>CM046878.1:44545620-45145620 GCA_025667525.1 Glebionis coronaria
AAGATATTGTGTTTTGGTTCTTATTTTTTCTTTGTTTTTGTATGTTGTTTGTCTTTCGGTTCCAGGTCTCACCATTTTTATCGTCTTCTTAATCGGGGTGGATCGACTGTATCGTTGTTTTTTCTTTTAACAAAATGTTGTCCTTCTTAAAAAAAAGTTAACAAATAAACTAAAATTTATGAAGTTTAATTGTTACTATGATATACTACATTTCTGATACTACAAATTGCTACTACTAAACAAAAAAAGAAAAATAGAAAAAACACATTGCTACTTTCAAAAGAAAAATGAGCAAAAGCAACTTTATTTCTTTTGAAATTAAAAAGCAACTTTTTTTACTCCACCCAATAAAAACATGTGACCAACTTCATCTTCTTAACATTACTGGAGTAAACATTTACATAGTATCTAATTCCGGCAACATAGTTTTCTCTTTCATTTTTTTGTCTATCTTTGTCTGTATTGTCAAAGTTCAACCTTTCCAAGGTGGTTCCTTATGTTTTTATAAGGCGGTGCCTAAAAAAATTACTACGTTGCTTGTAAATGGAAAAATTTTCTAAGGTGGTTCCCGGGCACCGCCTAGTTACTACCTAGGTCCGCCCCTGCTGGCGGCAAATAATTAACAATACGATATATCGTGGTGAAGTAGAAGTAAATGTTATGGGATGTATTTTATGGGTATTTATTTGTACGGTGAGATTTTGTAGTATTTTGGTATGAATATTTTTTTAGGTTTTGAATTTTGATTTGGTGTGTGTAAATTTTAGTTTGGATGGTGGGTATTAGGGTTTAGAGAGAGATTAAAGTTTGTGTGTGTGTGTGAATTAATTATGTTTGTGTATTAGGGCTGACCACAAAAAAATAATCAATATTTTTCAACATTTTAGTAGGACCCACATTTCAACTTTCAACATTTCAAGTTTCAACAAAAGGGATACACCCTTTATAATGTAGTAAAGAAAATCATATTAATGAAAACACATTTAAAAATCAACTCATTCATATATTTTACAACACGTATTGTATAACACAAAAAAAACTAATTCGAAGTCAAAGTTGTTAAAGAAAAACTTAAAAAGTCAAAATTAGACATTTAATTAGACATCTACTCAAATTAAAATTCATTTTATTAAAACAAAAATTACAAATACAAAATAAAACATACAATACAAAATAAAAATACACTGCGAAATTAAAAAACATATATAAAAAACCCAAAGACTAAAACATCCGACAAATTAATTTAATAATTGTTCACCATTATTTGTTCTTGTTTTTTCGGATAATTGACACCCTTGGTTCAGGAAAATCGTATGCATTAATCATGAGAAATTGCAACTGTGTTAGCTCAGTTGCCGATAATTCTTTTGCTTTCTTTGCTTGTACGACGATTTACCCGTTTTGATCTCCAAGATTAATTGGTCATCTAAAACATCTTTCATAGACCCCGAACCACTTCTTCCGCTGCTCTCAGTCTCTTCTGATTTAGTTTTCTTGGCGGGTCGAGTTTTACCGGGTGGTCGAGGACGAGCATCATAGTTGAGTATTTTCTTGTGATCATTTGAGTCAAAGCGATACGCTACGTCCTATTTTGGATGTTTTTTTAGCACCTTCCACGCGTGTTCGAAAACAAAAAAATTCTCTTATTGCAAGCTGAATATTCGGCCTTCGCAGCATCCAAACATCATCGTCATTTTCACCACTTTTACGAATTATTCCTTTGTAAATAATGTGAAACTTTTGACAATCGAAGTACATCTGATTCCATTTCTCTGTTAGCATATTCTTGATACAAACAACGTTAGTTGCACTTTTATTGAAATCCTCAAAAATTTGCCCCTAAAAGCATTACTCACAAACTCTATCTCATCCTCCTCCCAATTCTCAACCTCCTCCCAATACTCAACTTCCTCGCAATACATGTACAACACTATTTTACCCACACCCGAACAAATCTTTCAACAACAACAACAAGCGCTTCAAAACGCGCAAATCAATAACTAATTCCAAGATTTCCAAAGTCAACAAGTTCCCGAAACCCAATTCAAAGTACCACAACAACAACCATCTAAAGAAAACCGTCGAAAAGGAAAAAGAGCAACAAAAAGATCCTCCACCCCCTCGGTTGATTTGTCCGTGTCATTTGAGAATTGAGAAATTTTCTTTTGAATGTGAGATAGAAAGATTTGTATGTATTTGTGTATGTTTAAAATGAAAAATGTGGGATATATATAGATATATAAGGATTTAATTTTTAATTAAAATTTTTTTAAACATTATACAACGGCTACTTTGGGTGGCCCTAATTTTTTATTCATGTCGTTTAACCGACGAAGAGGGCAACGAATGACGACGTCTAGGGGGTGGTGTGGTGGCGAAGGGAGGCAAGCCACGACGAGGTGACACCTCAGCCACGGCGAGCCATGCTCGGTGCCATACCCTTTGCTCTTAAGGCTGTAAATGAACTAGACGAACACAAACAGAGTCATGTTCATGTTCGTTCATTTAACGTTAACCTGACAAATAAACAAATACGAATGTTTAAACGGACGAATATTCTTGTTCACGTTTGTTTAGTTAAAAAATGAGTTGTTCATGTTCGTTCATTAAGAAACTAAACGAACCTTAAACGATCAAACATAGATGAACGGAAAAAAAAACATACAGTTTATCAAATTACGTATAATATTTTATATTATAAGTCTAGTTTGATTTAAGCATATCAGTTTTAAAAGTATAAAGTTAAAAGATGTAATGTACAAACATAAAAAAATAAATGAACATAAACGAACATTAACGAATGAATAATCAGACGTTCACGAACATAAATGAACGGACGTGACTTTTCTTCATGTTCATTCATTTAACTAAACAAACACAAAATAATGTTCATGTTCGTTCGTTTAACTAAACGAATAATGTCAACGTTCGTTCATTTAATATACATCAATATAAACATAAACAAATGAAAAAAGTAACTAAAACGTAAAATATCAAACGAAAAGGTAAAAAAAAACTATAAAAAACGTAAATTTGCACGATCGAGATATTTTTGCAAAAAGGTGTTGATATCTTATCTTATCTTATCTTACTATATATAAAAGAGATTGATATCTCTCTCTTTATTTAATATTAAGTAGTATAACTTCTAAAACTTATAGTACAATTGTAAAATGCACAAAACTTAACTTTAAGTAAAGGTGTGCAACTTATGTTACAAACCATTCATTCATTAAATGTCTTTTAAATATTAAATATAATAAATACATATAATAAAACATAATATACAAATACAAAAAAATTAAATACACCAATTAATATTATTTTTAAAACACTTTAAAATAAAAAAATACATAGGTTATAATCCATCTATATTTATATAATACATGTAAAGCATTTAGACATTTTATTAATAAAATACTTGAAAATTCAAGTTAAATCTATTAGTGTACTGTGTACAACCAAAACAAGCTTAAAAATTATTATAACAAACTTTAACACTTCATTAATATAAACACAACTTAATACTTATATTAAAACTAATTAATACACAACTGAAAATAAAAATAATTAGGGCAAATCACTTAGAAATGCAGTAAACTTACCACTTTTTATGGTTGTGTGTATTAAACTTTTTTTCTCATTGGGTGTATTAAACTTTTTAATCTCGATCATTGTGTGTATTTTAAGATGATTTTGCCTTATAAAATGACTATTTTACCCTTCAAATTTTGAAAAAAGTATGGGTAAAATGGTCACAAAGTACAGACAATGATATGAATTTGAAAGTTTAATGCACATGATGAGAAAAAAATAGTTTAGTACACACAACCATAAAAAGTGGTAAGTTTACTACATTTTTAAGTGATTTTCCCAAATAATTAATCCTACTTAATATATAATTAAAACACCCCTTTACTTAAAAGTATAAGTATATATATTCACATTATACAACAATTTAAAACATATATCTACCAATATGTACATATGTTATTTACCTAAAATGATATTATATATAGTTTTAAAAACTGAATCGTGCCAACGGGTTCAACCGAAAATCGTAGTCATCATGGGTTCGGCTAGCCAGTTACATAAAGTTACCTAAAACTCAAATTTTCGTTTGATGTCGTTGTAAAAAATGTATAATTAAAATTAATTTCGGCGAAATTTATATTACAGGGTACCCGCCGCCGCAATGCACGAATACCCCGCTAGCCATAAGGGGTGGGTTTATATTATAATCAAGGGTCGGCCATGCTAACAATTTGCTTGGTTCATTTTGAGATCTTTAGCCCTACTACCACAACTAGAAGCAGATGTTTTATTTATGTCACTTTTGGTGCCCAACATCTTTGCTATACCAGTGAGTCACTAGCCGCCCCACCATTTTACCCAACTAAACATTTCCGTAGTAGGGTGTTGATGGTTCGAGTCAAGGTTTCAATATTTCAGATAGTGTGTAAAGCGTGCGTGACGGTGCGTTCAAACTTTTTAGTTTTAAGAGTTTTTGCGAAACAATAGTGTTTGTGTGTGGTCCCGGAAAGCGCCCGGAGACCAGGACACGTGTCACCTGCCAGAAGAAATACCGGAGGGGAGCGTCAGAACACAAACCCACGTGGTATACAGTACTATGGCATCACTTATGACGTCATCTGATACTAGGCCCCACCTAGGGTCTTGGCGTATGTCAAAAGAAGAAATGAACAGTGTCAGAACCCGCGAAGTACACAAACCCATTTCGGGAAAGAAGACAATGTATGAACTGTCAATGTAAAGGTATCAACAGTGCCCTATATATAGTCCTCATATTTATTAATAATCATATTGAATGCTCCAACAACACCATTAATACCATATAACATACCATATACCATTACTCATTCCACACCGTTGTTTGGTCCTGGGATAATACTCGGGGCGAGTTAACGTGTGTTGTTCTTGTGTGTAAGTACTCTATCCCCTTATAGCTTACGTGGAAGGTTCTTAGTCCCGTAGGCCCTACAATAGGATTTTAGCATCAACATTTTGGCGCCATCCGTGAGACGCAAACTTCAAACTAACTTGAGTATTTGATGGCGGGTCCTCAACAATCACCAGTCCCCCCCACCGAGGCTTCGGGCTTGGGGGGAATAATGAAAACCGTGAACC
Organism: Glebionis coronaria; assembly: GCA_025667525.1. NCBI lineage: Eukaryota > Viridiplantae > Streptophyta > Magnoliopsida > Asterales > Asteraceae > Glebionis > Glebionis coronaria. The sequence continues at coordinate 44,550,769 of CM046878.1, forward strand.
ATTTAACGATGAAACCGAAGCTCATTTGACCAACCTTCAAGCCCTTATCTCAGAGTACAACGCTCGGCTAGCCAGACACTATATCACTCTCGTCCGCCTATCATTTGAAGAAACCGAACCAAGAAGGAACGTGGCCAAACCCATAGCCACTCTAGAGCCAGCGGGAGAGTCGGAATAAGACTCGTCGAAGCCATATAAGGAGATATCCCGTTCACCCTTCACAAGACGAATAATCCAGTACTCATCTCCAAAGCACATCTTGCCCCCTCATCTCAAGTTATATGACGGAAGGACTGATCCGGACAACCATGTCACATGGTTTTCTAAGGCGGCTACACAAGGGGATTGGCCTATGCTGGTATGGTGTAATATATTCCAAAAAACTTTGGATGACGCGGCATGGGGATGGTTCGAACGCTTACCCAATGGGAGTATAGACAATTGGGTAGACCTTAGAGACCAATTCGTCAGAAGGTTCACGCTATGGAGAAAGTGCACCAAGGAAGCTATCGATGTGACCAAGATAATCAGAAAGGCTCACGAAAGCCCGTTGGACTTCAAGGAACGGTGTACGGACTGAGACAAGTTACATTGAGGGCGTTCCGGAAGTGATGTTGATTTCTTCGTTTGTGAGCAACTACAAATGTCCCGAGTTGGCTCGGCGGTTCGCCGACAAAATGTGAGACCCCCAGAATCTGACATGGAACAACTAGGAAACGAGGGGGTAACACGTCATAGTACAAGAAACAATGAATTACAGTTGACACAAAGCTGACGTAATAGAAACATATATATTACATCATAAAAGATAAGAGTTTTTAAACATAGGTCCCAGAGTTTTATATGCGGAAAAATATATTATTTCATCCTGATTTATAACATAAAGTTGCCCTAAAAGATAGAATAAACTTCTGACAGTTTATATAAAACCAATCTTTCAAAAGCATCACAGAAATCTCCAAGCTGCGATAATATCCTGCAGGCTCCCATCCAAGCAAAGCTAAGTAATAATACCTCAGATTAAACATGTAAAATCGTCAACATAAAGTTGAGTGATATTCATAGGTTTAGCAGTAAAGGTGTGGAACACAAGCATTCATTTGTAAAAAAAGTAAATAGGGAGTATGGTTATGATCATTAACCATAGTCCGAAACCATTATTATCGTTGTTCAGTTCATGAACCGAAGCTTAACTTAATGTAAGTTCCTCTAGGGAGTATTCAGCCTAAATACTCAAGTATAAACAAATATTAGTGCGTCAAGGTACTTGAGACGGGGATAGTCAATCCCAATGGATCCACCCACAACATTCGCGCTTAGTACTCTGAAACTTAAGGCTAAAGACTAAAAAGCAATAATAATAATGAAAGTCTGAAAAGCATACAAGTTCTGGATAACATACAAGTTCTGGATAGCATACAATTTCAAATGGTTGTGTTCCACCATGTAAAATCTCACCCCGTGTTTAAAAATCATGTACAAGTAAAAAGGGGCTATGAACTCACCTTAGCCACGAGGTAAGCCAATCACGGTACTCAACAACTGAGTAAAAACAATGGTAGTGAGACGATCACCGACGATATGGATGCCCGGGAAACACAAAAACCGCAACCTACAACAATAAGGCGCGCGTTAAGACTCGAACTCAATGTCGCTATACACCAAATGTTATATGACTCAAATGTTTTCAAAGTATTCGTATTTCAAAACCATTGACATGAACCAAATGAATTCATACTAGCCATTTATTCCAACACTACACGTTAAAACACTTGTACATTTGAAATTGACTCGTCATACGACGCCAAGTCAACGCAAGTCAAACTATTCGTTAAACTTATTTGGACCAGTAGCTAAGTCATTTATATAATGACTAAGCATTTGAGTAAGTCACCATGTTCGATGGTGAATACTCAAACTCACGCAACACAAGCATTGAACTAAGTATCCAAAATTTAAAATCAGCAAGTACACCTTGAATGTACACACCGATCTACCCTATCTAGACTTTTTCGATTTAGATGAAAATTGGTGTCAAGGTCACTTATAACTTTTATAAGCCCTCACCAAAGTTTGAGCCAAAGTTCACACTTTAAAATCCATCAGCTCGACACTTTACTCGACTCCAGATTTAGGATAGATTTGTGCACTTGTTTTGTATAACCGTTTAGACCACTTTAAAAGTACTAACTCGACAATTCGTCTTTTGAAATCACTACTAGACTCATCAAAATAAGTTTGTAAACTTTGAAAACCAGTAGTTACATTTATATAACCAAGCCTAAAGTCCCCGAGAGTCGACTCAAAATCAGCCACAATTTCGGATTATGCCGACTTGCGTCTCCCGGTACACGAATACTAAAACTAGCATAACTTTTGACTCGTAAAGAGTTATAAGCTCCATCTTATACCAAAACGAGCGTCTCGGAAAACTCTACAATAAAATTAAATAATACCAGCCTTTCTCAGACCTTAAAACCACGAGAAATCTGTTATAGACCTGCTGTCCCAAAATATACTTTTAAAAAACATGACAAATCAATTTTCTCACCAAAGGTAATCATTCTCATACCTCTAGGATCACTATACCATTATTCCCATCAACTAGACACTCATAAAAACACTTGCACGCAAAATCTAACAAAATCCCAAGATCAAAATACAACTTTTAAGGATCAAAAAGTGATGATCTTACTAAGATCATCACATGCATGAGGTTTTAAACATCATTCAACCATGGAATCATAAAATCTTCAAAAGTTGATGTATGTACATGATTTTGATATCATTAGAATCACAATAAGATTTTAGGAGGTAGTCTTAATTTAGTTTTAGCTAAATCATTGTAAAATTTGAGATTTTTGGGTGGTTTTAGGTGATGAAGGTGGCGGAAATTAGAGAGAAGAAAAGAGGGAGAGAGTGTTTTTGTTAGTGTGTGTTTTTGTGAGATGAAAATGAGAGAAGTGTAAGGAAAAATCTCTAATATGTATAAATGATGGTTTTGATAAAATTTATCTTCACTCAAAATTATAAAAGAATGACACGTGTAAAATATAGAATAATCAATGGCTGGAAAGGAAAGTAGGCGGGGTACTAATTTTGGGACATTTGTTGACAACACAAAAAAACCGCAACTTCTCTTATCAATGTATTCAGACCAAAATCCCCAATTTTATCAACAAAACAAAACACCAATCCCAAAAATCGGATCAAAATAATATAACAAAAAAATCAATCAAAATCATCAAACCATATCAATCTGTTCCCATATCCTTTAATGAAATTCGAACCATATCCGATTCATATAACAAAAAAATCATCGTATCCGATTTCTAAAAAATCAATCAAAATAGTGTATGTTCTTAAAACTGTATTATCCTCAATTTAATTCACACATCATTACCAGATCCCCAAAAAAACATCTGACTAATTGACAACAAAATAGGTTGTTTGATTTTTTGTTTAAAAGATGTTATGATTATCAACAAAGTCTCATCATCATACCTACAAGTTTTTTTAATTATATTCAACTTTTTAATTATTTTTTTTTATATGTTAATTTAATTTTTATTTTTCACCTGCTTATTTGATGATTAGTATTTGTATATTATGGATTATACTGTTTTTTGCTGAAAGTATGGTTTTCAAAATTTGAAAATAAATTATTAATGATTTGTGATAAGAACACATAACTGAAAATATCCCCTTAAAAATTGTAACAGTTTATTTCCTAATTTCTTGGTCAATCACGTAATTAATATTTTGATTATTTCCTAAATTATGTTTCTAATATCCCAAATTTTTTGAAATTTAAAAACAGAAGTTTTAACCGAATTGAACCACTATAAATACATGCCAAGAACACCACTTTATAACTCACAGTTTTTTATCATCTATTAGCTCTGGTAACAAACTTTATGTTCAGTTTCTTTTTTATTTATGTATATCATGTATATGAAATAGTTTAAAACATGTTTTTTGTATACTTTGTAGAAAAAAACATGGATTTGGTTGAATATTCAAAATAAAAATAAAAATTATTTTGTTGTCTCTCAGGTTTGTTGAGTATTTAAAAGAGGTTTCAATGCTATAGGTGAAAGCACACTCGAGCCAAAGGAATTTACGGCTGTAACTGAGGAAAGAGATACGTCTATAGGAAAAGTCAAGGTCAGGGAGTGAATATGATCTTTTGGTCACTTTGATCAATAAGCTGAGACAAGTATCAATGCTAACATGCTCAAGGTTCATATCTTTAAACCTTCCTTTTCGTTCAAGAGACTTTATATTTTCGTCCATTTTAATTTGTTGTGGCATAATGGGTCGCGTCAGGTAATCGGTCATCAAAATGAGTTATTTTAGTTTGGACCTGGCTGTTTAGTTCAGAGCAGTTACCGTATAAAAAAGTAGTTAATCGATCCAAATGATTACTGGATCATTTTCTCTTTTTGTAAACCGTAAGATTTGTTTGTTGACAGAGTTGGAGTGAGATAGATAAATCTTGATGCTACTTTCACACGTTTCATTAACTACATAAACATATATATGTATTAGATATCAGTAAGATAGTAATCTCTCACAATCACATTTTATGCATCAGTTTTGCCAGACTTTATACAAATTAGCCAAACATCATCCACCAATAATGGGGCTGTGAAGAATAACCTGTTTTGAGTCTATCTTCCTTTTGTTTTTGGAATAATTGAACTCAGCCATTTTAGTATAACAAAAAAATACTTGGTGGCTATTGCTTGCCTGTAGGTCTACACGAGGCAAACTATTTATATCTATATTGTTTAAGAATTCTGATGTTAATGAAGTATAACACTTAAAATACCACGTATATTCATGATCATGTTAATGCATGCATGTTTGCTAAATTATAAAGCTTTTTAAAATTTGAAGTCATTCAACTCTAAGCGTACATATATGCTTTAAAGAAAAAGTTAGTATAGCTCCTTTGTTTCCATCATGGCAAAACTTTAAGAAGCATTAGCTACAATGCATTATTTAATTAATTTCTTCATTTAAAAGGTGAAAAATAGGATATTTACAAAAAGTTTAGTTAAGTACTAAAGTGCCAAATTAGATTGGAGTTACCTGAAAATCTTTATATGTTGTTTTAGATAGAGTTATCTATAAAGTGTCGGTTATCGGGTGCAAGAGGTCAGACCTAATGTACTCCTCGGTTTTTCTATAGTAGGTGGTCTGTTTTCGATAGACGTACAATTATACATTTAACAAGTAATACATTTTATGTGCTACAGTCATAAGTTCATTATGTGGATACACATGCTTCTAGAAGCAATTAATTTACCGACTTAAGCTAATAAGATCGAACACATGAAAAGTATTTAGTTGCGGAATCACTTCTTCATAATAAAGGATCCTAGACATACAAGGTACGTATTTGCATTATGAAACTGTTTTTAAAATGGCTGTTTAGAGTGCATTATGACCTTTTATTGATGTTGCATATATAACATCAAATAAACATAGGGTAAGATCATATAGTAAATCAATTGTTTCTTCTACTGGCGTGTTTAAATATCTAATTTGGAGCTAAATAATGTGCATATAAATGTCACAGTGGAATTTTAAGTATATATGTTCTGATAAATTGGAAAATAGTAAATTTAAGCATGTTATCTTGAACTTACATATATAGTAGTGTTGGTGCATAATTGTTTCCTTTTACCTTTACTTTAACGTGAAGATACGAGATATCAAGGTTCCTTCAACTCATGGACATATGTATTAGGATTCTTAGTATCAATATATCTTCTATAATATTATATTTTCTCAAAGCTTGCTTGCAAACTTTTAAATGAGGCGTGCTTGGCATTGCATTTTGAATAATGTGATATGGAATAAGTAGAATCAGATAATCGACACTTAACATTAATAAAAAGAGCGCCTAAACAAGTTATGTTCCCTTCATGATTTTCGACTAAGGTTGATATAGAATAACTCATAATTGGTTTGCCAACGCGTGAGTCTTTCAAAATAATTCATGTCTAACTTTGAATGTCAAGCATACTTTTGAAATTCAAATACACTTTTGAAACAAGATTAAAAAAATCTTATACTACTGCTTGTAAATGATACTGAAAAAAAAATTGAGAATCAATAAGGTGAATGAAAAATTTGTCTTACGTGTTTGTTGTTGTACAAGATAAAATAAAGGAATGATGGAAAAACTACTCAGTAGATAGAAGGTATGTTTGAGCTCCGATTCTGTTTCAAATGTAGATATTGATTTCAACTTCAACGAGTCTCTTGAAGGTTGGGGCTCCAATTATGTGTTTGCGTAATATAGATGAACGTGGTGGACTTTGTAATGGTACGAGGTTACATTTTTTTAGAACGAGCAATATAAACATACATGCTAAAACTATATCTGGTGGAAGAGTAGGCACAACGCTGTAATCTATGTAGTCTTTATATAGTCGGACAAACATTTACTTTTGATTTAGTTAAATTATGTCAGTTCTAATTTTAATTTGTTTAACTTTTTATTTCAATCTAACAGCATGTTAAGTTTATGCTACAATGGTACAACATGGTATGACTTTTGGTGTGTAGAAACAAATAATTGTGTTTATGCCAATTTATCATATATTATCTTCAAAAAACTATATATTTGAAGCCTGCCGCCCAACGGGCGGGCCTTGTAGCTAGTGGTTTATATAGTAAGGTTAGGGTAAAATTTGCAATTATTGGATAGTTTTGGACTTAAAAGCAATTTAATAGTTTAAACGGTATAAAATGGTTATTGGTAAATATTGAAAATATTTACGAGGCTCGGGTTTCGTAAAAATACTTTTCAAAAGTTACAATGCATCATAAATATGATTATATGATTTTCCTGACACGACTTAATACGTAATTAAAACGAAATCGTCGAAAATATTAATTATCGAAACAATCGATAAAAAAAATGTAAAGTTTTGGGCATTCGTCGGTATCGCGATCACTAGGAATTCTCGTTGTACATTGATTTTGAATAAGCTCGTTGTAAAACGACGCGGGTGATTTTAAATCAAAAACTTTGATTTAAATTAAATATGGAAAAATAAAATAAGAATTTTATAATTCCAGATAAAATATTGTCAATGAACAGAAAATACTTTAAAAGTATAATTTATTTAAAATTTAAGAATCTCAGGATTTACATATAACAATACAATAAAACTTAATACGTTAGAAAATTCAAGAAGCACAAATAAAAAGAATAAAATAATGCTGAGAAAGTACGGGTTCTCACAAAAAACCCCTCAGACAATCACCAAAATAATGAAGAGGGTGGACGACTACGTCAAGTCAGAAGAAGCCTATCGATCCACCGAACTGCCAAGAGGGGAATATGCAGATAAATGAGCCAAACCCTTTCACAAGACGAAAATGCATGGAGGCTCGGGCACAAGGGGCAAGGCCGCTACGACCGAAGGTCTGATAAAGGCAAGGAGATATACCGGCCCTACCCGCAATATCCTCCGCCCCGACCTTACGAGGCAAAGAAGACACTCCCAATCTCAGCCATTAATTCGTTGGTCTGGACCCCGAAACAAATCCTGGCTTACGAGACTCACTTACGATTACCTCGACCGGAACCCACCAAAGGAATGGTCAGAAGGGAGAACTTGAATAAGCATTGTGATTACCACGGTCAGAAGGGGCACTTGAACGATGACTATTTCCATCTGAGAAGACAGTTAGAGGCCGCACTGGAGGCCGGAAAGCTCAACCACCTCATCCGAGACCATGAGCCGAGAGGCGGGTACATGGATAATCCCCTAAAAGCTAAGATGACTACAAAGGAGGAAGGAAAATGATCAACATGGTCAAATCATACAGGGTCGGGGAAAAAAGGAAAGAGCCCACTCAGGAAGAGTGGGACTGGATGCAAGCCCCTATCAGTTTTCACCCTCTGAATGGAAACGATGCCTTAGACGAACCACTAATAATCGAGGCAGAGGCGGAAGGACACTTGATAAGGCGGATACTCGTGGACAACGGCACATTAGTCGAGATCATTTTCGATCACTTCTTTAACCATTTATGCCCCTCGATCAAGAAAAGATTAGAGCCATCACAATCAAACTTGGTTGGATTTTCAAGAGAGGAGTTGACACCGCTGGGGAAAGTAGAACTAGTCGTGTCGTTCGGAACTGAGAAGTTAAGACGCACGGTTAACTTGAAGTTCACTGTCGTGCAAGCCATGTCCCCTTACAATGTCATCCTGGGACGAACCGGTATTAGGACGTTAAGGGCGGTCCCATCAACCGCTCATGCTATGTTCAAGTTCCCAACCCCGAAAGGAGTTGCCACGCTGGTTCGCAGAGACTCCATATTATCCGAATTTCGGATGCTAGAAGACAAGCAAAAACCAACCAAGGGAAAACAAACGAAGGTGTCGTGGAACATAAGGCCGAGGAAGCCAAGTCCCAAAAAGACGAGGCAGACAGTCCGCTCACAGAAGAGGTGTTAGTAAATCCGGCTCATCCAGACCAATTGGTGGTAATCGGGAAGAACTTTTCCAAGGAAGGAAGAGCACGCCTAATCGATCTGCTCAGACGAAGCCAAGACGTGTTTGCATGGACCCCAACCGATATGACCGGGGTACCCAATAGGCTGATCAAACACTCGTTAATGTCAACCCATCGTTGACTCCGTTCACCCAGAAGCGACGAGTCCTCGGTGAAGAGCAGAGTAGTAGCTAAGGAGGTAGAAGAATGGGTCAGGGCAGGCATCGTCCGTCCGGTGAGATACCCCACATGGATATACAACTCGGTCTTGGTCAAGAAGTCGGATGACACTTGGCGAATGTGCATTGATTTCAAAAATCTTAACTCAACATGTCCAAAAGACTACTATCCCCTCCCGGAGATAGATTTTAAGATAGAGTCGGTAAAGGGATAGAAGTACAAGTGCTTCCTAGACGCTTACAAAGGCTACCACCAAGTCCAAATTGACGAGGATGATGAGGAAAAAACAACCTTTTATACGTACCAATGAACTTATTTCTATACCAAGATGTCCTTCGGGCTCAAGAATGCTAGGGCCACCTACCAAAGGTTGGTAGACGCAAACTTTAAGGAGCAGGTAGGCCAGAACTTATAAGCCTATGTGGATGACATGGTCACTAAGAGTGTCTCAGAAACAACCCTCCTGGCAGATATTGCCGAAACCTTCAGCAACCTCTGGAAGATTAACATGAAACTTAACCTCAAGAAGTGTTCCTTCGGGGTCGAAGAGGGGAGGTTCCTGGGCTACATGGTAACCTCAGAAGGGATAAAGGAAAACCCCAAAAAGACGAAGGCCATGATGGACTTGAGGTCCCCAAAAACGCTAAAGGAAATGCAATCGCTAAGTGGCAAGTTAGCGGCGCTAAACCGGTTCGTCTCCAAGTCCGCCGAACGCTCTTTGCCTTTCTTCGAAACCTTGAAGAACATCACCAAGGAAAATCGGGATGAGTACAAATGGATCCTAGAAGCCGAGACCGCTTTCCAAGAGATGAAGAGAGTGGTGACAGACCTATCGCTGCTAACCACCCCGACCAAGGAAGAAACGTTGTTCGTTTACTTAGCCATGGCAAAGGACGCAGTCAGTGGTGTTCTCATGGCAGAGAAGAAGCACGGTCAAGTACCCATTCAATATGTTAGTAGGGTATCGCATGATACGGAACGTAGGTACGCCCCACTGGAGAAGCTAGTCCTATGTTTGTTACACTTATCAAGAAGGTTGAAGAAGTACTTCGAAGCCCATCCGATCAAGGTGATCACTGACCAACCGATCAAACAAGTGTTATCGAAGGCTAAAGCCTCGAGAAAGCTATCCAAGTATGCAATCGAACTGGGAGCTTACACAATAAGTTATGTACCTTGGAATGCAATAAAGGGACAAGTGTTAGCTGATTTTTGGTCGAAACACCAGCGGGGGAAGCACTAATATGCACCACAGAAGTATCTGAACCCATCGAAGCAAAGTGGACGTTGTTCATAGATGGGTCCGCTAGCTCAAAAGGAGCCGGAGCAGGACTTGTCTTAATTGACCCTGCTGGTACAGAATACACATTCGCCCTCCGTCTCGACTTCGAGACCTCAAACAACGAAGCCGAATATGAGGCGTTGCTGGCAGGGCTGAGACTGGCCGAGAAGATGGGAGTGCAAGACCTCCAGTCTAAGGTGGACTCAAGACTAGTCGCATGTCAAATCAATGTGAATTCGTTGCATGCAACGAACGAATGAAGAAGTACCTTGCCGAGGCCATGGAGCATGTGACCAAATTCAGTAAGTTTACAATCCAAAACATCCTAAGGAACCTAAATCAAAAAGCAGATATCTTGAGTAAGCTGGCATCAGTAGCTTTCAACCACCTTACTAAAGAGGTACTAATGGAAGTGTTGGCGTCCCGGTCGATCGAAAAGGAGGAGGTTAATGACGTGGTGGAGGAAGAGGAAGATAACTAGATGACCCCGATCATCAGATGCTTGCAGGAAGGAATATGGCCCTAAAACCCAGACGAAGCTAGGAAACTCCGAATAAAGATACCGCAGTTCATTATCGAATGAGGAGTCCTATTCAAGAAGTCATACCTCTCCCCCATGCTGCGATGTGTATGCCCCCTCCAAGCAAACTACATTATCTGGGAGATCCATGAAGGAAGATGCGGGATGCATCCCGGCTACAGATCAGTGGTAAAAAAATAATGAGGCAAGGATACTATTGGCCAACGATGTACCAGTATACATATGAGGTGGTGGTGAAATGCGACTCTTGTCAAATTCACGCCTCGGTCCCAAAGCTCCCAAAAACCCTGATGACTTCAATCATGTCTCCATGGCCTTTCTACCAATGGGGCCTCGACATCCTCGGTCCATTACCCGAAGCACCGGGAAAAGTCAAGTTCATCATTGTGGCCATTGATTACTTCACCAAATGGATCGAGGCTAAGACATTGGCAAAGGTGCGCAGGAAGGATGTGAAAAAGTTCGTGTGGGAGAATATAATGTGCAGGTTCGGCGTACCGGGCATCATTGTCACCGAAAACGGAACCCAGTTCGTAAATGACCCATTTAAGGGATGGTGCGTGAAATGGCAAATCAAGTAAATCAACACCGCAGTTGCACACCCGCAAGCAAACGAACTAGTTGAAAGGGCCAACAAATCCCTCATGCATGGACTGAAAGCACGTTTAGGGATGGAGATGACCGGATGGATAGATGAGTTGCCCAGTGTCCTATGGGCTCATCGAACCATGATGAAATCCAGCAAAATGAGACAGATTTATTATATAGTGAAAATTTGCCTTGTTCACCAAGACAAAATATTATGTTCCATATAAAATATGTTGACAAATCTGTTATTTCTTTAACACGATTTGCAAATCAGTTGTAAACACAAATTTATTCTAAATCTATTCCTAAAATAGATTACAGAGTTTTCTAGAAAAAATTCGAATTCGCGGCAAAAAATACTGAAATCTGCCCACACCCAGGTGAATTTCGGAACTGCATTCGTGTCCGCAGGTCACGCGCTCATGCACAAGTTCAGTAGCTTCGAACCCGTTTTTGCCTAGAAATCTCACTTTCTACACCCCCTGCGCGCGTAGGCGTGGACGTAAAAACCCACGAATGAATATTGAAGGGTAGAAACCAAGATTTTTTATAAACATGATTTCACTTCATATTTTCGGCGATGTGAGACAAACATTTTTCCAAAGTTTGTGTTTCACGTGACTCACTTTGAGACACAATATCTCATTCATATTAACTCAATATTGGACATACTTTACCTCGTTGCGAAGCTCTCTTCGAGGAGAACGCAAAGCTACTAAGTACTCCAAATATATATAACATATACATATTTAAAATTATGTCCAAAGTATTGCAAAAAAAACACATTTTTCAAAACATTTTCCAACACGAATCATATATGATTTTCTCAGGAAAAAAGTCCGTCAAAAGTATATACATGTGCCCCTCGTTAGAAAGATGATTTAATTTTAGTCGCGATGATATGTTTTGTGTTGTGTAACGATTAATGGTTTGTGAAATAGTTAACTTTTTAAAAATATATTTTTTGTTAGATGAAAAAATGAGTGATTGTTATTGGTTGATGAGGTATATGTTAAAAAGAGTCTACACTGAACTTTTCTCACTAATTCTATATATTTAATATAATATTTTTTATCAATAATTTTTATAATTGCATGTTATATTTGTTAATAAATGATTTTAAGCACTATATATGAATATCTTATGATTTATGTATTACTTAGGTATATGTCACATATCTATATAAAAGAAAAGATTGTGTAATTATGTGCAAAATAGAAACTCCTAGATAATGAATGGAGGTGATAAACAACCTTTGAGAAACCAACCATATTCCCATCACCTCATTTCATAAGTTGTCTTGAGTTTTTTTATTTAATTTGCACCCAAAAGTCTAGTTCCAACAAGACCATCTCTATTAATATAAACCATTAGTCTGACTAAATTTTCAACTTCGTCCTTCATACCCTTATACTTTGGACTAAGAACACATTGGCCATTTTGGTTAAACTGGTAGGATTCCTTTTAAGTTACATCAAGAGGAGGTTGTTTGAGTATTTCATATTTTAGTGGTGATTGAATTTTTCGAACACCGATATAAACCCTCTTCGCTTATGAAATCCTAAAATACATTACTAGTAAGTCACGTTTAAAGTATTTTGGTCATTTTTGTTATTCACTTTTATAAGACCATCCTTAATGGATGTATCAAGACTGAGTTTGGAACCACCATGATCGGGTCTTCCTTATTACACATCCTATGAGCGACTCCGTTCTAAACCAATGTAATATAAAACTCAGTTGTGTATGTTTTGATAAGATACGTGTTCGCGGCCAAAATTAGAGCCAACCTGGCCAAAATTAAAGATGTCACGGATATGCAGTCACCCAAAACATGGAATGAAATGCAAAGCTTGGCTGGTAAGTTGGCCGCGCTAAACCGTTTTCTTTCAAAATTTACCGAAAGGTCACTACCTTTCTTTGATACATTAACAAACATAACCAAGGCCAATAAGGAAGAATATAGGTGGACGAAGGAAGCAGAGGATACCTTCCATCAGAAGAAAAAGATGGTGTTGGAGTTACCATCACTTACCACCCTACGGGCCAAGGAAACACTCTCAATATACCTAGCAGCAACAAGGGGAGCAATCAGCGCGGTATTACTGGCAGAGAGGAATGGAATTCAGAGGCCAATCCGTTATGTCAGCCGAACCTTACACGAGGCAGAGAAAAACTACGCACCATTAGAAAAGCTGGTCCTGGCCCTTCTAAGCACATCAAGAAGGCTAAGGCGATACATCGAACGTCACCCAATCAAAGTCATCACATACCAACCCGTGAGGCAAATTATGAATAAGGCCGAAGCATCAGGCAAGCTTGCAAAATATGTCATAGAATTAGGGACATATGACATCACCTGCGAGCCAAGGAGTGCGATCAAAGGGCAGGTACTGGTGGACTTCCTAAACGAAGTACCAGTAGGGACGGACACTTCAAAAGACCTTGAAATAAATGTTTCCAGGGAGAAAAAGGTCGACAGGGAGGAAGAATGGGTGTTGTACACCGACGGAGCATCAAACCCAAAAGACTCAGGTGCAGGGCTAGTGTTAATCAGCCCTAACGACATGGAGTACACGTATGCCCTAAGATTGAACTTTGGAAGTACGAAAAATGAGTCAGAATACGAGGCCCTGCTAGCTGGTTTGGGAATAGCTGAAGAAATGAAGGTGAAACACTTGGCAGTAAAGGTAGACTTGAAACTTATGGTCAGCCAAATCAGAGGAGACTTTGTGGCAACAAATGAAAGCATGATCAAATACCTAAACAAGGACAAGGAACACTTGACAAGATTCAAAAGCTTCAAGATCACATATATCCCAAGAAACCAAAATCAAAAGGCCAGTGTGTTGAGCAAGCTAGCATCGGTGGCATTCAACCACCTAACAAAGGAGGTGCTAGTGGAGGTGCTGGACAAGCCCTCCACAGACCGAGAGGAGGTAAATGCCATTGTCGAAGAGGAAGGGTACAATTGGATGACCCCCATAATACGATGCTTGGAGCAAGGAGTATGGCCGGAGGACCACAATAAGGCATGTTCCTTCCAGATGAAGATCAATTAATACGTGATGGAAGGAGGGGGTGTTGTTCAAAAAATCCTATTTGATGTTGATGTTAAGGTGTGTGGGACCACTCCAAGCTAACTATGTAATCTGGGAGATACACAAAGGGGCTTGCGGTATGCATTTGAAAACAAGATATGTGGTGGCAAAAGCATTAAGACAAGGATATTACTGGCCCACAATGCATCAAGACGTGAGGGAGGAAACAAAAAAATGTGATGCATGCCAAATCCATTCTCTAGTGTCAAAAATTCCTAAGACGCCGATGACATTAATCATGGCCCCATAGCCGTTCTTTCAATGGGGCATGGACGTGTTAGGCTGTGAGACCCCCAGAATTAGGCATGGAACAACTAGGCAACAAGGGGGTAACACGTCATGGTACAAGTAATAATGAATTACAAATGACTCGAAAATGACGTACTAAAAGAAATAGTTATTACACCATGATATATCAGAGTTTAAAGTATAGGTCCCACAAGTTTTAAAACATAACAAAGTACCATTACATCATGGTTTTAAAGTTTTATAGGTACCAAAAGATAAGCGGAAGATTTTAACAACTTTTATAGTACTAAAAGCATAAGCACAACACAAAACTCCCAAGCTGCCAACATCCTGCGGGATCCCATCCTAGCACATTAAGCGTTATTACATGTAAATCCATCAACAAAAAGTTGAGTGATATTCATAGGTTTAGTAAACTAAGTAATGGAACACAAGTATAAGTTGTAAAACAAGTAATGGGGGGGGGGGGATGACTATGTGCATCATCCATAGTCGTGATGTATATTATTGCTATTTAGCTCATGACACCGAAGCTTAACAAAAGGTAAGTTCCCCTAGTGAGTATTCAGCCTAAATACTCAAGTATAAACAAATGTAATGCTTCAATGGTTAAGCAACCGCAACATGGGACGGGGATTGTCAGTCCCGATGGATCCATCCACAACATTCGCGCTTGCAAACTGTGAATTATTAACGGTTCATGATATTGAGGGGAAACTTAGTGGCTATGGAAACTAAAAGCAATAATATATTGTATTCATTTGGCAGCATACAGTTCAGGATAGCATACAGTTTAAAAGTTTGTGTTCCAACATGAAATCTCATCCCGCGTTTTAGAAACATTTTATAAATAGTAAAAGGGACTATGAACTCACTTGATATAATCGTCACAAACTTCAATCGGAAACAAACGTCAACCGCTGATACACGATCACACGAGACCTAAAGATGACAAAACTCGTCTTAGGCTCGGTGCTAGAAATAAATCAATTTTATGCGAATAATGTATTTTAAAATATATCTTAGGCATTGTATAAGTTTTATAAAAAAATTTATAAAACTTTTAAATAAACATTTATCTTTTTTTATATATAAGCCTATTTTTATATTTTATTAATACAACTTAAATATCTTGCTACAAGACAATTTAATAGTGTTTAAAAGATGTCTAATCTTTTATACAATGCCTTACACATATAAAATAACAAATATATTGTTAATATAAAAATTATGTCCATAAAAATTACTTGGTAAATAAAATAACAAGATGATCAATAGTCCTTATAAAGATGATAGAAATTTCAAGATAGTTGATAAACGCTTTCAACTCTAAAATCAACAATAGTGCCTAACTCAATACTTAGAAAATATTTAGCAACATTTCTTGCAAATTGGCATTATGTAGTTTTCTTTCTCAGTGATAAAATATGGTGACTTATGGATGTGTGGGTTTGATATTCGGATACAACAAGATGAAAAGATGAGATATGCATTTAAATAATTTACTATATTAGAAGATTGTATAACTTGTCTAAATTCAAGACACGTATCTTTATTTGATAGAGATTGTATAACTTGTCTAAATTCAAGACACGTATCTTTATTTGATACGTGTCACCAAGTTTTTTTTAAACTCTTTTTTTTAATATAAGACGTGTGAATAAAGGTGGTATAAACATAGTCCCGCAATTTGTTAAAGCGGGTATTAGCGGAACCCGATATTTTAAAAGTTACGCGATTTATAAAAATACGCGTAGAACACGAAAAATAAACGCTAAATATAACATAAAAACATTGGCATTCGGATAACATTAAAACTTTGATAAATAAATGAGGGCTTATGATTTGATAAACGTTAACGCGTTATATAAAATTACGCTTAAATATTTAACATAATTTACAAATAATCCACATAAACTAAAAAAAATAATTAAAACGACGACAATAAAAAAAATATATTTATAACGTCGGTTCATGTTCCGTTGATTCGAGTAAAATTTTTTTGTAAAATGCACGCGGGTGCTTTTAAATCAAAAATTTGATTTAAATAAATATAGTAAAATAAAAATAAAATTTTTATAATTCCGAATAAAGTATTATCAATGATCAGAAGAATATTTAAGAATAAGATAATTACCAGAAAAATACGAGATCTCACAGTCGGTCCTCCTAAAGGAACTCTGGTCCCCGGAGTTCACTGGAGACGGAAGAAGACGCGAACAAATGAGGATACTTAGCCTTGAACTGGTCTTCGCTCTCCCACGTAAACTTAGCACCCCGACGTGAATCCCAACGAACCTTAACGATAGGAATCCAACTACGTTTCAACTTCTTGACCTGACGATCCACAATCTCAATCGGTTCTTCAATGAAGTACATTTTATCATCCACCCTTATTTCTTCCAGCGGGATTTGAACATCCGATTCAGCTAAACATTTCTTAAGGTTGGAAATGTGGAATACATCGTGAACCAACTTAACTCCTGAGGTAACTTCAGTCGATAAACTACAAGACCAACACGCTCAACGATCTCGAATGGTCCTACAAAACTTGGTGCAAGCTTTCCTCTCTTTCCGAACCTCACAATACCCTTCCATGGAGATACTCGTAGCAGCACACGGTCTCCAACTTGAAACTCAAGAGGTCTGCGTCTTTTGTTTGCGTAACTCTTTTGACGACTTCTAGCAGTTTTCAGCCTTTCCCTAATATGCACAATCTTTTCTGTAGTTTCCTGAACTAATTCAAGCCTTATTAGTTGACTTTCACCCACTTTATTCCATATCACTGGTGATCTACACTTACGCCCGTATAATGCTTCAAATGGTGAACACTTGACACTCTTATGATAATTGTTATTATAGGAAAATTCAACCAACGGTAGATGAGTGTCCCAACTACCTCCAAAATCCATAACACATGCCCGCAACATGTCTTCTAAAGTCTGAATAGTGCGTTCACTCTGTCCATTCGTCTCTGGGTGATAATCCGTACTCATTAGTACCTGCGTACCCAACGCCTTTTGGAGTGCCTGCCAGAAATGAGAAGCAAAACGACCATCCCTATCAGAGATAATTGACACTGGTACTCCATGTTTTGCAACAATTTCGTTAATGTAAATTCGAGCCAATATTTCAGTTTTGTAATCCTCACGAATTGGAAGAAAGTGAGCAGATTTGGTTAATCTATCAACAATAACCCAAACTGCATCATAACCACCACTGCTTCTGGGCAGCTTTGTGACTAAGTCTATCGTAATCTTTTCCCATTTCCATTCAGGGATTTCAGGCTGTTGTAAAAGACCCAAAGGTTTCTGGTGTACTGCCTTAACCTTTGAACAAGTTAGACACTTGTTAACGTACTCTGTTATGTCCTTCTTCATACCAGGCCAGCAATAAACATCTCTCAAATCATAATACATCTTATCTGCCGGGGTGTATCGAATATCTTGAAGCATGAGCTTCATCCACTATTATCTTCCGTATTCCTCCAACGAATGGAATCCACAATCGACCAACAAAGTAAATTGTTCCGTCATCTTTCTTTTCAAATTGGGCGTCTAATCCTCGCAGTGATTCCAATGGAGCCTTAAAGTCCTTTGCAGCTTCTTTCTGTGCTTCTAAAATTTTAGCCTTGAGGCTAGATTGAATGGTTATACTCATAGCACGCACTCTCCTTGCTTTAAGTCTTTCCTTTCGACTTAATGCATCCGCCACAACATTAGCCTTTCCCGGGTGATACTTAATTTCACATTCGTAGTCACTAAGGAGTTCTAACCAACGCCTTTGACGCATATTCAAGTCCTTTTGGTCAAAGATATATTGAAGACTCTTATGGTCGGTGTATATCACACTTTTCGTCCCATAAAGATATTGTCTCCATATTTTCAAGGCAAATACCACTGCACCTAGCTCCAAATCATGAGTGGTATAGTTTCGTTCGTGGATTTTAAGTTGTCTTGAGGCATAAGCAATCACTTTGCCTCGTTGCATTAGGACACACCCGAAACCTTGATGGGATGCATCACAATAAACTACAAAGTCATTCGGTCCATCTGGAAGTGTTAACACTGGGGCATTACATAATTTCTCCTTCAATAAGCAAAAGGCTTGCTCTTGATCTTCACCCAAAATGTACTCCTTGTTCTTTTGTGTAAGCAAGGTTAAAGGCTTAGCAATCTTGGAGAAATTTTCGATAAATCTGCGATAGTATCCGGCTAACCCAAGAAATGAACGGACCTCCGTAGGCGATTCAAGAGTTTTCCAATTCTTAACTGCTTCAACTTTACTAGGATGCACTTGTATACCATCCTGGTTGACCACGTGTCCTAAGAATTGGACCTCTTTCAACCAAAATTCACATTTAGAGAATTTGGCATACAACTTTTCTTTCTCCAGAAGGCTTAAAATTGTTCTCAAATGATGTTCATGATCTTTTTCAGATTTCGAGTAAATGAGGATGTCGTCAATAAAGACTATGACGAACTTATCAAGGTAGGGTTTGCAAACACGGTTCATTAGATCCATAAAAATGGCAGGAGCATTGGTAAGACCGAATGGCATAACGGTAACTTCAAAGTGACCATAACGGGTTCTGAATGCGGTTTTGGAGATTTCACTTTCATGAACTCTTAACTGATGATAACCTGAACGAAGGTCTATCTTAGAAAAACAGCGAGCACCTTGTAATTGATCGAATAAATCATCTATACGAGGGAGAGGGTAACGGTTCTTGATTGTCAGCTTATTGAGTTCCCGATAGTCAATACACATTCTCATTGCACCATCCTTTTTCTTAACAAAGAGCACAGGAGCTCCCCACGACGAATGACTCGGTCTAATGAAAACTTTCTCTTGTAAATCCTTAAGCTGATTTGATAATTCATTCATTTTATACGGGACTAAGCGATAAGGTGACTTGGCAACAGGTAGTGCACCCGAAATAAGTTCGATACGGAATTCAACTTCACGCACAGGAGGTAATCCTGTCAAGTCATCTGGGAATACTCCAGGAAATTTACAAACGATACGAATGTCATCAAGCTTTTTCTCATCAGCCTTGATACAAAGAAGAGAATTCGGATTGTCATCCGGCTTCTCGCCATGAAGTTCTAAGGTTTTACCCGAAGAAATAGGAATACACACGATTTGTTTAAAGCAAACAATGACAGCACGATGAGATGCTAACCAATCCATACCAACAATAACATCAAAACTGCCAAGACGCGTCGGTAAAAGGTCGATTAAAAACAAATGGCTAAGCAAATCGAGGGTACAACCACGTAAGACTGTATTGGTGCTAACAATCTTACCGTCTGCTAATTCTAGTTCATAACTAGTGTCTAAGGCAGAGGGAGTAATATCAATAAAAGACGTAAAGGCAGAAGACACGAAACTTTTCTCAGCACCAGAATCGAATAAAACACTAACATAGTGATCGTTAAGAAGAAACATACCCGTGACCACCTTAGGATTCTGCTGAGCATTATTAGCCACTTGATACACACTGCCCCGAGCTCCATTGTTCTACGGGTTCTTGGCCTTTGGACACCTAGTCCTGAAATGACCTTTTTCACCACATCCAAAGCACACCACATGGCAGTTTCTTTCCTCATGGCCAATCCTTCTACAAAGTGCACACCTAGGAGGACACACTCCAACAGGATGATGCAAATTGCATCGATCACACTTGGGCAGATTTCTAGCATAACCTTGTCTGCCAGCAGGAGCAGCAGGAACAATAGGAGCAGCTGCATACATTGATGTCGTCTCTTGTCTTTTATTTTCTTGTTGATTTCTATTCCTGTTAAAGTTTCTGTTGTTGCCCCAGTTGTTGTTGTGGTTATTTACCTGATTATTCCCCTGATTATTTCTTTTAATATCCTCCTATTTCATCTTGTTACCATCATTTGACCTAGCTGCTTTACCTTCCACCGACTGATCGACTAACTCACGAGCCATATTCACTGCTTCATGTAAGGAAGAAGGTTTTGATGAAGTAATGTGCCCTTTAATTCGTTATGGAAAACCCTTGACATACCTTTTTATCTTATTTTTCTCATTTGGAACCATTTCAGGACACATCAAGACCAATTCATGAAACCTATTATTGTAGGCCTCAATATCATCATTTTTCATCTGTAAATTCCATAGCTCTTGCTCCATTCGAGCTATCTCAGTTTCAGGGCAATATTCAGTGGTCATCATTACTTTAAACTCGCTCCAAGGGATTTTGTTTGCATTATCAAGGCCTAAAGTTCGAATATTCCCGTTCCACCATGTAAGTGCAATACCTTCCAAAGTACTAGCAGCAAATATCACCTTGTCCTCTTCAGCACATTTGCAAGTCCCAAATACTTGCTCCATCTTTTCTAACCAACGTGTCAAACCAACAACACCTTCAGTCCCCTTGAAAGAGTGTGGTTTTCCAGACATGAAAGTTTTGTGTGAACATCCTTTTGCACTCGAAAAACTTTCAGCTTTAGTTTGAGTCTCTTGACTCTTTTCGTATTCAGCAACAGCTTTTTCCATCCTTTTTGCAATAATTATTTCCATAGTGGCCCTACGGGATCTCTTGGGTCCATCAGTCCTATGAATTCGAGTAGGCGGCATGATTCTGTCAACAACAGAGTACAAAATTCAGTGAGAACTTGTATAAGTATGCTATTTCGAGATTCATGGAAATTGGAGAAATAGGATAAGAAAAGATTTTAGATATGCATAAATGATTGTCAACATGAAAGGCATTACTAAGGAACTTATATTGTAACTAGATTCCAGTACACGAAGTAAAAGTAGATGTAATCACAATAATACCGAAATGATGATTCATTAAGTACGCGTTTTTCCATAACATACCAAAGAAATAAGGTTCGGTTACAAGGGTGTATACGAAAGAAGCAAAATTTACACCCAAATACTAGTAGCACTAACTGTCATAGCAGCCTAGTCGAATGTACAAAAGATACATAATAGAAAGTACATAAACGGAAATACTGAGACGATCTACTTGGGGCCACTAGGTGATCCCGAAGATGACGATGCTGCAGAAGGAGCCACCCCTTCAGGCCTAACTTCAAGTTGATCTAAACGCTTTTTCATTACCGTCACGGTTTCTTGTAAACCCTTAATCATCTCATCCTTTTCTTTATCTTTGGCAATTAATTCCCCAATTAAACCTTTTAGGTAGGTAGTAAAATTCCATTCCTCCTGAAAATCCTTGTCATAAGACTTCATATGCTTTCTTAACACCTTCACTTCTGATTCGAGGTCATCACTTTCAGCTTTTCTTTTATTTGACATTCTAAATATTCATCTTACATTGTTGTGCAGGTTTTCAATTTCAGGATCTACTGGAGAGAAAAGAGTCTCGGGTATATATTCAGGGGAAGCAGGAGTAGCATTGGAAGGGCCTCCCACTTCATAAGTGCTGGTCCGAATAGGCTGATCAGAAGTATCATTGTCTGAGTCTGAAGAATGCCCCGAAGGTAGGCAGGATAAAGTACGAGAGTCTTTGATAGGAGTGGTTGGAGGCTGAATTTCTTCCTCCTCCTCCTCCTCCTCATGATCCTCAAATCCTCAGGATCCTCCTCAGAATCCTCCTCAGGATCCTCCTCAGAATCCTCCTCAGGCTCCTCCTGAGGAAATTTGAAAACACTGTCTGGCGATCGAGGGGGAGAGTTCATCTACATAAGAAAAAGATATATATACATAATAAGCACGAAGGATTTGGCTGAAGAAAATATATATCGTAATGAAATCAATATAATATATCAAGAATGAATTAAAGTATGAAATATTATATGAATAATTAAGTAAATAGTAAGGAATAGAGAGTTACCCGTGCAGATATTGAACAACATTGGCAGATTCTGTGTTTGATAATAGTAAAGCATGAAATATTTTGAAAATTTAGTTATAGACCAAGTTTTGAAAATGACTCAATTCCCTATAACCATCGCTCTAATACCAATCTGTGAGACCCCCTGAATCAGGCATGGAACAACTAGGCAACAAGGGGATAACACGTCATGGTACAAGTAATAATGAATTACAAATGACTTGAAAATGACGTACTAAAATACATATTTATTACACCACGATATATCAGAGTTTAAAGCATAGGTCCCACAAGTTTTAAAACATAACAAAGTACCATTACATCATGGTTTTAAAGTTTTATAGGTACCAAAAGATAAGTGGAAGATTTTAACAACTTTTATAGTACCAAAAGCATAAGCACAACACAGAACTCCCAAGCTGCCAACATCCTGCGGGATCCCATCCTAGCACATTAAGCGTTATTACCTGAGATTAAAACATGTAAATCCATCAACAAAAAGTTGAGTGATATTCATAGGTTTAGTAAACTAAGTAATGGAACACAAGTATAAGTTGTAAAACAAGTAATGGGGGGATGACTATGTGCATCATCCATAGTCGTGATGTATATTATTGCTATTTAGCTCATGACACCGAAGCTTAACAAAAGATAAGTTCCCCTAGTGAGTATTCAGCCTAAATACTCAAGTATAAACAAATGTAATGTGTCAATGGTTAAACAACCGCAACATGGGACGAGGATTGTCAGTCCCGATGGATCCATCCACAACATTCGCGCTTGCAAACTGTGAATTATTAACGGTTCATGATATTGAGGGGAAACTTAGTGGCTATGGAAACTAAAAGAAATAATATATTGTATTCATCTGGAAGCATACAGTTCAGGATAGCATACAGTTTAAAAGTTTGTGTTCCAACATGAAATCTCATCCCGCGTTTTAGAAGCATTTTATAAATAGTAAAAGGGACTATGAACTCACTTGATATAATCGTCACAAACGTGAATCGGAAACAAACGCCAAACGCTGATACATGATCACACGAGACCTAAAGATGACAAAACTCGTCTTAGGCTCGGTGATAGAAATAAATCAATTTTATGCGAATAGTGTATTTTAAAATATATCTTAGGCATTCTATAAGTTTTCTAAAAAAAATTTATAAAACTTCTAAATAAACATTTATCTTTTTTTTATATATATAAGCCTATTTTTATATTTTATTAATACAACTCAAATATCTTGCTACAAGACAATTTAATAGTGTTAAAAAGATGTCTAATCTTTTATATAATGCCTTACACATATAAAATAACAAATATATTGTTAAAATAAAAATTATATCCATAAAAATTACTTGGTAAATAAAATAACAAGATGATCAATAGTCCTTACAAAGATGATAGAAATTGCAAGATAGTTGATAAACGCTTTCAACTCTAAAATCAACAATAGTGCCTAACTCAATACTTAGAAAATATTTAGCAACATTCCTTGCAAATTGGCATTATTTAGTTTTCTTTCTCAGTGATAAAATATGGTGACTTATGGATGTGTGGGTTTGATATTCGGATACAACAAGATGAAAAGATGAGATATGCATTTGAATAGTTTACTATATTAGGAGATTGTATAACTTGTCTAAATTCAAGACACGTATCTTTATTTGATACGTGTCACCAAGTTTTTTTTAAACTCTTTCTTTTGACGTAAGACGTGTGAATAAAGGTGGTATAAACATAGTCCCGCAATTTGTTAAAGCGGGTATTAACGGAACCCGATATTTTAAAAGTTACGCGATTTAGAAAAATACGCGTAGAACACGAAAAATATACGCTCAATATAACATAAAAATATTGGCATTCGGATAACATTAAAACTTTGATAAATAAATGAGGGCTTATGATTTGATAAACGTTAACGCGTTATATAAAATTATGCTTAAATATTTAACATAATTTTCAAATAATCCACATAAACTAAAAAAAAATAATTAAAACGACGACAATAAAAAATATATTTATGACGTCGGTTCATGTTCCGTTGATTCGAGTTAATTTTTTTTGTAAAATGCACGCGGGTGCTTTTAAATCAAAAATTTGATTTAAATAAATATAGTAAAATAAAAATAAAAATTTTATAATTCCGAATAAAGTATTATCAATGATCAGAAGAATATTTAAGAATAAAATAATTACCAGAAAAATACGAGATCTCACATAGGCCCATTCCTTGCAGCGCCAGGTAAAGTAAGGTACATCATTGTGTCAATTGATTATTTCACTAAGTGGTTGGAAGCAAAACCCTTGGCCAATGTGAAAGGCAAGGACGTGATCAAGTTCGTGTAGGACAACATCGTTTATTGATTTGGCCTACTACATGTGATAGTAACTGACAACGGGACTAACTTTGTGAATTACCCTTTTAAGACATGGTGCCAAAAGCTCAACATTAAACAAATGAATACAACATTGGCACACCCGCAGGCCAACGGACTCGTAGAAAGAGCAAACAAATCACTAATAGAAGGGCTAAATACAAGGCTAGGGCGTGTTAGAACCAGATGGGCGGAAGAGCTCCCAAATGTACTCTGGGCACACAGAACCTTGCTGAAAACAAGCAATGGAGAGACCCCATTCAGCCTCACGTATGGAAGTGAGGCAGTGATCCCTGCGGAAATCAGCATGCCAACCCATCGAACGTTGATGATCAAGGACATAGAGGACAACGATGAAGAGCTCAGGATCAACTTGGATTTATTGCAAGAAAAACGGGAGGCCACAACCATCCGGGAGGCCAAGTATAAGAAAAAGATGGAGCAGTACTATAATAAGCAGGTCAGAGCCAAGTCCTTCAAGGTAGGAAGCTATTTTACAGAAGAAACGAAGCTAGCCGTGTGGAAAAACCAGGGAAGTTGAGCCCAACATGGGAAGGTCCCTACAAAGTGACAGAGGCATACATGAACGGTTCGTATAAATTAGAAACGGTGAATGGCAAGACAGTACCACGAACATGGCATGCCATCAATTTAAGGGAATGCCATGTGTAGGCTAGCATTTAAACTCCTCGTGTTGTTGTAACATTTGAATATCGAAATTAATGAAAGTTATCTCCCAGTTATGGAGTAGCAATTTTCCGTTTTATGATAAAGGAGTGCAAACATAAGTTAAAAGTGACCCCCTCCGAGAGTCCAATCACCCTTGGTAGGAATGTGTGGCCAATGTTTACCACCACCCTTTTTAAATTAACAAACACATAAGTGGCTCCATGTAGCCAATGATCGTAGATAAATAAAAAGCAATTATATGTAATCGATATCTAAACTAAATAGGAAAAGCATAAGTGACCTCGATGGAAGGTTCGCAACCCCCGAAATCTAAAAATATGGTTGATGTCTATGGAAGGGGAATAAAGGATTAGGTGGCTCCGGGTGGAACTTAGATCCCTCCACCCGATATGTGTAGTCAATATTCCCTAACCAAAATTGGGAGTTGAATAAATATCCAAGTGGCTCCGAAGGGTAGGTGATTCCTCTCGACCGATCTATGTAGCCAAAGTTCACTCCCTAGGAGATAAAATGAATATAGGCCAAGGTACCTACAAAGTTATATGCGCAAGGCCAAGAACATAAAAAACACAGCATAAGGCATAAGCAAAATGGCACAACGGCCAAGGCATACAAATGTAGCTAAGTGTTTTAACAAGGGCACATAAAGCCGTAGGGCCATCAAATGTTATTACAGACAGGAATAAGAGTACTAATGCAAATGAAAGTAAGCTACTAGGCAGAGGCACAATCATGCGGCAAAGGTCCTTGGACAGGAGTAACTTCTCCATCCGGCATGACATATTGAAGCTCTATGGGGCTCTTGAGGAAAGATCGGGAGAATTTGTCCACGTATGGATACGTTTTTACAAACAAGGTATTATAAGCCTCCACCAAGCTGGTTTTTGCAACAGATTAGTCAATATCCGAAGCGTCGGCCAAGACAACAGCCACCTCCTCCTTTGTCCTACCATGGCTTACGACTTGCATGAAACTCAAAGAAAGAACAAGGCTAAATACCTCCTCATGAGCAGATTTATACTCCTTGTTGGCCAAAAGGTGTCGAATGAGCACAAGAAAAAGGTCCTTCATAAGATTTTTTTTCTTAAAGTGGCCTCATGACCAAGATCGATGGCCAACTTGGTGTTATCAGCTCGAAGTCCCTTAGCATCCTCTTCAGAAGCTTTCAACTCACCCTTCAAGGTAGAAATCTTAGTATCTTTGGCCGTAAGAACCTCTTCATGAAGCTTCTTATCCTTCTCAAGGGTGGCCAAACGCTCAGCCATCTCCATCTCATAAGAGATACAACATCATGTTCACCATGGAGTTTTTCATAATCATGACGGCTCTTCAACAAATAAGCATTAGCAGCGGCAAGGGAGTTCCGGCACTCCTCCAACTCAGACTGGGCAGAAACGCAGGTACTATGCTCCTCCAACAAAGACTCAAAACGAAGCATGACACTAGATTGCATCCGGGTGTTTGGGCCAAGCGACGCCAACCAGTCCGCATTACCATATGGTGGTCAACCCCCTCAATAAAGTAAATTTGATCGGCCGGAGTAAACAGGTTGGAAAGCATATCACGACAATCTTTAGATTTGTCCACGCGGCAGGACTCTGGGTGAGGCCCCACAGAGGGGTGAAAGGCCGGTTGCCATAGTGTGCATAAGGATCGCCTGCCAAAATGAGCACACTAAGAAAGTATGGGCACCCCAACATGAATAAAACAAGAAGAGGGGATAAAAGGCCTTACGGTAAGAACTCTCAACTTCATCAGGGACAACCTCAACATCTAAGTTAATAGGCATTGTAGCATGACCTAAGAAGAAAAATTGTTAGCAAAAAAATATTGAAGTTAATTAAATTATGATAAAAAAGGGGGGAAGGACATACCTCCCAGGAAGAAAACATCCTCACCACCAGCACCAATAGAAACACGATTGTTGTTAGGCACAACGGATGCAGTACGAGCATGGGATGAAGGAGGATGTTCCTCCACACGAGGCTCCTCCTCAAAAACATGAGGATGAGACAAAACATCATCAATATGGTCTCGATGGTCATTCATAACATTAGGCCCCCCGCCTAAAGGTGTGGAAGTGTGGGACAATTTCTCGCCAACTAGTTCCCCAACAGGAATGGAAGGCTCAACATGGGAAGCAACAGTAACTCGAGCGGACATACTTTTCTTATGGGACGAGCCCTTACCATCGGCCTTTCTTTTAGACTTCCTTGTGTAAGTAGTGCCTCGAGTGGCCCTGGTGCCAACACTATGAGAACCACCAACTGTTGCATCCTCTCGAGCAGCCTTTTCAACGACACGCCTCTACTTCCTCTCTCGTTCAGCAATTGCCCTTGCATCAGCTTGCTCAGCCTTCTCCATGGCAATAGTTTTGGCAGGTATGGGAGCATCCTGAGGCAAAAGGGGGTGTAGTATGGGTAGCAATGACCGTACCCTCCGGCAAAGGGTTTCCTTGACGAATGGTTACGCCTGAGTAGCAGGGAATCCTTAGAAACTCAGCCATAGTAATATCTGCAAAAACAAGAGAAAAGTTAGGCGGTGCATAGGGCAATAAAGGTAAAAAAAAAAGAAGGACTATGCATTACTCTCCCCAGTCGAATCATTGAAGGAGCAATCGAAACCTGGATGCCTTCAAATAGGAGTAAGACGGCCATTGTAACACCTGTTAATTTTCCCTACTTTGTAAAATGACTATTTTACCCTTTGACTTTTTATTTAGTCAACTATGTGATTTAACTGTGTTGGAACCGGGAAGTTATCCCGTGTTTTCTGAAAAACTGTTGATGACGAGTGATGACTTGACACTGTGCTCAGCCATTATTCTGAACATTTTCTGTGAACCTGACCAAAGTGCTGAGACGGTCAATGAATTGCCGATAATCCGTGAGATTATTCGTTATCTGTGAATTATGTGCTTAACTGTTTAGTTTTTAACAGCGTGATCGTATTTTCTTAAGCAGCGTATTTAAATATTTCTGTATATGTTTATATATGCCTGTATTTTAGTATTTTTGCTATTTATAGTAATAAATCGGATTTACTGTGAATATTTAATTAACGTATCGCGTTTTCGTATTTTACGTCGTTTTTACGTTTAACCGTCGTTAGCGTGCATAAAATACTTTACCAATTATAAAATATCAGTTTTCGTCGAAAAATCGTAAATTTAATATATTTCGTCAAATTTTTAAGTTTTACGTAATTTTAAACTTAACTATATACTTTTTGATATTTACCTAAAACTAACTAACCTTTTTTCCTTAAACCTTTTAACTAGTTACCATAGTAAAAATTTTGAATAATTTACCCCCATATGGGACCCCCATAACCGGCCAAAACCAACACCATGTGCATGATGCACCAAGATTTCAATCTTTACCATATTAAGCTTAGGCTTACACTTCTTACAACATTTAACCTATTAACCAAAACCACCTCAAATAATTCACATTATTCACTTCATTTCACTTCAAAAAAAAACACACATACCTCTCTTTCTCTCTCAAAACTCACGGCACACATACATACACATTTTCCACCATTGTTGATTTCTTAAAGCTTCATTTTAACAAGAATTAACACAAAATAAATACACCCTAGAGTTTGTACAAGCATAAGGAAGAATGGTTATTCTTGGTTTGTTGATTTGAGTAGTTTTTGGGTTGAAGTTGTAGAGTAGAGTTCTTGTTGATTATTAGTGGGTTAGAGCGTAGATCGGGTCGTTGTGATTACGTAGAGTCGTTACTCAAGGTTACTTCTTAAACCTTTTTCATCTTTTCATTTTTCATGCAGAATCTTTATAGATCTATGCATGCATGTTACTCATCAAGTATTTTCTTGAAATAAAATGATAAAAACTATTTTTGGTCATGAAATATTTTAAGATCTATGGAAATTATGTGTGGATCTATTAGATCCATACATGAAAATGGTTTAATTGAAAGACTTGTGAAAAATATAAGTATGTATATTTTAGATTTGTGGACTTGAAGTAAAATCTTTGATTTTGATGGTGTTTATGAATAATTGGAGGGAACTAGTAGTGTTACTACTAGTGGTTACGCTTGAAAATGGTCGAAAACGAGTTTTTACGAAAAACATACAATCTGTCCGATTTTTATAAGAGGCGTAGAGGGTCGTAAAAATTGTTTTGACACTAGTTTACTACGATATTATGAAAATATAAGTTAATACCTTCGTTTTGATATATTATGGGCTAAAAACGGAGCTAAAATGAGTAAGATATGGTCGTTTAAATTTCGTTGTCGGAAAACTTAATTTTTGTGAAAACACTATAAGTGGTTGCTGTCTAGATTTTTAAAGTGGTCGAAACGACGTTTTCGAGTCAAACGGAGTTGTTTTAAGTGTCGAAATGGTTACTAAAAGTTGTATATGAATGTTGGACTTGTTTTGTAAAAAGGGTATTAGCGCGAAATGTGAATACTTGTTGTACCGTTAAAAGTTTGAACGTTGGAAGTGGAAATTGATACTATTGCGGAAAATGACTTGTTGAAATATTGGCGATTGAGAAATTGTTGAAAATAGGGGTTTTAGGACGAGATTTGAGTACTTACTAAAAATGGAAAATTTTTATGTGACGCCGAAAGGCTGCCGAATTTTCGTTAGAAATCGTGTTGGAAAATTTATTAAGATAAATTTTGGTAAATTAAAATTTACGCCGAAAGGCTGTCGAAATTTCGTCGAGTCAAAAATAAATATTTTTGCCTAAGTATATACATACTATAATGTTTACAACGATATAACATTTACAAGTCACGATTTTAACAAAATATATATACATGATTGATGAGTAACGTACGTGACGAACTATTGTGACTTATTTGATAGTGCCTAAACTATAGTATTATATTTAGGTTGTTGCTAGAGTTGCTCGCTACTATTTGATCTTACTTGTGCGGTTTGAATCGTTGCTTGAGGTGAGTTTATAGATCCCTATTAAACTGTTTTTATATGTTTAATGTTTTGGGATGTGATAAATGCTTTGATGCTTGCTTCTGGACGCAAGTAAAACTTGATTTCCGTGAACGCTTTGTGAACACTATTTATGAGATAGCTTAAGTTGCTTTAGCCATAGTCCCCACTATCGTGAATCGTTAGTTACTCTGCTGGAGTAAGCTCTTATGTTACGGATAGATCTATTGAGGGTTGATAACCTCCACTCGGGCATTCTGACGCCGGACGAGTGTGTACCATTTATATGAACGGAGTTATCTTGGCTAGGTACTCCATTGGGGACAAATTTATGTATGCAATCTATTGTATGCACTGGATCACTAGTTTCGATGTCACGAGCTTAGCTATCATAAATATTGTGAACACACAATTTATCCTACACTTGGCACTATATCTCTTATAGTTGCACGTGTACATGAAATGAAATCTGAAATTGAATTACTATGAACTTTTACTTGAAACCTATATTCTCACCAACTTTATGTTGACCCAATTTAGCATTTATCTCAGGTAATTGATGATGAGTTGTATCTGCTGTGTGAAGTACTTGGAGTCTGCATGCATTTCTTGGCTATCTTCGGACATTTATTTACTTATGCTTTTGAACTATTATCTCGTTGATGTTTAAAACTTTTACATTTTGCTGCACTATCTTTTGAAACTGAGACCTTTTGTACTGTGATGCTTTTAATTTAAATTCAACGAGGTATTTTTATAAAACGTCTCATTTAGAGTCGTTCTCTTGTACCTTGAACTATGATACAATGACGTAACAGCCCCCGAGCTTCACCGCTTCCGCATATCACATTTTGGGGTGTTACAGAATTGGTAATCAGAGCCTTGGTTATAGAGAACTAGGTTTGCATCTTAGGCCTAGACTATAACCGATGTGGCTACTTGTTACTCTGTATACGTATGTGTACTACGTAATGTATTACGTAGGATAACACTATAAGTAATACGTAATATATATTATGTAATACGTAATTTGTATTATATACATATGCATTTCGCTGATTTGCATACTTTAATTTCTATACATGATTATTTCATGCATACCCTACAACTGCTTTAATACGCATTTTGGTTGTTGCAGGTTATGTCGCCATCTACTGTTTCTTACCAGCCCGACTCTGCTGACGAAGAGTGGGAAGACGAGATTGAGATGGTACTAGATGATGTTGAGCCGGAGAATGACCCAGAGGAGGCTGATCCTGAGGAGGAAGGTGCGGAGTATGACCCTGACGAGGATCCGGAGGAGGATGATGAGGGTGAGCCTGATGTGTTGTCTGATACTTCCGATGTTGTTGATGGGATGCCACCGGTTGTGCATCGTACTTTGATCGAGTGGTTAGTGGTAGTGAGGACGATGAGGATGATGAGGATGACGTGGATGGTATTGAGGTAGATCACGAGGGTGATGAGGGTATGGATGGACATGAGGTAGGTCATGAGGATGATATGGATGGTGTTGAGGTAGATCATGAGGGTGATGATGATATGGATGGATATGAGGTGGATCGTGAGGATGATGAGGACATGGATGATGAGATTGAGAGTGATATTGACGTTAGGATGGTTGTGGCTAGTAGTGATAGCGAGGGTGCTAAGGCTGATGATGATAGTAGGGTTGATGCTTTGACTGTTGTACCTGAGGGAGTTGAGCCTAGTAGGAGGAGTGAGATTAGGAAGACGTCCAACTTGAGGAAGAAGCCTACTATTCCATGTCAGCGGTTTAGAGAGGAGAGGGAAGCTTTATGGGGTACGCCACCAGCTGAGGTTTATACTGATTCCGATGATACTGTACCACCTGCTGATGGAGTTGGACCATCCGGTGTTAGATCTCGAGCTTTGTCCGATTTTGATTCGTCATGCCCACGGAAGAAGGTTCGTATGTCTGATTCACACACTACACCTGAGGCATCGCCTACTCATGGGAGTCGAGTTGCTACTACTGTTACTACACCACCTACTCATCATGTTTAGACCTAGGTCATGTGTGGTTATGATAGGATCCGCTAGGGATTCAGATGTTGTTCGTTTTCGTCTACTTGAGGATGCGGTTTTTGGATTGTTAGAGGATAACGAGGATACCCGTGACTTGTTGGATACCACACTTGAGGAGGTTGCTAGGTTGAGGCGTGAGTTGACGTCAGTTCGTGGAGGAGACCGAGCTGCAGATGGAGACCCAAGGAGTGATTCACCGAGATGTGCTGAGTGTGATCGTCATCGTCGCACTTAGAGATTCATCGTTATATTGTGCTTAATTCTAGACTAGATTGACATCTTTATCTTTTGGGTATTGTATCCACTAATCTAGAGTAGTACTCGGTTAGTTGGAGTAGACTAGATGTAATCATACTCTTATTTTATGACTATGTACTCGATATTTTGATTATGAATGGGAATTTAACTTTATGACTTTGACCAGTGACTATCCTTTCTATGTTTGTTGTACTGTTAAATTCTGCATTCTATTTTAGCATAAGAAATATATAACGTGTATATTCGTGCTTGAACCTTATTTGGATTGTTGTCTTAACGCAGAGAAACAATGGTGAACACACGTAACGGAATGACCGACGCACAATTGGAAGCACTGATTACACAACGAGTGACTGCTGCACTGACAAACTGTTAGGACCATTGTAATAGTTAAATGTAATAGGTAGACTAGGAGGTATGTAGTTCCTCCTGGTCCTAGTAGTAGTAGGAGCAAGTCCTGCTCCTGGTCCTAGTCGAAGTCAAACTTTATTATTTACTTAATATTCTGTTAGGATATGCATGAGATATGTTAGGAAAGGATATGCATATCAGTTTTACACGTTTTCTTTAATGTTGTATTAGGGTTTCCTTGTAGTATAAAAGGAACCTTAGGCAGAAGGGTTATGTACACCTTCACCAAACGTAGTTCTAGTCATTATCAATATTAGAAATCCTTAGAAAGGATCAAGTCCTTATAGTTATTCTGTTCTTCTTGATTATATTTATATTTTACATTCATATTGTGTATAGAGTCTCTTTGTGATTTGACTTGTGATTACAGAAGTCATTCACCGGTCCTGACAGGCTGCAAGATCTACTTCTAGTAGACCCAACAAGTGGTATCAGAGCCTGGAAGGGTCTCTATACAAGAAGAATCAAGTTTTCTTATTTCTGACATTTATTTTTATCAATGTCTGCCTCAACTTCTACTCAAACACACTACAAGAAAAAGGGGTATTTAGGACGGTGGAAAATTGTGCCAAATACTCAAAAAACAGTGCCAAATGCTATTTGGCACGGCTTTGGGACGCTTTTTGCTCCGTCCTAAATATGAGGGTGCCAAATACATTTGGTTCGGATAAAAAGCGTGCTAAATAGTATTTGGCACGGTTCTTGGCACGGTTTAATTTTAGGGTGCCACGAGTGAGGTTTTTGGCACGACTACCAAATTTCCGTTCCAAATGGGAATTTGTCACACTTTTATATCCCGTGCTAGATGAGTATTTGGTACAACTCTTTCCCCGTGCCGAATCCGTATTTGATTCGGTTTTCAATTATCGTACCAAATTTAGCTATGATGGTTTTTGCTACCGTGACAAATGTATTTGGCATAGTTTCCGTTTTTGATTCCAAACGTATTTGGCACCTTTTTATCCGCCTTACAATAAACATTTGACACAATTTTGCTTTCATTATCAATGTAATTTGACACTGTTTTGAATTCAATTAAAATCTCAAATTTTCACAATTATATATCAATCGAGGCCAAAATTAAACTCAACTCGTCTTTCATTAATCAATAAAATAAAGTCTACATCATCACTTGAATACCATAATTTAAAAAATAATACATCCAACATCTTTGTAAACAATAAGTTAAAGTTAGAACCCGATATAAATCTCCTACGGATGCAAAGAGAGCTCTTCGGAACACGTCTTCATTGTAAACCTGCATAATAAAACAAGAAAAAAGTTGGTATGGGTATATATCACAGATCAAATAATATATTAGGTCATATTTGAACCTGAACAAACACCACTATTTTGTTCCTATGACATCAAGACAGTGACCATTTACTATTTTGCTCTTAGTCAAACTCGAACAGGTTCGAAAGTTGGTTAAGGATTTCTGTAACATGTGATAGCAAATATCAGTTTACTTATTCTTTCTTTTAGCAATTGTTTCTTAATAACTGCAACTAGAATAAATAGAATATTTGAAGTATTTGATAAGAAGCATACTTTCAACTTCTTTGGAGTGATTAAAAGACTCAAACTGTTTAAGTGACCCAACTTTGTAACATCGGGTATCTCAACAGCTTATCAGTACCTAAAATTGTGCTTAGCAGACAGTGGAGTACGAACAACAAAGTGACCAAATTTCCAGTGTCCAAATCTAAGGAATCAAATCAAAATTACAAAATGATCATTTCTTAAACTACTTTGGTCCAATGAGGTACTCTTGATATTCTTGTTCTGATTCGTAACACGATTTTGAGAGACTACTACTCATGTTATCATCAAAAAATCCAAAAAATAATAAACGCTACTAAACTGACCATACTTGATCTTAATTTTCATTGATCTGAACAAATTCGTCGGAATTATTATATGTTTTCCTTTTTTTAAACCTTCAGTGATACTTAGCATCTATATTAGACATGGTTTTGGCTTTCTAAGCAAAAGATAGCAGTCAATGCATCCTATTTTATTCAAGACTATACACAAGCATTAAGGATCTAATGGGTATTATATATAATTATTTAACTACAAAGCTATGGTATGAAATTAGTACTTACATTAAAAAGATAGCTAAGCCAAAATGTCTTCACTCATCTATAATTTTCATTTGAAGAAGTTCGGACCTACAAAATACCATTGATCATTTTACTAGTTTTAGTCGCATGCAATAATGGCCAGAATAGATTGACAATAACTGGTTAGATATATACCTGTGCAGCGCTTGATCCAGACATATGTGCGTGATAACCCGACGGAGGTCGCAACGCTCTTCCTAGATGTAAAATACTTACAACCATTATCCTTGTGTTGACATCTGGTATGGTACTATTTTATCAGTACATCTTATTATTAAAATATTAACACGACACAAATCCTGGTTGTTAGCTTTCATCTAAAGTTTTAAATACATTTAGTTAGTTTCCTGGAGGCTGTTAAAAAATGTAATATACAACTGACTGAATGTAATATACATGTTTATACCTCCTCTTGAACATTGGCATGAAATGTTTTACCAGTTCTTGGTAAAAACTTCATATTTTTCGATTATTGGAATTTGTCAAGGATTGAGCCTGAAAAAAATAGAATACACTAACAAAGTTGATAAAATAAACTAAAGACGGTCATTGGCATAATATATTTAAGCTAAAACAAGTTCCAATATACAGGTGCAAGCCTTCAACAATTCACATGCCAAATTTAACATCCATCCAAAAAATTAGACTGATCCATATAAAAAGCTATTAGGTACTTGGGAATACCTTTATAGGAAAAGTAGAATTCCACTCGTCTTGTTCTTGAGCTTTCATTTTTGCACAGCCATGAATATATAGAGGACATGTCTTGAAGCATGCGTATAGATCTTGCACATACCATTAACGAGCAAAGAATGGTCAGACTCATCACATACTAGGCAGTTCATGTAGTTGTATTAGTGTTAAGTTGCAACAAAAATAACCATAAGGTCTACATGTATAGCTTTCGTTCTTTTTCAATGGTAACATCGACCAATCTAACGGTTAGGGACCATGGTTAGTAAAATCGGCCAGCGTTAATTTGGTCACTCAGTGGTGACAAAATCTTTCAGTCAAACACACTGTGTTCTGCCCGTTTTAGCACTCATCACTGACCCATCCTATTAAGTGGCGATCAAACACCCCCATACGAGTCACATCTTAATTACTAATTGTGGGTAGAGCAACTATATTTGGCCAACTTTATCTCTGTATGACGTCATTTCAGTGATATCCAAAGAGATGAAAATCAAGTTTAGAAGTGAAATGTCAATAATACAAAAGTACTCCACTAGCAGATCTAAACATAAAACAATACATATAATAAACCTTCTAACTTAAATTGATAACTAAAACCAAAGTATCAATTAGATCTCAATTTCAGACACACATACAAACATAAAATCATAATTTCAATTTGAACCGTAATTTAATCCAACTGATGAGCCTAATTTCAGATAAAAATACAAACTGAACCCAAATACAAAACATTACATATAAAGGGTGGCATTGGATCTGTTCAAAATGGACCGAATTGAACCACTAACACTTAGAATATTATGATTGAGTGGATGTTAATGAAAGATCCCATACCTTTTTTGAACAAAGAAAGATCTCATACCTGGTTGTTGAATATTTTCACTCTAGCTGACAACTAAAGACGAGTGAAAAGGATTTTTGGGTGTTTTTTAGTGTGGTTAGGTGAAAATAAACAAGTGAATAGATAAGGTTTTGATTTTGGCCAAAATGACGGGCGCGAGTGTTTTGATTTTCGTGAAAATATGAGCGGGAGTCTTGCGTTGCCGGTTACTTTCGATTAATCGAAGAAAAAACAAGAAAATACTTCCGTAAGGCTTGGTTTACGCATTTTTATCGACCTCAATCGGTCTTTCTTGATTTTTTATCGAACGGATTTTATTGGTCAGCTAAACTAGTGACCATCTTGGTGCTAAGTTTATCCCGTTGGTCTAATCATTTTTCAAAACTATATAAATTGTATGACAATGTTTTATTAATACAATGCAATGTAATTTTTATCTTTGAAATGTTTGAAAAATAATGTTAATTAACTTAATTTGTTTATATTTTGCGCTTGGTTAGTTGGAAAAATTAGTTTGTTGATTGTAAGTTTTATTAAAGGAAAAAAGTTATTAAATATTATCGTACTTATTAAAATGTGTCGAGTTTAAATACTTATTAATTAATCTTGAGATATTTATTATTGTAATTTCAAATTTGTTCCGACTATATCAATATAAACCTGAAATAACTACATTACCCTTAAAATGACAAATATACCTTTTAAAAACGATTCTTTAGAAGGTATGTTAGTCATTTTTAAAGGTAAGGTAGTAATTTCAGGCTTACATTGGTATAGTCGGAACAAATTTAAAAGTACAATGATAAAATCCCGAGATTAATTAGTAAGTATTTAAAATCGACACGTTTTAATAAGGAGTATTTAATAACTTTCGCCCTTTTATTAAATGGTGTTGGTTTATTAATTAATTTTAAACCTTGCATATAATCTTGTATTATCGAATTTTTATATTGAAAGTATTTAATATCTAAAATTGTCTTCCTTCATAATATACAATATAGATAGATATAGTTATGAACGTATAAGAAAAAGAAAAAATTTAATTTTGCAACAAAATATTCTACTCATCTTCAACTTCGCTTCATTTTATGGCAAACTTTGCCAAAATTAAGACAAGGAATAATGTTTTTGATTAAGTACAATTTTATATACTCTTTGAGGTCATTTAACTCTTAAAAATCAACCAAATAAGTCTGGTTATTGCATTTAATCTTTTCATAATTTGAATGAAATACACGTGACTTAACCTCGATTTGGAGAAGAAACAACTGTAACTCGACAAAAAGAAAAACGTTTTAATTGACTTAAGTTATGTCGAGTGGTGATGAAGGTTACTGACATATATTCATTTTATATTAAGATGAATCTTGATTTTAAAAAGTTAATATTGAGGAATTAAGTATAAAGTGAATCAAACTGACTGTGTTTTAAAAAAGATGAAACATGCACTTGGTTCATGTCTAAAAACGTTCCAAATAAACTAGCTTTTGACACAATTTTCATTAATCGTTCTAAATATATATACGTATTTAGCACTTCAAGTACCAAGTGGCCCATATACATAGGTATTTGGCATCGGTAATTAAAACAGTTCCAAATACATATGCGTTTGGCACTATTTTTACAAATCGTTCCAAATGTATATGTATTTAGAATGGTTTTCAAAAAGTCGTCCCAAATGCGTAATTTTTTGGCATGGTTATCCAAACAGTGCCAAATGCTCGTATTTGACACTCTTTTTTTACTGTTCCAAAAAAGTTTGTCCTAAAAAGCCTGTTTTTTTTAGTGACAGGAGAAGACAACACTCCTAAAATTGTGCAACCTCAACAGATCCTTGCTACAGTCTCAAACACGAATGGTAAATTCCCTCTTCTGAAAAAGGGTGAATATGAAAACTGGGCAATGAAGATGGAATGGTGGATCACCAATACTGATCAAGATCTTTGGAAGATAATTCTGAATGGGAACAGCAGGAAGCTTATTGGAAGAGACAAGAATGGTAATATTACTCTTCTTGACCCTAAGTCTCATGAAGAAATCATAGCTATTCAGAAGGAGGTCAAAGCAAAGACGATTTTGCTTCAATCCCTTCCTGAAGATCACATGGGTGACTTCTACCATTTGGATGATGCCAGAGAGATCTGGAATGGCATAAAAGCAAGGTTCGGTGGGAATGAGGAGTCAAAGAAAATGCGAAGATCCATGTTGAGAGATGAATTCACAGAATTCAAAATCTCAGAAACTGAAGGGCTACATCAAGGATATGATAGGTTCCAGAAGATATTGAGCCAGTTGAATCAACTTCGGTCAAAGCCTGATGATGGTGACATTAATGCAAGGTTTCTTAAAGCCTTACCCTACTCATGGAATCAGGTGGTGATCTCTCTCAAAGCCAAAGGTGGGCTTGACTATCTCAACTTTGATGATCTGTTTCATAGGCTCAGAACTTTCGAACCTCATGTGAGAGGATTTTCGAGTGACTTTTTTCCCACTCCTGCTAATTCTGCCTTTGTGAGTTCTATGGCATCTAGTCCCATGTCATATGCAAGTAGCCCAAGCAATACTGTCTCCTCTCAGCATACTGTTCAGCATACTTCTGCTCCTGATACTACTGCCAAGTCTGGTAGTATGGTAGAAGCCGTTCTTCATTCTTTTGTGGCTGATGTTAATGCTGAACAACAACTTGCTTTTGATGACTTCAAACAGGTTGATAAACTTGACCTGGATGAGATGGATCTTAAATTGCAGATGGCCATGCTTACTCTTAGGGTTCACAAGTTTGAGAAGAAAGCAGGAAGGAAATTTAATTACTACCCTCGGGAGCCAGCAAGATTCGACAGAAGCAAGGTTCGATGTTATAACTGTCAGCAACAAGGTCACTTTGCAAGGGAGTGCCCTAGCAAGAATGATCAGGAGAAGAGCAGGTACTCCGCTTTCAAGGTTCAGGAGATAAAAGATGACAAGAAGGCATTGGTATCTGTTGACTCTATGGTCAACTGGAATGATCATCAGGCTTCTACTCTGGAATCAGCTGAGTCCTCAACTGACGTGTTTGCAATGATTGCTGGGAATCTCTCTGATGCAGAAGAAGCAGATGAGTTTGCTCTTATGGGCATCTCACCTCAGGTACAACATTGTCCTCTTGGTTGTCATGATAAATACTCATAATTGTTGTGCCAATTTAATGAAGTAAATGATCAAAATGATAAGTATTTTTTAGAGGTTCAAGCCTATAAGGCTTCATTACACATTGGAACAACAAAAGAGGTGGTTACAAGATACACAACGTGCGTATGAGGATAAAATCAGGATACTAAGCATTGATTTAGAAAACACGACAAATATGCTTAAATATACAGAAACAGTAAGAGATGCTAGTATCAAAGAAAAAGAGGAGATGCAAGCAAAATTAGATGCTACAATGCTAAGATTTGAAAAATTGCAAAATGCACCTAAAAATCTTTCAAAATTAATTGATAGTAGCATGTCTGGCAGAACTAAAAGAGGCTTAGGATTTGAAAAATATATTGACTCCGAAGATGTCTTTGATTTATCTTTTTCAAGTGTCTTTGATGCCGACAAAGAGGATGAGGGAAAACCTAGTTACAATAGGTTTAAACCAGCAGCAGAAATGCATGTTGTCCCTCCTCCTCTTACTGGAACTTTTATGCCCACTTCATGGCATAATGACTTGGATGGATCACAGATGCTTGAGTCCCCAACAAGTTCTACTAATACTAATGACTTTGTCTCATGTACTTTCAGTGACAAAGCCAGTGACTCTGCATCTAGTGGTTCAAGTGAAGAGTCAAGACCTACAAGTTCCAAGTTGAATGAACATGCTGCTACTGGTGCTAGGAAGTGTGAAGAAAGAGTTGCTGTTATGTCAAGTGTGTCTGGTCCTAGTTTATTGAGTCCTAGGAAGAATGTTTCTCCTAGAATTGTGTGTAATAAAGTAGGCAGTATGAAACAATCTCATTCTAATAAAAGGTCTTTCAAAACATGTTTTGTTTGTGGCAGTGCCTTTCACTTAATTAAAGATTGTGATTATTATGACACACATGCTTCTGTTAATCATGCTTTTCCTGCTCCTGGTCTACCAGGAGCTGCCCCATATGCTTCTAGAAGACTTAATCCTAGTGCTCAATCGTTTACTTCTTCTAGAGTGTCCTCTCCTTTAGCTTCTGATTATTGGAGAAATATTGGATTCCAAACCACCAGTAATTATTTTCAAATTTTTAATCCAATCTATCCACATAATTTGGACCACACGTATTTTGGTTTGGGAAATTTGGGAACTGCTGTTAAGCCCTCAGCAGGTTGTTCTTGGTCAAATAATAATACCCAAATGATGCATTGGCAAGCAAGGAACAACGGTGGATCTCATCAATCTTCTTGGCACTCTTCTAAAGATCCACAAGGCAGGCTCAAACCTGAAAAGGTTTGGGTCCCCTTAAGACACTAACTTTTGCATTTTTATTAACTTGTTGTTGTAGGTTACTCCATACCAAGATCCTAGTCTAGGCATTGTTGATAGTGGTTGCTCCAGGAGCATGACAGGAAATAAAAGTCTTCTCTCTAACTTTGTACCATTTCATGGAGGCAAGGTCTATTTTGGTGGGGGTGAAGGCAGAATCACTGGCAAAGGAACGATAAAGACTCCTAATCTAAATTTTGAGCAGGTCTACTATGTGGAAGCACTTCAGCACTTCAACTTGATATCGGTCTCTCAGATTTGTGACAAGAAGCAGTTTGTTCTCTTCACCGATACTGATGCACTTGTGCTTTCCAAAGACTTTCAGCTTCCGGATGACTCACAAGTTCTACTCAGAATCCCTAGAAGACACAATCTCTATAGCATCAAGTTGAATGAAGTCAACCCTACTGGTCAACTAGCATGTCTAGTTGCTAAAGCCTCAGAAGATGAAGCCACTAAATGGCACCGAAGGATGGGGCATGTGAACTTCAATACCATTCACAAACTTGCAAATCTGAATCTGGTCTCTGGTTTACCTCCCAAGACGTTTAGAAATGATATAAATTGTATTGCCTGCAGCAAAGGCAAACAGCACAAAGCATCCTTCAAAGCCATTACTGCTCTTAGTCTTATAACTGAACCATTGCAGCTACTACACATGGATTTATTTGGTCCTACTTCCATTAGAAGCATTGACCACAAGCAATTCTGTCTGGTGGTAACTGATGGATATAGCAGGTTTACGTGGGTGTTCTTCATGGCTGCCAAGAGTGAGACCTACTCAATTCTTAGAGATTTTCTTACCCTGATAGAGAACCAGTTGTCCAAGAAAGTTAAAGGTATTCGTTGCGACAATGGAACCGAGTTTAAAAATAAAGACCTCATCGCACTGTGTAATGCTAAGGGCATCAAAAGAGATTATAGTGCAGCAAGGACTCCTCAACAGAATGGCGTG
This sequence comes from Glebionis coronaria, assembly GCA_025667525.1. Lineage (NCBI taxonomy): Eukaryota > Viridiplantae > Streptophyta > Magnoliopsida > Asterales > Asteraceae > Glebionis > Glebionis coronaria. Next base: position 44,592,888 of record CM046878.1, read on the forward strand.
GCAGAACGAAAGAATAGGATACTAATAGAAGCAGCAAGAACTATGCTTGCCAATTCCAAGCTTCCAACCATGTTCTAGACAGAAGCTGTTAATACTGCAAGTTATGTTTTGAATATGGTTTCTATTACCAATCCTCACAAGAAGACTCCTTATGAGCTGCTCACGGGCAAAGTTCCAAATATTGCTCATTTGAAGCCTTTTGGGTGTCCAGTCACCATTCTGAATACTAGTGACTATTTGGGGAAGTTTGATGGCAAGGCAGATGAAGGATACATTGTGGGATATTCAGCTCACTCTCGGGCTTATCGTGTCTACAATCTCCAAGCCAAGCGGATCATTGAAACCATAAATCTCAGGTACTTTGAAGAGAAGTCAAACATTCAAGGCAAGGGTCCAGAATGGTATTTTGATCTTGATTATCTTAGTGATTCGTTAGGATATTTTCGTTTCAAAACTAACCATGATGCAGGACCACAAGTGTTTGCAACTTCTAGTACTGGTGTTCCTTCTAATCTTTCTGATTCAGATGATGAGGATGACATTTTTGTGGTTCCATCCTACTCCACCACTGTCTCTCCTACTCCTCCTAGTGATGCAACTCCATTGGATGTACAGGATTCCCAAGTAGCTCTTGACACTCTACTCAAACAACAGCAAGAAGCTACTAAAGCAGCTGCTCAAGGTGGTTTTGAGTTTCCCTTGGTTGTGCCTACTGACAAAGCTGCTCCTGGTACTCCAGCTTCTGCTCCTAGTGCTAGCTTATCACCTACTGGTACTCCGGCTAGTGAGTCTGCTTCCATTATTCGTTTCTCCAGTCCTTCTGATTTGGGGAACCATCAAAAGAAGTCTTCTACCAAGCTGGATGATATTCATAAACAACCAGTAGATGAGATTTTCCACAATGCTTCATATGATGCTGACTTTGTTGGTGATCTCAATAACTTGGCACCAGAAATGGAGGTTTCTTCCAATCCAGTCTTGCAATCACACAAAGATCATCCTACCACTCAAATAATTGGAGATCCTAGTTCTACTGTCAATACACGCAGAATGCAGCAGAAGGCCTCGTCTGATCATCATGCTCTTGTGAGCTATATTGAAGATCAAAAGCGTAATAATCATACGGACTTTCAACACTGGTTTTTTGCTTGTTTTCTTTCACAGGTGAAACCTAGGTCTGTTTCTCATGCTCTTGAGGATCAAAGTTGGGTGGAGGCTATGCAGGAGGAAATGCAGCAATTCTTGTTTCAGAATGTTTGGGTTCTGGTTGACTTACCAGATGGAAAGACAGCTATCAATACCAAATGGATTCTCAAGAACAAGAAGGATGCACGGGGAATTTTCGTAAGTAATAAAGCTAGGCTTGTCGCACAAGGACACACTCAAATTGAGGGCATTGACTACACTGACGTTTTTGCTCCGGTTGCAAGGATAGAGGCCATTCGTCTGTTTTTGGCCTTTGCTTCTTATGTGGGCTTTACGGTGTTTCAAATGGATGTCAAGAGTGCATTTCTCTATGGTAAAATTGATGAGGAGGTGTATGTCACTCAACCTAAGGGCTTTGTTGATCCACTTCATCCCAAGAAAGTTTACAAGGTGGTCAAGGCTATTTATGGATTACATCAGGCTCCTAGAGCTTGGTATGAGCGTCTTTCCACTTTCTTGTTGAAGAATGGCTATAGAAGGGGTACCATTGACAAAACACTATTTCTTCGGAGGAATACCAAGGACATTATCCTTGTTCAGGCTTATGTGGACGACATTATCTTTGGTTCTACTAGGAAGGAATGGTGTGATGAGTTTGAACACTTGATGAAAGGCGAATTTTAGATGAGTGCGATAGGAGAACTTTCTTTCTTCCTAGGTCTTCAGGTCAAGCAACAATCGGACGGGATTTTCATCAGTCAAGATAAATATGTTCATGAGATTCTTCAGAAGTTTGACATGGATCCTCTTAGACCAGCAACGACTCCTTATGAAGTTGCTAAAATCAAACTAAAGAATGAGCCAGACCCCCCGGTCAATGTTCACATGTACAGGTCTATGATTGGCTCCCTCATGTATTTGACTGCATCACGTCCGGACATCATGTTTGCAGTAAGTGCTTGTTCTAGACACCAGGTGACTCCAACGGTTTCGAACTTAAATGCAGTGAAGAAGATTTTCAAGTATATCAAGGCTCAACCCAAATTGGGTCTATAGTATCCTAGAGAATCACCTTTTGTTCTAGAAGCTTATAGTGATAGTGACTATGCTGGTGCTAATAATGACAGAAAGTCTACTACTGGTGGTTGTCAGTTCTTGGGTCCTCGGCTTATTTCATGGCAATGTAAGAAACAGACAATAGTAGCTACTTCTTCAACAGAAGCTGAATACGTTGTTGCTGCTAGTTGTTGTGGACAAGTTTTGTGGATCCAAAATCAGATGTTGGATTATGGTTTCAATTTTATGAACACCAAAATTTTTATAGACAATCAAAGCACTATTTGCATTGTGAAGAATCCTGTTTTTCATCAGCGAATGAATCATATTGAAATTCGGCATCATTTTATACGGGATGCCAATGAGAAGAAGCTGATTCAGGTTCTTAAGGTTCATACGGATGATAATGTTGCTGATTTGCTGACTAAAGCTTTTGATGGTCCTCGGTTTAACCACTTGGTGGTTCATATTGGGATGGTCAATCCTTGAGGTCTAGGATTGAGGGGAGGCAAAGCCTAAGGGGAGGCTTTGTGTACATATTTTTAGGACAGACTAACGTATTGATAGATTTTAACAACTTATTTTATTGGTTCTGGTGGTGTGTGTTACTTCTGGTAAAGGTTTTTGCTCTCTTCTAGTGGATATGGTCTTACATGACTGGCGTCTGGTCCTCATTGGTCAGCTTCTAGTCATAATTGGTTGGCTTCTGGTGGTTCAAAATCCTTCCATGTTAAGTGGTGATTGGCTCCTGGTACTGGTCTGGCACACTGTTCATTCCTTTTGTCCTGTGTTAATCACGTTTTGCTCCTGGTCTGACCATTGTGTGCTTTGACTTTTGGTCAACGCTCCCAATCCTGGTATTTATATTTTTAATTAAGTATGGTAAATTGGGAGTTGGTAATTATATTAAAAAGGGCAAGTGGTTACTATGCAATTATGGTTAAATTTGAAAGGGCAACCCCCCATTAATAGGGGTCAATGAACAGTTACCATTTTTCTTATTTATGATCAAATTACACCCTTGACTCACTCATTACAATCAACACACACACAAAACCGCTCCTACTATCTCTACCCTAATCACAATCCTTCTTCCATCAATTCATCAAGATCCATTGCTGCTCTTGCTTACCAACCTGCTCACAACCGAGTTGCTTATCTGGGTGATGGTCCACATCGTGAACATTTTGCTGACATTCTGGATTTCATTGAAGCTTCCAACCTAAGGTTTGCATTTACTGTATGTCCCACCATATATGATACTGTTATTCGTCAATTTTGGGCGTCTGCTCGACTTGTGGATGTAGTTGGTCGTCCACGTGCACTTCATGCTACCATAGATGGACGTGCTATGTGGTGACTGAGGCTTCTATTCGCTCTTCTCTTCATCTTCAGGATGAGGGTGGTGTTGAATCCATCCCCAATTCGGAGGTATTAGAGGGGATGGCTGCTTTAGGATACGAACATGGGGGGAAGTTTAACTTCCAGAAAAATAGGTTTTCCCCCCAATGGAAGCTTCTGGTCCACTTTCTAATCCATTGTATGAGTCCCAAGTCTGGGAGTTGGGATGCTTTCCCTACTCCCTTGGTTACTGGTCTTATTTGCTTAGCCCATGGTAGAGTTTTTAACTTTTCTCATTATCTATTTGAGGGGATGGTCAGTAATCTATCTAATGCTGGTTCTAGAAAGAAGTTTCTTATATACCCTAGGTTTCTTCAGCAAATACTGGTTTGCATTCCTCGTGATAGGACTGAACATGTGCCGTCTAAGCTTACTGCAAAAGTGTATTACAATATGGTCAATGGGTTTACTGGGAAATGGAGGCCCCTGACTAATGCCATGTTGGGACTGGCTCAGGGTCCTATGGGTAAGGAGGAGGAGGCTCCTGAGTTTGTTGTGATTGATGATGACCCCATGAAGGAGGAGGCTCATACTGGTGGTCCTTCTCATGTGGTTGAGGAGGAACTGGTTGAGGAGGTGGTGGTTGAAAAACCATCCCCTTCCAAGGCTAGTCCTTCTTCAGTCCCACAAAAGTCTCCATTTGTGGAGACTCCACCTCCTAGTCCTGCTCCACACTCGGCTGATAAACCTTTTGGTACTAGTACTCCACAGGTTGATCCATATGTTGCTTCGGGCTCCAATGACGCTTTCCCTGACCCAGGTTCTCTTGGTGGGCAGGCGGAGGAGCCCACTACACTTATGTCTTTGCTTGATCTTATGCGCAGGTACCATGAGCGGATGATTTCTTTGGAAGCTGATTTGAACCAACATCAGAAACTTACTAGGGAGTTTGTTCTTCCTCTGGCTGATCGCATCAAAGCGTTGGAAACTCAGCAACGGCGTCGCAAGAAGCATGTGATCCATTCAGATTCTGATGAGGAGGGTACGAAGCATGTTGAGGATGGTTTGACATTATTGGCAAAGGCTGCCTTTGCTGATAAAGTTTATGATGATTTGCCGGTTCCTCCGACATCCTCTAGTGTTCCTTCTCGTGGTGCTATTCCCACTCCTATAGATGGTGATTCTGATCCTGCTGCTGGTTCCAATGCTGGTCCGTCTCATGATTCGAAGGGCAAGGCCCCAATGACTGATGCTCCATCACCATCTCGCAAGCGTACCCGTCGACAGCTTGAAGAAGACAGGCTAGGTGAGGAGGCTGCTCGTCGGATTCAAGCCGAGATTGATGAAGCTGATAGGGCTGCTTAAGAAGAGCTTCGAAAGCGGAGGCGTGAACAAATTCAGCACGATGCAATGCATTAGAGTGATAGTGAGTGGATGCAAGTTTTGACTGTTCTCACCAGGGATTATGCTCAGTTTACAGATCTTTTGGGTGATGATGTTGATGAGCACAATTGTATTCCGAGGGCTATGGTATTGATGCGTAAGTACCAGTTGGCCCTTGCTGCACAGCTTTGGGAAAAGAGAAAGAACAGACCTTTATCTCGGACTGAGGAGCGCAAGCAGATGCAACGCTATGTGAAATATCAGTCTGCTGCTCATTTTAATGCTCCTTGGAAGTGGGACCGGGTTCGGGCTTTGACTTTTGATGAGCTCAAGGCACTTTATGAAAGTATGGTTAAACGTCAGAGTCAACCAATTCCGGAAAGGTTTATTTACCATCCTCGTGGTGTGACCTCTTCTTCGCCTGCTGCTTCTACTGGTCCTTCATCTGCTCCCATTCCTGGTTCTGCTGCTAGTCCATCTGGTTTTGTTGCTACTTCCGTTGGTACCTCTACTTCTCCTTTGGTTGCTCCTTTGGGTTCTACTGCTGGTCATGCTACCACCATCTTTGATGCTACCACCACCACTCATGCTTCTACCACCACACATGTTCCAACCACCACCTTTGCTACCACCACCACTCCTGCTGCTACACCTGATCTGTCATCTCCATCCCCACCGGTTACTGGAACTCAACCAATTCCTACTTCTGCTGCAGCTCCTATTGATCCATTGGGTGGGCAAACTCATGAGTCTACTTCTCCTGCTCCCACTGCTGCTGCTGAGGTTACGGTAAAGGTTAAATCCACACCTAGTGATCCCACACCTAGACGTTCGCTTCGTCAGAAACAAGCTCGACGTGTTCGCCGTGGTAAGACAGTCCCTTATGAGAAGCGTGATCCTGAGAATTTGATTGATGCAGCTTCGGACAGTGATTCGGATTTGCCGTTGGGCAATGGGAATATTACTGGTTACATGGTTGAGCGTTCCACAACTCTTCCTGGTGTGGTATTCCATAGAATTACTTTGAGTGATGGGTCTGTGCGTTTGGCTTTGGGTTTGCAGGGTGTGTTGTCTTGGGCTGACCGTATGGATCTTATGGCGTTGTATGGACTTGTGGATTCTAGCATGCCTTTTGACCACATGGCTGTGTCTTCATGGCCTGGTATGCGTATCTGGGCTGATCTTAAGCTGATGTTGGATGCTCCTCCTAATGCTCCTGTTTCGGGCATATGGAAGGATCAAATGCAATGGGTGATTCAACGCTGGAAGCTATATGCAGGATGTGGTGTTCATATGTTGGAATTAGAATCTGGTCATATGGTTTTTATGCTGACTGATGTGGATTATCCTTTGACAATTTCTTCGATGGAGGCGATGTTGGCTACTCATTTGCAAATTTCTAATGCTCCATCAGGAAATGAGTCCTCTATGGCCACGGCATTGGTGGAAGGTATTCAGGCGCGGTTGATAGCCGATAAGAAGGCTGCTTCTGGTATGTGATGTGATTGGGTTGTAAGTGTTTATGTTTTGTATTTTTGTTCATTTGTTCATATTCTCATTCTTTTCACCAATATGTAAAGTGATTGGTGAATCTCATTCTTTATAGTTTAAAAAAAAACTAATAATATAAAACTTCATAAAAAAAACATACTTTTTATATAATATCTGCTTATACTTTTCACACATCTTGGATTTTATACTTGTGAATAATATCCCTTGGCTGATTCACATTGTGGGTTCTGGTTCCTGATTTGTGCTTGTACTGGTACTTGGCTTCACTTGGTGTTGGACGTGGTCCACACAACAAATGGTTCTCAACTTACCATGTCTAATCGACAAGAAAAAGTTGATTCACCTTGAGGGTACGGCTCCTGGTGCGATTCTCAAATCCGTTGATGGTTGCCAGGTTACCCAAAACTGGATGGTTTTCACTTGCCATAGTCTTGGACTGAAAAGTGGCTAATCCAAGGGGGTATGGCTCTTGGTAAAGATCTTATCAAATCCGTTGATAGCTGTAATAGCTTGCTTAAAGCTATAGGGTGTTCAACTCACCGATGCTTCATTGCTAAGAGTTGGCGAGTCCAGAGGGGTACGGCTTCTGGTAAAGACGTATCAAATCCGTTGACGGCTGTGATGGTTTGCCTAAAATCATCAGGGTACTCCCACTCACCATTGATTCACGTTCTAAGAGTTGGGCTGGGTTCTAGTCTCCCAGGGTGATGCTTATTCCACCAGAAAGACTGGCTAGCCCAAGAGCGAGCAGCTACTTGGTAAAGGCTCATCAAATCTGCTCATGTTGCTGAAAAGATTCAACACGATGCTGATTTGTTCCAAGCTTTGGAGAAGCTTCTAGTGTTTCATGTTGCGGCGGTTACTCTGATTCTTATCTTTTTGATGCTGCTATTTGTTTTGCTGATATAATCCTCGGGCTTTATTTGCACGTTTTCCAGGAAACTTGAACTCAACAGGTCAAATTCAAGTTTAGGGGAGGATTGTTAGGACCATTGTAATAGTTAAATGTAATAGGTAGACTAGGAGGTATGTAGTTCCTCCTGGTCCTAGTAGTAGTAGGAGCAAGTCCTGCTCCTGGTCCTAGTCGAAGTCAAACTATATTATTTACTTAATATTCTGTTAGGATATGCATGAGATATGTTAGGAAAGGATATGCATATCAGTTTTACACGTTTTCTTTAATGCTGTATTAGGGTTTCCTTGTAGTATAAAAGGAACCTTAGGCAGAAGGGTTATGTACACCTTCACCAAACGTAGTTCTAGTCATTATCAATATTAGAAATCCTTAGAAAGGATCAAGTCTTTATAGTTATTCTGTTCTTCTTGATTATATTTATATTTTACATTCATATTGTGTATAGAGTCTCTTTGTGATTTGACTTGTGATTACAGAAGTCATTCACCGGTCCTGACAGGCTGCAAGATCTACTTCTAGTAGACTCAACACAAACGTTCAAGCTAACAACAACGTGAACGAAGCACCACTGAACAATGTTGACAATCGACCGCCTAAGCCTTGTACTTACAAGGACTTTAGGAGCTGTGACCCTTTGAATTTTAATGGTACTGAAGGAGCTGTCGGATTAGCTCGTTGGGTTGAAAAGATAGAAGTTGTGTTCCGTGTCAGTGGATGTGCTGTTGAAAACCAAGTGACTTATTCTACTTGTACTTTAGCTGCTGGAGCGTTGACATGGTGGAACACCCATGTGCAAACGGCTGGAGCCGAAGAGGCGTATGGAATGAGTTGGGAGGAACTTAAGAAGTTGTTGACTAAGGAGTACTGTCCTCGTAATGAGATTCAGAAAATAGAAATCGAACTGTGGAACTTGACTGTGAAGAACAATGACATTGGTACGTACACTAGGAGGTTCCAAGAATTGTGTTTGCTATGTCCTGGAATGGTTTCGGATGAAGAAAAGAAGGTTGAGCGATATATTTGGGGTTTACCAGGTAGAGTTCAAGGGAATGTGACATCGTATAGACCGACAAAAGTTAGTGATGCTATAAGGATGGCTCACAGTTTGATGGACCAAGTTGTTCAAGCAAATGCTGGGAATGCCGCGGACAACAAGAGAAAACGGGGGAATAACCAAAGGAACAACCATGGGAACTATCCTAATAAGAGGCAAGACACCGTGAAAGCGTACACTGTTGGTACTGGGGAAAAGGGAGTATACAATGGGACGTTACCTCTGTGCAATCGATGCAAGCGTCACCATAATGGACAATGCAATGTACAGTGTCACAACTGCAAGAAAACTGGACACATTGCTAGAGATTGTAAGTCACCACCCAACACGAAAGCCAACGCCACTTGCTTTGAATGTCAGCAAACTGGACACTACAGCAATGAGTGCCCAAAGAAAAAGAACAAGGACCAAGGAAAGATTGCTAAAGATGGGGAAGCTCGTGGAAGGGTCTATGTGATAGGAGGAGGGGAAGCGCAACAAAACCCCGACGTCGTGACGGGTACGTTTCTTGTCAATGGTCGTTATGCTTCTATTTTATTTGATACTGGAGCCGATAGGAGTTTTGTGTCGACTGCTTTTAGTGTTTTACTTGATGTGACCCCTTCGCCCTTAGACACTAAGTACACTATCGAGTTAGCTAATGGGAAGTTGATAGAAGCCGACACTATACTTCGTGGATGCACTTTAAATCTTCTAGGTCATCCTTTCGTAATAGACCTTATGCCTGTTGAGTTAGGGAGTTTTGACGTGATTATCGGAATGGATTGGTTGTCGAGATATCATGCTACGATTGTATGCGACGAGAAGATCGTTCGCTTACCATTTGGTGATGAAGTTTTGGAGGTACAAGGGGATACAAGTAACGGAAAAGGGAAGTCACGACTGAACATTATCTCGCGTGTCAAGGCTCAGAAGTTGTTATCGGAAGGTTGCCACATATTTTTGGCCTGTGTTACTGAAAAGCAGACGGAAGAAAAACGGTTGGAAGATGTACCTATCGTACGGGATTTTCTGGAAGTCTTACCTGAAGATTTGCCTGGATTACCGCCGGCTAGACAAGTTGAATTCCAGATCGATTTAATACCGGGAGCTGCACCTGTTGCTCGAGCGCCTTACCGTTTAGCACCTTCAGAATTGCAAGAACTAGCGACGCAACTACAAGAGTTGACTGATAAAGGATTCATAAGACCGAGTTCTTCACCCTGGGGAGCTCCAGTCTTATTTGTAAAGAAGAAGGATATAAGTTTTCAGATGTGTATCGACTATCGTGAGTTAAACAAACTTACCATCAAGAACCGTTACCCGTTACCTAGGATCGATTATCTGTTTGATCAGTTGCAAGGATCGAGCGTTTACTCGAAGATTGACCTTAGGTCTGGTTATCACCAATTGAGAGTCCGTGAGGAAGATGTTGCAAAGACTGCTTTTAGGACTAGGTATGGACACTATGAGTTCCAATTGATGCCGTTCGGTTTGACAAACGCACCTGCTGTGTTTATGGACCTCATGAACTGGGTGTGTAAACCGTATTTGGACAAGTTTGTCATTGTGTTCATCGATGACATACTGATTTACTCAAGGAATGAGACAAAACATGAGGAACATCTTAAGATAATATTGGAATTGCTTAAGAAGGAGGAATTGTACGCTAAGTTCTCGAAGTGTGATTTTTGGTTGCTAAGAGTACAATTTCTAGGTCACGTTATTGATAGCAAGGGGATTCATGTTGATCCTGCCAAGATTGAGTCAATTAGGGAGTGGACTGCTCCTACGACACCGACTGAAATTCGCCAATTCTTAGGACTCGCCGGATACTACCGAAGATTCATCGAGGGATTCTAGAAGATCGCGAAACCATTGACGAAGTTGACTCAAAAGAAGGTGAAATACAAACGGGGAGATAAAGAGGAATTAGCATTCCGGAAGTTGAAACAAATGTTGTGTAGTGCGCCTATTCTATCGTTACCAGAAGGATCAGAAGACTTTGTGGTCTACTGTGATGCATCAACAAAAGGATTGGGAGCTGTGTTGATGCAGAGGAAGAAAGTTATCGCCTACGCGTCACGAAAATTGAAAACGCATGAGAAAAACTATACTACGCACGACTTGGAGCTAGGAGCGGTGGTATTTGCCTTGAAACTGCGGAGACACTACTTGTATGGAACCAAGTGTGTCGTCTATACCGATCACAAGAGTTTACAACATATTCTTGACCAGAAGGAACTGAACATGAGACAACGTCGATGGATCGAGTTGCCCAGCGACTATGACTGTGAAATCTGCTACCACCCTGGGAAGGCCAATGTAGTGGTGGATGCGCTAAGTAGAAAGGAACAATTGATGACACGTAGAGTTAGATCGTTAGCTATGATTATCAATCCGAACTTACCTGTACAAATTCGTGAAGCACAAACCGAAGCCCTTAAGCCTGAACATGTCGAGGCTGAGAAATTAGGAGGAATGGTTACAAAGAAATTGGAGACTAGCACTAATGGAACGCTATGTCTGAATGGTAGAAGTTGGTTACCACGGTTGGAGGACTAAGGGACGTGATTATGCACGAGTCGCATAAATCTAAGTATTCGATTCACCCAGGATCTGACAAAATGTATCAGGATATGAAGAAGCTATATTGGTGGCCAAATATGAAAGCTGAAATCGCTACGTATGTAGGGAAGTGTATGACTTGCGCTAGAGTGAAAACAGAACACCAAAAACCATCTGGATTGTTGGTTCAACCTATAATTCCTATGTGGAAGTGGGAAAACATAACCATGGACTTCATAACTAAGCTACCTAAAACGACAAACGGATACGACACAATTTGGGTAATTGTGGATCAACTTACGAAATCTGCACACTTTTTGGCTATGAAGGAAGATGATTCGATGGATAAGCTTACGAGACTTTATCTGAAGGAAGTAGTCGCAAAATATGGGATACCGATCTCGATAATTTCTGATAGAGATGGTAGATTTACTTCGGAATTCTGGAAATCACTTTAGAAAGCGTTGGGTACGCAAAAAGACATGAGTACTGCTTATCACCCGCAGACTGACGGACAGAGTGAGAGAACTATTCAAACGCTGGAGGACATGTTGCGTGCTTGTGTGCTGGACTTTGGAAAGCAATGGGACACACATTTGCCTCTAGTGGAATTCTCTTACAACAACAGTTATCATACCAGTATTAAGGCTGCACCGTTTGAAGCGTTGTATGGTCGTAAATGTCGCTCGCCTGTGTGTTGGAGTGAGGTTGGGGATAGTCAACTCACTGGCCCTGAACTCATCCGTGAAACGACTGAGAAGATTGTTCAAATCAAGAGCCGAATTCAAGCAGCCCGTGATCGTCAGAAGAGTTACGCCGACGTTCGACGTAAGCCTCTCGAATTTTAAGTGGGAGACAAAGTGATGCTAAAAGTATCGCCTTGGAAAGGTGTGGTACGTTTTGGCAAGCGAGGAAAGCTGAACCCCCGTTATATTGGACCTTTCAAAATTCTGGCAAAGGTTGGAATCGTAGTCTATCGTCTCGAATTACCGCAAGCGTTGAGCCGCGTGCACAGCACTTTTCATGTGTCGAACTTGAAGAAGTGCCTTTCTGATGAGACACTCGTTATACCGTTGGAGGAACTCCGAATCGATGACAAGATGCAATTTGTCGAAGAACCTGTTGAAATCATGGACCGTGAGGTCAAACGATTGAAACAGAGTCGTATTCCAATCATCAAGGTGAGGTGGAATTCTAAACGTGGACCTGAATTCACTTGGGAGCGTAAGGATCAATTTCGCAAGAAATATCCGCAACTCTTTGACAACTCTAGAAACCGTGACACTCCTAAGCTTTGAGGACAAAGCTTCTCTATCAAGGGGATGATGTAACACCTGGTAATTTTCCCTACTTTGTAAAATGACTATTTTACCCTTTGACTTTTTATTTAGTCAACTATGTGATTTAACTGTGTTGGAACCGGGAAGTTATCCCGTGTTTTCTGAAAAACTGTTTGATGACGAGTGATGACTTGACACTGTGCTCAGTCATTATTCTGAACATTTTCTGTGAACCTGACCAAAGTGCTGAGACGGTCAATGCATTGACGATAATCCGTGAGATTATTCGTTATCTGTGAATTATGTGCTTAACTGTTTAGTTTTTAACAGCGTGACCGTATTTTCTTAAGCAGCGTATTTAAATATTTCTGTATATGTTTATATATGTCTGTATTTTAGTATTTTTGCTATTTATAGTAATAAATCGTATTTACTGTGAATATTTAATTAACGTATCGCGTTTTCGTATTTTACGTCATTTTTACGTTTAACCGTCGTTTGCGTGCATAAAATACTTTACCAATTATAAAATATCAGTTTTCGTCGAAAAATCGTAAATTTAATATATTTCGTCAAATTTTTAAGTTTTACGTAATTTTAAACTTAACTATATACTTTTTGATATTTACCTAAAACTAACTAACCTTTTTACCTTAAACCTTTTAACTAGTTACCATAGCAAAATTTTTGAATAATTAACCCCCCATATGGGACCCCCATAACCGGCCAAAACCAACACCATGTGCATGATGCACCAAGATTTCACTCTTTACCATATTAAGCTTAGGCTTACACTTCTTACAACATTTAACCTATTAACCAAAACCACCTCAAATAATTCACATTATTCACTTCATTTCACTTCAAAAAAAACACACATACCTCTCTTTCTCTCTCAAAACTCACGGCACACATACATACATATTTTCCACCATTGTTGATTTCTTAAAGCTTCATTTTAACAAGAATTAACACAAAATAAATACACCCTAGAGTTTGTACAAGCATAAGGAAGAATGGTTATTCTTGGTTTGTTGATTTGAGTAGTTTTTGGGTTGAAGTTGTAGAGTCGAGTTCTTGTTGATTATTAGTGGGTTAGAGCGTAGATTGGGTCGTTGTGATTACGTAGAGTCGTTACTCAAGGTTACTTCTTAAACCTTTTTCATCTTTTCATTTTTCATGCATAATGTTTGTAGATCTATGCATGCATGTGTGACATCCGTCAAATTTCCATCTTAAATTCTTCATATAGTGGAGTACCTTAATTATTTACCGATGAGTTGTCGATATAAATGTGTTATTTACTTTGCTTTGCGGACAAAGCCCTTTTTAGGGAGAGCGAATGTAACAACTCGAGTTTTTCGTGTCTATTAATTTATGAATGAAACGCACGAAGTTATTAAACGTATTATGCATTGCCGTGTGTCTATTTGAATTACTTGCTGAATCCCTCGAGGTCACGCATATTCGTCCTTGATTTAGATCGTGTGTCGATTTGTTATCGAGTCGTGCATATTAAGTTTTCGCGTCTAAGATTTAGACACTTGACAAACCTGGGCCGAATGGTATATTAGTGCAAAATGTACAAGAATTTAAATTGTGAACTCTTATTTACTTTTATTTCAAAAACTTGTTCAACAAGAGTCAATATTCAGTCATGACTTGATTTCATTGTTTATTCACCCACTAAACACTACAATCCAGCACACATGCCAAGTTTACCCAAAATGGGTACATCACAAGCATACCATTTTCAGTTTTAGTCTAACCCTAAACTAATAATACAAGTTAAATACAGTCCAAACTTTATCCAATGTCCAAACATAACACAAACAATATTCACAGTCCAAATATTACAAAAATTGTTCCTGGACAAGTTTTAAACACAAATCCTGGGTGAAAGTGAAGAGTAGTGTCAAAGCCGATCCATCCCTTCTCGTCCACACCTGCAAATCGAAACGAAACATCCATTGTGAGTCTTTTAATCACCTCTTCATTTTTCTGTACAAGTCCTAGTTGTGCTCGTCATTGTAACCAAACCTGCGAAAATAAAACGAATGTGTTAGTCTTTGTTACGGTTCAATTTTAATCAAAACTGTAAAGATAAATCATATCATTTTTTTACTTGAACTTGACCATAACCCCATTATTTTCTGTCAAGAACAAACCGAGACCCTATTACCATAACTTTTACGTTATTTCTGTCACAACCAAACTGAGACCCAAACCGAGACCTAAACCGAGACCCAAACCGAGACCAAACCGAGAACCAAACCAAGACCAAACCAAGGCCCTTGTTTCTGCCGAAACCTTTACCACTCAAAGTAACCATAACCCAAGATTTTAACTATTTCATTTTACAGAAACATCACCAAACCCTCAAATAAGCCGCGGGTATAAAACCCCCTTTTTAATTCGAAACCCTAACAATTGTAAACCTTTTTATTTACGAAATTAATACATTATATATTCCAAAAACGTTATTTAATTTCAAATAATCAACCGTGTACAAAACCCCCAATTTATATAAACCCTAATTTCATTTTATTAATTTAAACCCTAATTAAACCCAATCCAAACCCGAATTAATTAATTAATTTAATTGGAACCGAGGTATGAATAAACCCCCAAATTTGACCGAAACCCTAATTTTTACAAATCGGCTATATGTTGAAATTAACATGTTTTTATGATAGAAAACGTTAATTAATTGTATTTAAACATGAGATTTGGAAAAACCCCCAATTATTTTTGAAACCCTAATTTGTTTTTATTAAATTCGAGAGCCTTTGTTCACAGCATGTTTATACGAATGATTTAAAACCACAAATCTTTTATAAACGAAAATCAATAGACCATTTTATTAAAAGGAAAAAGAGATGAAAACTTATCTTTGAATGATGAATAACTTAAACCCCTGGGAAAAACACCTCGAAAACCGAATCGGTTTGATGTGGGGATGAGACCCCACATCCCACGCGAGTTAATCACCAAAAACCATCACGAATGATTTATGTTATTAATCTGAAAACCATCTTAGCCATGGGAGAGTTTAGATCCGATCCATTTTTAGAGAGAGAGAGAATAGGGGCGGTGGGAGTGTTTTCGAGAGAAGAGAGAGAGATGTCTGAGTGTTTTGGGAAGTTGTGAGTTAACAAAACACGTATTTACCCCTTTCCTCCCTTGTTTGTATCGCCTTGGGCCGGGCCGGGTTAAATAACCTTTGGGCCGGACCATGGGGTGGGTAAGTTGGGTATTGTTGGGCCAGTTTTGGTGTATTGGGTTATTAAAGGCCCAAAACGAAATTTGTTAACTTAAAGGTATTATTTAGTCCGTAAATCTCGATTGTTTAATAACCGACTTTTATGTATCGTGTTTTTCCGTAAACGAAAAGTATTGTCAAGCACAACTAAGGTGCCGTGTCTTTTACTAGTATAATTTTTAATGTCGTAACACGATCCTTATAATTAAATAGGTCGCGGCTAGCGTAACCGTACTCTCGAGCTACCTTTATCTTCGCCACTTTGCTGATTTACGAGGTGAGTTTATAGCCCCATGTTTAACTATTTTTACTGCTTTTTGGGGTGAGACATTGCTTGATTTAACGTATGAACACAAGTGCATTTACTGATTTATATATTAGTCTAAGTCCCACTAAAAACCCAGTTGCTTTGGCCCGTGAATCATGAACCGTTAATTACTTTGTGTAAGCGCGAATGTTATGGATAGATCTATCGGGATTGACGTCCCTGTCTGTCTTGTCCAACAAGGGGACAAGTGGGCACAGTTTCATTTGAGTCTGAGATAGGATGTCGTGGGTTTAGGAATCCAGTTGGGCTACATTTATATGATTATACTACCGGTGTTGTTAACGCTTCGGTGTCACGAGCTTAGACTGTAATAAATACTTTTAGGATGACTTTGTATTTGTTATATTGTCATCACTTTTGGGAAAATCTTGTGGTTCATTAAACATTTCAAATTAACTAAACCTATGAACTCACCAACTTTATGTTGACGCTTTAGCAATGTTTTTCTCAGGTATTAAGAAGGAAGATGCTAAGTGAGGTCTCATGCGTTGCCGTCATTTCTATTGAAACAAAGATCATTTGTACTATTTGGAAAACTATGTTTTGTAACTATGACCAGTTTTATGCTTCCGCACTATGTTAAAACTATTTATTTTATCAATTACAAGTGATCTATTTTCCGAACGTCTCATTTAGAGGTCGTTCTTTGTAACTGTGTGTGTATGATAATCATGACGTCACCACTCCCTTAACGCCATTATACTCTGATATTTTGGGAGTGTGACAGCATGTTACTCATCAAGAATTTTCTTGAAATAAAATGATAAAAACTATTTTTGGTCATGAAATATTTTAAGATCTATGGAAATTATGTGTGGATCTATTAGATCCATACATGAAAATGGTTTAATTGAAAGACTTGTGAAAAATATAAGTATGTATATTTTAGATTTGTGGACTTGAAGTAAAATCTTTGATTTTGATGGTGTTTATGAATAATTGGAGGGAACTAGTAGTGTTACTACTAGTGGTTACGGTTGAAAATAGTCGAAAACGAGTTTTTACGAAAAACATACAATCTGTCCGATTTTTATAAGAGGCGTAGAGGGTCGTAAAAATTGTTTTGACACTAGTTTACTACGATATTATGAAAATATAAGTTAATACCTTCGTTTCGATATATTATGGGCTAAAAACGGAGCTAAAATGAGTAAGATATGGTCGTTTAAATTTCGTTGTCGGAAAACTTAATTTTTGTGAAAAACACTGTAAGTGGTTGCTGTCTAGATTTTTAAAGTGGTCGAAACGACATTTTCGAGTCAAACGGAGTTGTTTTAAGTGTCGAAATGGTTACTAAAAGTTGTATATGAATGTTGGACTTGTTTTGTAAAAAGGGTATTAGCGCGAAATGTGAATACTTGTTGCACCGTTAAAAGTTTGAACGTTGGAAGTGGAAATTGATACTATTGCGGAAAATGACTTGTTGAAATATTGGCGATTGAGAAATTGTTGAAAATAGGGGTTTTAGGACGAGATTTGAGTACTTACTAAAAATGGCAAATTTTTATGTGACGCCGAAAGGCTGCCGAATTTTCGTTAGAAATCGTGTTGGAAAATTTATTAAGATAAATTTTGGTAAATTAAAATTTACGCCGAAAGGCTGTCGAAATTTCGTCGAGTCATAAATAAATACTTTTTGCCTAAGTATATACATACTATAATGTTTATAACGATATAACATTTACAAGTCACGATTTTAACAAAATATATATACATGATTGATGAGTAACGTACGTGACGAACTATTGTGACTTATTTGCTAGCGCCTAAACTATAGTATTATATTTAGGTTGTTGCTAGAGTTGCTCGCTACTATTTGATCTTACTTGTGCGGTTTGAATCGTTGCTTGAGGTGAGTTTATAGATCCCTATTAAACTGTTTTTATATGTTTAATGTTTTAGGATGTGATAAATGCTTTGATGCTTGCTTCTGGACGCAAGTAAAACTTGATTTATGTGAACGCTTTGTGAACACTATTTATGAGATAGCTTAAGTTGCTTTAGCCATAGTCCCCACTATCGTGAATCGTTAGTTACTCTGCTGGAGTAAGCTCTTATGTTACGGATAGATCTATTGAGGGTTGATAACCTCCACTCGGGCATTCTGACGCCGGACGAGTGTGTACCATTTGTATGAACGGAGTTATCTTGGCTAGGTACTCCATTGGGGAAAAATTTTTGTATGCAATCTATTGTATGCACTGGATCACTAGTTTCGATGTCACGAGCTTAGCTATCATAAATATTGTGAACACCCAATTTATCCTACACTTGGCACTATATCTCCTATAGTTGCACGTGTACATGAAATGAAATCTGAAATTGAATTACTATGAACTTTTACTTGAAACCTATATTCTCACCAACTTTATGTTGACCCAATTTAGCATTTATCTCAGGTAATTGATGATGAGTTGTATCTGCTGTGTGAAGTACTTGGAGTCCGCATGCATTTCTTGGCTATCTTCGGACATTTATTTACTTATGCTTTTGAACTATTATCTCGTTGATGTTTAAAACTTTTACATTCTGCTGCACTATCTTTTGAAACTGAGACCTTTTGTACTGTGATGCTTTTAATTTAAATTCAACGAGGTATTTTTATAAAACGTCTCATTTAGAGTCGTTCTCTTGTACCTTGAACTATGATACAATGACGTAACAGCCCCCGAGCTTCACCGCTTCCGCATATCACATTTTGGGGTGTTACAGCCATCATGTAAAAGACTCGAGTATGGCATACGAAGGGGAATACCAAATTCACAAAGCTTATTTGCATCAAGCGGATTGTACTCAGAAATTTTAGGAAGAGGGTCGGCCACACTGGAGTCGTGATGCCTCCTAGGCATGGCAATAGGAGCGGCCCTCCGGTCAACAAAGAAAAAGAGACCTTTCCATCCCATTAAGCCCGTGGGGCCGTGTTTAGGGAAAGAACGATAAGGTTTGGAGTCTCGGCTCTGAAAAGAAAACCAATCACCCACCTTTCAAAGTTTATAGAAAAGGCTAAACAACGGCACCGAGGGATCAATACCCAAACTGCGACAATAGATCTAAAAAAGAGTGGATTTATTTACACCAATAGGCACCAATTGTATAATAAGTACACCAAAATGCTCAATAACGTGAACGAAGAAAGAAGAGAAAGGGATGCGAAGACCCCCTTGATCGAAATGATGAACGTAAAGGCCAATGAGATGAGAGGGAAGCTCATTCATGCGAAAGTTAGGGGGAGGTGCAGAAGGTTTAAGATCCAACGGGATTTGATAGGCGTAAACCACGCGCCGCACATGATCCAGATTTAAGTCAGATACATAAAGGTGCATGTAGAACTTCGGCATCACCTGAGCCTCATTAACAGCGTCACGTTGCTCCTGATTAGGGAGACCCAGCTCTAAAGATCCACCAGAAGACATAACGACATGCCGAGGAGGACCGAGGAAAGAAAGATAAAAGAAAGCAAATAAAAGAAGAAAAAGACACACCTGGAAGGAAGGATGTACCTCACGGCTCTCAACTACTAAAAAAAGAAGAAGGTAAGAAGTGAGAAGGGAAGAAGGCTATTTATAGAGGTCTAGGGGTCACTCAAAAGTCACCTCAGGAACAGTGAGGCACACGTGGCGTAACAACAACCACAAGATGCAGAAGTGGTAGACAGCTGGCAGACAGGATGCAAAAACATTTATTGGGCGCGACTACCCGTACTTTCACTGTGGGTAATTATGGGTTGGTGCGACCTAAAAAAAAATTTCTTAGAAAAGTTATTATTAGAAGACGAAAACAAGAAAAAGGACAAAGGAAAGAGCACTACAACTTAGAGTATTGGATCACCAATATATTATATCGATAATCCAATACTGGGGGGACATGTTCGCGTATCTGGCCGCCCGACCACACTCATATAAGCCATCTTCTAGAAGCAAAAATGGCCTTGCGGATCTTGCTGCCCGGCCACACTCATATAAGCCATCTTCTAGAAGCAAGAATGGCCTTACGGATCTGGCCGCCCGACCCACCTACCAAGCACGGGTCTAGAGGGAATCCTCAAAAGTAGTGCCATAACGTTGGGAAGGAACGGTGCACCTCATTATCCAGGGGACTCTCGTATACCATCTGGATTGAAGGATGACTCGCCTGCACACCTCAAAAGCAAGGGAGATTCCTTTGGGAACAACCGATACACCTTATTACCCAAGGACCTTACATTAGCTGATGGACCAAGGACTGGCATGTCAGATCACAAGGCTCAAGGAGAACAATCTCCAAGGATATATAGTAAGTTACAATAATCTCAACACTATAAATACCCCCTTGTATTCAACGCAAGTCAGACATTCTCACACATATTTATTACACATACTTATTGGTCGTACGAATCTTAATCTTATTGGCCCTTCGGCTCTCAATCAGATCCTTACTCTCACACCAGAGTTGGTCTCGGACCCCCCACCCGAGGCGAGCTAACGTGTGATACTCTTTTATAGGCTTGTGGAGAAGATAGTGTAGACGGTCCAGAGGCGTACTCAGCCCACTTAGTGGCCCAGCAAAATTTTGCATCTATAGTACGGGAAGAGATCATTTACACCTCCTTATTTAACATAGTTCTAATGGACACATCCAAACCATTGATCTTATAATGATCTAATGGTTAGGATTAAACCAACATCTCATCTAACTTCTTTTACTTTCACACATACACAGACAAAAAAAGATATAGATCGGGATCTCCAACCACCTCACCGACGACCACCATAACAAACTCATCAACAACCTTTTTCCGGCAACCACCACAATAAGCCCACCTTCTTTCCGTGACCTCCACACCAAACAACCATTTTCCAGCGAGATGCACACCAAACCACCCTTTTCTGACGATTTCCACAACAAACCCACTTCTCCAACGACTTCCACAACATATCTACCATTTCTAGGTAATAATATAGGTAAATGACATGATATGATATTTGATGCACAACATGTGTTTGATGAAATGACACAATGAAAGTCACATGTGATTTAGCAAGTTCTAATTTATGAATGAGCATTTTTATTGAAAGTTGGTCGATTTTTGTAGTTGATAAACTGATTACAAAAGTGAGACTTCTGATTACAGAACCGGGACTATGACTTGTATATGAGTCACTATGACTCGTATATGAGTCACTATGACTCATATATGAGTCACGGTGACTCATACATGAAACTGTACATTTAAGTCTTTTTTGTAATACGGGTAATAATATAGCCTCATTTGTAACAAAACCATGGTGACTCATATATGAGTCACGGTGACTCATATATGAGTCACGATAACTCATATATGAGTCACGGTGACTCATATATGAAACTGTACATATGTAAGTCTTTTTTGTAATACGGGTAATAATATAGCGTCATTTGTAACAAAATCACGGTGACGCATATATGAGTCATGATGACTCGTATATGAGTCACTATGAAACATATATGATTCATGCCCAGTTATTAACTTGTTTTGTGTTTATGTTTTATAATAAGGTTCTCTGTAATCCTGAAGATGGGTCAGTTGAGTGTACATGTAGGCATTATATGCGATATGGATTTCTTTGTTGCCACATATTCTGTGTTTTGAAGAATCGTGATATTGAAGTCATTCCGAAGAAGTACATTTTGAGGTGTTGGATAAGGGATTTGATACTTCTTTCATTAAGAAAAACACAAAGAAATATGGAGAGAAAAAAAGCAATGGAGAGAATAACCAATAATATATGAAAAAGAAGCATAAGAAATAGGAAAATCTAATACAACAACTACTTGATTATTTTTACGTTTTCTTTTTTACTATGTTTAGATTTAATTTTATTTTTTTATTATGATGTCGAATTGTTGAAAACATGTGTTGAATATCTGATATGTTATTTTGTTTATTAGATCAGATTTAACACACAAAATAAGCAGTAAATACATAAAACAAAATTGTAAATTGCGTAAATAAAGAAGTATGTAAAAACACATTTCGTACAATTAAAAGAACCATCAAACAATTATGTTTCGATTACAATCAATTCAAAATAACTTAAATTCACAGAAGACTACATAACTAAACTTATCATCAATTTTACCATCCAACTACAATTCATCAATACTACGATTCACGAGACTCCTCGTCATTAGAATCACCAGACCTCTTCTACTCCTCATTATCACCAGACCCATCCTCCTTATTATCATCCTCATCAGACTCCTCCACCTCACAATGAGAGGCGGATAATGGTTGGTTCTATGAGGGTTGGTGGCCTTTTAGGAACCGCAAACAAAAAAAAATTAGTAAAGTACTACAAGTTTCAATACAAAATATATATGTTTAAGTTTCATATATGAGTCATCATAGTGACTCATATATGAGTCACAATGACTCACGTATGAGTCATGGTGACTCATATATGAGTCACCATGATTTTGTTACAAAAGAGGCTATATTATTACCCCGTATTACAAAAAAGACTTACATATGTACAAACTCATATGAGTTAGGTGACTCATATATGAGTCACCGTGACTCATATATGAGTCACCGTGACTCATATATGAGTCACCGTGACTCTTATATGAGTCACAACGACTCATATATGAGTCATAACGACTCATATACAAGTCATAGTCCAGTTTTGTAATCACGAGTCTCACTTCTGTAATCAGCTTATCAACTACAAAATTCGACTAGACTTCAATAAAAATGCTAATTCATAAATAAGAACTTGCTAACCACATGTGATTATCATTGTGTCATTTCATCAAACACATGATGTGCATCAACAGTCATAACATGTGTTTTACCTAGAGTAGCTATGAAATTTTCTAAGCATAATCAAAATGGAAAAAAACATAAAAATGATGTGAATAACATATAAAAGAATGACGGTGGTGTGCAGTGGACGGTGGCCCTACCCTCGTCATTCTCTATACGACACTCTTATGGTAATGGTGAGTTTTTGTGGATCTCGCCGAAAATAGTTGTTTTTGTGGTTGATCGGATCGAAATATACGGTGGTGGCTGGCGGTGGTTTGTGTGTGAGATCGGTGGTGGGTGGATGAGAAAGAAAAAGAAACTCGTTCTGGGATATAAGAGGGGGTTTGTTTAATTTATTTTGTTTAATCTGGGCCCTTGAAGTAAATGAATTGGATGGTGTAGATTAGTTCATGAAGACTTTGCAAAAAGATGAGACTTCAAGGAACTTTTGACGATAAGATACATATGTGTTAAACGATGTACTTTCTCTTATTAGAAATAAAGTCTATAAACTTGAAGTGCAAAATGAAGACATATATTAAGAAATGTTTTGAATGAATTTTATCTAATGAGTTATAAGTTATAGCTATGTATAAAGATAAACCCGTGTATTAGTTAGCCTAAAGATAAAAAAACTATGAATACCAAAAGAAAAACGAATATGTAGTATTAAGAATTGGGAGGTGATTTTCACACTCCAAAAATTTATTGACACACTTAAAATGTTTGTTTGTGGACATGTAGACCTTTACATTCACAGAGTAGACAAATTTCAACACACATATTAAAGGATAAAAATATCAACACATAATATTTTGAGTGTGTCAATCAATTTATAGAGTGTACAAATCATCTCTTTTAAGAATTTAAGATGATGAAAAACATAAAAAAGATATTTTTGCATAGTTAAAAAAGAAGATAAAACCAATTTTGCAAACAAACCAACAGTTCAGGGACCACTTTGGTAAAGTCTTTAATAACAGAGGTAAAAAATAAAAAGCGTGGACGGCAGGATTCGAACCTGCGCGGGCAAAGCCCACATGATTTCTAGTCATGCCCGATAACCACTCCGTTCACTTTTTATTCTGTCCTCACTACTCAAGATTACAGTTTAGCAAAATTACAGTTTCTTCACAGATTCTTTTTCTTCTCTTTTAATATGTTATTGCATTTTGTCCAACACATAACCAGATCATATGTTGAAAGTTAAGCAAGATATTCTAAGGTCGAAGGTGGTTCTATGACTTCTAGTTTAAGATTTCAGTCACGAATAATGGTACCAGTCGTCAACATTTTAGCTCTCGAGATTCTCATCAGAGACTATTTATACACTGACATAATTTGTTTCACACACACACCAAGTATAAGCAGTATATATATAGGACATTGTACCACTATCTACAGCAATAAATGAAACCATATACATCGTGTGCAAGTGATATGAGGCTCAAGAGATCAAAATATAGGATTTGAAATTATCGTTGTAGATCAAATGCAAAGTCATAGATCGAAATCATTAAGGTGAACAACATTCCTAAGGACCAACAGGTGGTGAACAATCATTGTATGGGGTTAGTGGGGGGCTTGGGGTTATCGAGAGTATGAGTGGGCTGATAGAAGTTTGGAATAAGAGTCATAAAAGGTCGCTAGCCTCTTGATAGATTGGGAATTGTTGGAGGTCAAGCTTCAAATGCTCAATGTGTCTCATAAAATGTTATAAAATGTTTATATTGAGCTCTTCAATGTTAAAAAATGTTGTCTATTTCTTGACAATGTTTTTTCAAGTAACTTGGTTTATTTCTGCCTGGGTCTTTTGAAATAGGCAGAACATGATGCTGTTGTTCCGTCTGCAAGTCTTTTGGGATGCTTCGAATGGGGGTTTGATTCTGCACATTCAATTATATTCATATTTTTGTAAATTCTATAAAATTATTTGCAGTTAGCATGATTGATGAGTCGGCTAAAAGGGATCATTTGGTTAGTCCTCATCTTTTTAGGGTCAATTTTAGACACTTTTGCACCGGTATTATAAGTTCCATTCTAGGTATGTCATTTGTGACTGCAATTTGCAGGACCAAAATCTTAATAGGTATGTCATTCAGGGCCTGAGTGTTCCTGAGAGGTATAAGCTTCATTCAAGCTGCTGCAAATGAATATTTTGGTCCTGCAAATTCAGTTTCTTTCATATTTAAAGAATACATCGCATTTCACAATCTAATGCAATTAGCATGATTCAGCAGTCAATCCTAAAACGGCATTGTTGGTTATAATCCGAGTCTTGTTTTAGTCAGTGTTGCAACTTTGGGTACTGGTCCGTATGGCTTTGTGTTTGTATTTTGCTCCTCTCCTTTTCATTGTATCGAGCTTTTTGTTCCACAAGTAAGAAGAGCTCAATTTTCTTCGATTAAAACATCAACCAAGTAAACATTTAATCAATTAACTTAAACCATGAAACTTTATACAATGCAGTAAACGTCAACTCGCAATTTCACGTTTATATTATAAACTAACCTGAGATAGTTCACACTCACAATATTACACCTGAGGCGAAACTAAGTACTACATTGAGTCGAGTGAAGAATATGTATCTTGCATTCTTGTTATTGGTTTATTATAATTATAATCAAGGACGGCTCAGGTTCAAGTGCTGAAAGCCTACAATCAACTGTGTACTGATATGCAATCAAATTTGGTCAACCATTCTCCAAACTTATATGCTTTATCCACATTATTCAGAGTTAAAACTGTAACAAACTTAATTTGACTATCAGTAATCAGTATGGATATAAAAGTTGTTCTACTTGTCAGATAGCCAAATTCTGTGCGCTAGAAAGGGGATTTTGGCTGCAGGCCTTAGATAAAATATTTGACATAAAAACAAAAAACAAAAAACAAATATGAGGATACTTGCAGTGCTGAATTCAATTGCAAAACAATGCATTTCTAATAAAAAAAAGTGTTGTGGCTGAGATCTGTGAAACATCAAATTAAAGAACATTGAATCACGGTTGCATATTCACCGCAAATTGATTGGCCTAGATACAGTAAAGTGTAAGTTTTGGCAGATTTATTCACACGATTAGAAACTCATTAATACCACCTCGAGGAACACCAAATTACACTTTGACTGACATGCTAAAAGATGTTACTCTTTCCATGAGATTAGATGATCAGTGTTGGTTAATGCTGTCCTATTCAGGCATTCAGCTAGTTTATTGTAGCTATGTTGCTTGCAGGCTAACATCTTGAGGGTGCAGTCAAATTTGATTTCATGGAATCACGGGTTCTTAAGAAACTAGGTATATGTCTTGGCAAATGGCACATGATCGTCACTCTTCCAGAGCCAATTTGTATCCTTGATGAACTGATCTCAGCTTTATGCTCTTGTCAATGATAAATCTCCCAAATCTACATATCGCCTTATGTATGATATTCCTATTTGGTTCAAATGTTTTTATATGTGGCAAAAAAGGAACCATAGATACATAGTGTCTTGTATGTAGCAAGTTGATCAAAAGGATTAAGCTTCAAATTCTTTTTCTGAAAATGCTTTTCAAATGGTTACGTTCGTAATGGCGGAACATGCTCCTGCATTCCCGTCCCTTAGAGGTCCATGCCACTGCAGTCTGCAGATATGGCTTTGGTTCTGGATACTTGGTTGCTTTCGTAACTAAAGGGTATGACTTCTGGCACTGACTTTTGTTGATGTTAGAATGATTAACGAATCCAAACCCAAAGGCTAATTGTTTTCTATGGTCTGAATCTTTATTTGGTCGGGTTTGAGCAACTTTAGGCACCTGTTCATTCTATGTCAGCGACCGCATACTACGCACAGGTGGGCTCTAGGTTTAATACGTGGGTTGCCTTGATGCACACAGATGGAGATGAAACGAGGGTCGAACTGTAACTGAATTGGCGATGCCTAATAAGACTTGATATTTCCATACTATCAGATGGATTGAATGCTTTTTTATTCAGGTAAAATTTCAGTTACTCGACTCTTTAAACTGTCAGTCAATATATTGCTCGCAAGTCTTGGTTTGAGAACAAACTTGGATCGAATGTATTCCAAAGAAACTGAAGATCTTTTATTGCCGATTGGCTTGTCATCATGACCAGTCAGCAGCCAATTTGGAGCCTCATGAACCAAGTTTCTGCTGTTATCCAAAAGTGAATCCTTGGAATCCACAGATAGACTGATTAAAGACCCATTATAAAATGGCATAACATGTCTGTAGTAAGCTCATGAAAGTTCAAAAATGACTTGTTGGCAACAATATTTATGTTTTTTGGTTTTCTTTGTGTGGGCTGTTTGGAAATCGTGATACATGCTCCTGCAATCCTATCGAATTAAGAGGTCTAAACAGCTGCATATGACAGATTTGGTTCTGCAAATTCAGTGCTTTCTTGTGATTGCAAATTCAGCGTAGGTTGATTATAGTTTTGCGACTTGCCTTACTGTATGGTATCTGAACTGAGGTAATGGTATATTGCATTTCTCCCTTAGCAGTGTTTGGGTCTTCACCCCCCAATCGAAAGCTCATTCCATTTCTGTAAAACTATTCGGATTTTGCTCCCTACTCTAGGCTGGGTTGAAATCTTTATCCCAAAAAGCATGAGTTCCACGATCTTCCACAAAAAGCAAACAAACATAAACTTATCTAAATTTCAACATAAACTTATTTATATGCATTGTTTTAGCAAAAACTTGATTGCATACTACTACTTGAAACCTGTTAGGTCCAAAACTACAGTATTACATCTTAAGGAAATGTGTTAGGTCCCCAACATTTGCTTAAAACTATACTAGAAACATCAAATGCAATTAACTACTCAACTAATCTACATCATACATTCATACCCCTTTACTCTCACTTCCACCCAACGTACTACAAATTTCTGATAAAACCCGGTTTAGAGAAACTTATCGCAAGCGTCATAAAAGATAAGTTGAGGGGTTGATTTGATAGTAATTAAAGAGCAGGGGTTTAGTAGTTTATCTTCTTTCCTTATTATGGAATGTCTTGTTTTCCAAGTTAGTCTTTTATTATAAAGAGGGGTTTAGGGTCATAGGTTAGGGGAGAAATTTAGCGGGTCGACATCCAAGGAGTTTTCCTGTTTTGTCTAATAACAGGAGGCCTGTCTTTCTTTATTATTTGTTTTCATGATTACGGCTCTAACCTTATCAATTGGTATCAGAGCTAGACCTACCTTACGATACCTTACGAGGTTCCAACACTCGGAGTGGTGGCTTGGACCCAAAGGGGGTGCCAACCGTGACCAACGAGCTCGGAGTGGTGGCCTATGGAGTGATGGCTTGGACCCAAACGGGGTGCCAACCGTGACCAACATAGCCGTGACCAACGAGGACGTTGGTTCTTCAAAAGGTGGGGTAATGTTATGATCTCACATCGGCCATGTATAGGAATGATTGATGGTTTATAATGTCCAGGTGTCCCCTCCTCAAACAAGCTAGCTTTTTGAGTGGGTTGTACACTTGGACTTATGAACCGATTACGAGCCTAGTGTGGGATACGTTCGTATCAATTTCATATATAATCTTTCTGATAATCTGAATCATATGACCCAAATCTGCAGCAGAAGTCTCAACAGCACAGTCAGCTTCAAAACACCGTTGTTTCGCGCCCTGCTTCCACTTCCACTTTCAGGTACCTCATCATGTGTTGGCTAAGTTGTGGACTAGTTAGCACAAACTTAAACATTTAGATCCGCTAATCCTCTTTGGGTGCAAAATCATGAATAAAAATGAAACAGACTTGATACATCATATAACAGTCTTCATATTTCACCCTTCATTAGCATATAAAATTTTAAAACAGGAGCGCTTTACATCAACTAGACATTAGAATAAACTTCATCTGCTCAATTAGAAAAAAACATAGTAATAGACAAGCCATTATGACTGTCAACTTGAAAATACTATTTCATAAACTGTCACAAACTTAAGTTGGCTATCAGTTTGGTTCAAAATTGTTTAAATGTGGTCTTAACTCTGACCGATTTACTACATATAGGAACTAATCACACCCTTAGATTATAAAGGTGGCAATTTCAAACTAGGCACTCAAATGGGATGATTTATTTATACATGGCTAAAAATAAATGGATCAGAAAAAAAAGCACAAACGCCGGCACAAAGAACAAAAATAAAAAATAAAAAATAATATATACATATATATAATAATAAATCTTTACTACATTATAAAAGGTATCCTTTTGGTTGAAAATTGAAATGTTGAAAGTTGAAATGTGGGTCCTATTAAAATGTTGAAAAATATTGATTATTTTTTGTGGCCAGCCTTAATACACAAACATAATTAATTCACACACACACAAACTTTAATTTCTCTCTAAACCCTAATACCCACCATCCAAACCAAAATTTACACACACAAAATCAAAATTCAAAACCTAAAAAAATATTCAATACCAAAATACTACAAAATCCCACCGTATAAATAAATACCCATAAAATACATCCCATAACATTTACTTCTACTTCACCACGATATATCGTATCGTTAAATTTCTGCCGCCAGACAATTCCGCCGCCAGACAATTCCGCCGCTATGCGCGGGTAATCGTCTAGTTGAATCAAAAGCAATAATATCTTTGAACTATGTCCAAAGCTGCTCTAAACCTGCCCAAATGGGTACTAAAAACTGCATAGAACCAAAGAAACTTTTGTTTTTTCTTTCGAAAAGAAATGATTTTTTTTTTTATTAAAACAATTATGAGGCTCAGATCTGTTGAAGACAATCAGTACAAATAGGGATAAAACCGCCATGGCTGCAATAATAACAATAAAATTGCCCCGCCAAGATACAGAAAATCTCATAATTTGCACCATTAACTCAAGACAATTACCAGACATTTATCATCATCACAGCCTCCTATACAAATCACCTCTTTAACAAAAGAAAAGTAGAAATTACATAAATCGTCCCTGTGGAAATGATGTGTCCGCTATCGTTATGATGGTTTTGAGTTGAGGTTGTTTGAGCATGGAAATGCAATCATCAGATCAGATGATATATTACATATCTGTATAGAAAAGGGTTGTTTAATTGGAGGCAAAATAGAAAATCATAGGTGATGAAGGGGGTAAACAACCCTTGGAAAACATCCATTCCCTCCGATCGCCTCATTTCTTTAAGTCTTTGAGTTTTTGTTTGATTTGCCCCAAAAGCCAAAAGTCCAACGAGAGTACGAGACCATCTCTATCTATCGAGACAATCCATTGGTGACTGAATTTCCAATTTTGTCCTTCATACCCCTATACTTTCGACTATGACTATATTGGTCCTTTTGGTTGAACCATTTTAAGTTATGTGAGAAGGTTTGTTAGCCACGATTTATAAACTAATTAATGGTTATAATATATCAATGTGAACCTTATAAAAGTCTAGTTTATTGATTATGAGAACTCCAATCTAATATTCTATAACTTACGGAAATGGTAGATGACAAAATCCTAACTCCGAAGAATGGTGCTCAAGAGACCAAATGGTGCAAAATCGTTCCAAGAAAAGTGTGTATTTTTGTTTGGCGCCTACAACAAAGAAGATTACTGGTGTACACTTGGCTCGAAAATCTTGGTATTGATCTTAACTCAACTCTTTGTCCACATTGTGGAAATGATATTGAAACGGTAGAGCATTGCTTCCTAGGGTGCTCTCGGGTAATTGAATCGTGGGGTAAGCTTTTTAAGTCGTGGGATATGGGTACGTTTAATATCGGGTCACTTCAAGATATTATTGAACACAAAGGCTTGCAAACTTTTCACAAAAAACAAAGAACGGTTTGGCAAGCGGTGTGTTGGGTGATGTTATATATGAGTCTTTGAAAATACAGTTTCAAGTATGTCGACAGTTTGTGATGAGGTACAAATCCTCTCATTTCACTGGATATCTAATAGAGCAAATGAAACTATTTCATCGTGGATAGAATGGTGCTCGGACCCAATAAAGGCGTGCAAATTCTAGTGTTCATAATTTGTTTTTGGCACAGTGGAAGGCTTTTCGGTGTTTGGCACAACGGTTATAGGTCAAGTTTCTCACTGCTTCTTTGTTCTACAATGATGTTTTGAGTGTTCAAAGTATTGTAAATTTTCACCGTGATATGTTGACACGGTTTGTTTTCCTTGATCAGGTTCCTCCCTCTTTAATCGACTTGCTTGGAGAGTGAAGGAATGCCGTTTGCTTGTATCGTTTTTTGTGTTATAATATAGTGCTTTTTAAAAAAAAAAACGAACATGCAAATGAAACAGACGGTCTTTCAAATATAAAAGAAACCCTTAGCTTTCATTTGTGTGTCTATTTGACTATTTTCCATTTACTAATTTTAGAAAGAGAAACAAGTGTGTGTGTTTGTGCTCCATCTCTTTAGGAAAATAATCAACCTTTTTCTTTCTTTCATCTTAATAAAAATGTCCTTATGTTGCTTAATTTTTATTCGGCTTATATCTTGTGGCAGCTTATTTGTATTGCTTATTCGTGGTGCTTATTAGTTCGTGTGTAAACATATAACAAGTGGTATCGTTAGTCAACGGATAAGTAGAAGGGGTGTTCCTGGTTTAAGCTTATACCGTAGATCTTATTTTAGGCTTATTCAAAATCGGCTTATAAGCTTTCTTCGGTTTTGTGCTTACGTAGTCGTGGGTTTTTTGAGCTTATTGGACTTATTTAATAGCGGTTTGAAGAGGACACATGAGCAGTTTTGAATGTTTTTTCTTTTTTGAAAGGAAAATACTACAAAGTACACGTAGCGTTTTGTTGAACCTGTTGGTAGCGGTTCAATAAAAGTCTAGTAGCGGATTAGTGGATTATGGTTTTTCTTGTAGTGGTTCAAGGATTTGTATCGGAAATTATTTCATTATAATGTGTGCATCTTATCATCTACTGATATCCTAGTGGTGTCTAGATTTTTCTCTAAGACATCTCAAAGTTTTCGACAACCAAGACTTCTCTTGTGAAAATTTGAAATACATTACCATTAAGTCACATTTAAAATGGTTAATTTGGTCCTTTTTGGTATTCACTTTCATAAAACTATCCGTAATAAGTGTCTTAAGACTGACTTTTGGACCATCGTGATCGAGTCTTCCCTATTACACATCTTATAAACGACTGAGTCCTCAACCAAAATAACACAAAACTCGGTTATGCGTGTCTTTTGGTAGGATATATATGTTTTAAACGATGTAATCTTTTCGATTAGAAACTATCCGATAAAGTTGAAAGATGTTATCTAGCAAGATGATCTCTTATTGATTATATGAATTGTCTTTTGGCTAAAAGCTATATTTTATGCTTAGTATATTAGTTTAGAATACTCGTCATGTTTCCTCTACTGTCAATATTCTCATTTAATTTGGCCACTTAACGAACTTCATCTTCTTCCTTGTTAATGTCTGCAGAATTCTCATTTATATTTCCAAATTTCACACACGGATTTTCCATATAATGAGTATTGTAGGCAGTGGCAGAGCTAGACTTTTTCTACTAAGAGGGCCAAAATGTAATTTATAGAATGTAGGAGGGCCAAATCATGGTTCATGTATAAATTTTAAGGTTAATAATTTAAAATGTGTATTAATATAAGGGTAAATAATGTAAACATGCAAAACTCTAGGGAGGCCACAGCCCTCCCTAGTCTCTACCTGGCTTCACCATTGATTGTAGGATAACACATTAAGGATAAATAACTCTTACCCATATCTTCTCTTAGGAACACAGACGGAGCTTTGTTAGGGAGGGCTCGAAAAAAGTCGTAGTATCATACAAATAAAAAGACGTTCAAATACAGTACTAGTTTTTCTTGCTAAAGAGGTGAAAATGATAATTAACAGCTAGAGGGGTTAAATTATATTTTTTAACTTAAAAATAATAAATGTATCCCTCATATGCACTTTGATGCTTACATACCTTCAAGGTTATAAAAGACGCGCATTTACGCCGTTAAGGCATTGCCTAGGCGCGAGGCTTAACCACGCCGTTACGATATGGATCGTTGCGTGGGCTCTGGACGTGGCACGAGTCAAGGCGCCAAATGGCGGGTAAAGGCGCGCAAAATGGCATGGCGTGGCGTCTTTTTTTGTTGCTTTTGCAAAAAATTTAAATTATTTTGTATTTGAACTATTTATTAGGCTATTTTGTATTTGAGTTTAGCCTAACTAGAGTTTGAGTACAAAGTTGATAACGTAATAAAGAGATATAAGGTTTCAACTTTTAGAACTCTTATGCATAGTTGATAATGTAAACTCGATATTTATTAGTGTATTACAAAAATATATATAAAAATTTGCAGCTTTTGTCACGCCTTAAAAAACGCCATTGCTTCGCCGTGGCTCCTAAGGCTTAAGGCTTGGACGTGCCACCACACCACACCTCACGCTATCTAAAATCTTGCATACCTTAGACTATGTTTATCAGTGATCAGTGCCAACCAGTTGGTAACTAACGGACAAAAAAAAAGGAAAAAAAATCTTAAAGTACAACAATGAGAGATAAAGAAGTAACCGACCGGTTCATCTTGTAACTTCCAAATCTGCTAGCCAATCTTGCACATGTCAAACTGTGAGTGGATATTCATATTATATTTTATTTATATTAAATCAAAGCTTCCGTGCAGATGTGGGAATCAAAGTGGTTGTGAATTTTCATTTGTTCCAAAAGAAATGGCTGATGGAGAAGGCAAGAAAATTATTAATGGCATTGGCTCTTGTGCTGCTGTGCATACGTTTATTACACCTACAATAGATTTTTTAATACTAAACTTATTATACCTGTTTTGCCTTTTTTATCATATTTTTATATTGAAAACCAAGGTTTTTAAGATCGGGATTTTACTTCGGATCGTTTTTGTCTTTGCAAGATCGAGATCTTAAAGTAGGATCGAGATCGTAAGATCCTATTATAATGTAATTTTTGTAGTATTCTTTGCAATATTTTACAAATTTACAAATTAATATACATCGTAAACATAAAATTATACGAATATTTCATAAAAATGTGTTCCTAAATTATGATTATAAAATGTATAAGAAGATTTACATGTTTTTTTAGATTATAAAAAATAGAACCTATAGATTTGTAGTTTTTTAGTTTGTCGCTCGAAAAAAAGGAAGATCGGATCGTAATAGATCCTAAGATCCTATGATCAAGATCGGGATCCTATAAGATCATAAGCATGCAAAGATCCTACGTAAGATCCGGATCGTTTTTGTTTTGCAGTATCGTAAAATCGTAAGATCTTAAGATCAAGATCAGGATCTTGACAACCTTGTTGAAAACTAAGGAAGCCTTTTTATCAAAGTTAATGTCTTGAGTTATAACCATCAGCCAAAAGATACGACTTTGGTTACATGTATTCTGTTTGGTTTGAAAAATAATTTAAAGGTAGACCCATCAAAACCCATCAGCTTAGAGCAAAAGGTGTTACGAAGATGTTTACTCTCTTCATTTGTGACACCTAAGCGCCACATTAATAAGTGTGAAAACACTTATCCTTTTACCACTTATTTCCAATAATAACAAGACCAAAACGTGTGATTTATGTCGTAAAAGTCGGAATTATGCGTGGTTTGTGTTTTTATTGTGATTTAGGACCAAAATGTGAAAAAGGAAGAAAACACGGGCTTTCACGGGCTTTTATTGAAGAAAACGGGAAAAGACGAAGTCAAAAGATCAAGAGTGCAAAAAGAACGGAAGTCCAAGGCCTATTCTGAAGATTTATCGAAGAAAAAGTCAAAAGACGGAAGTTTAACGAAGTCGAAGAACTTAAGTCTAATAGAAGAAGAAAATTAAAAGACAAGTTCAAATCCCGAGACGACAAAGACGAAGAGTTAAAGTCGAGTCGAGAAAACGTGAAGAAAGCAAGAAAGAAGATGCAACACATGCACTCCTTCCACCTTCCCTATAAATACCCTCCTAATAGTCATTAGGAGGGTGGTTAGAGTTTTTAGTTAATTTTTCACTTTTTAGTTTTTAGAGAGAGAAAGTCTTAAACTTTCTCTCACTAGTTCATCTTTTTCTTTTAATCTTTCAAGATTAACTCTTTGTATTGCTTATTTTTATTAATCAAGTTCTATTTTAAGCTTTTATCTCTTAATCTCATTCTACTTTTCTTTGAATCGTGGAAATGATATTGAAACGGTAGAGCATTGCTTCCTAGGGTGCTCTCGGGTAATTGAATCGTGGGGTAAGCTTTTTAAGTGGTGGGATATGGGTACGTTTAATATCGGGTCACTTCAAGATATTATTGAACACAAAGGCTTGCAAACTTTTCACAAAAAACAAAGAACGGTTTGGCAAGCGGTGTGTTGGGTGATGTTATATATGATTTGGAATGCTAGAAATAAAAGAGTCTTTGAAAATACAGTTTCAAGTATGTCGACAGTTTGTGATGAGGTACAAATCCTCTCATTTCACTGGATATCTAATAGAGCAAATGAAACTATTTCATCGTGGATAGAATGGTGCTCGGACCCAATAAAGGCGTGCAAATTCTAGTGTTCATAATTTGTTTTTGGCACAGTGGAAGGCTCTTCGGTGTTTGACACAACGGTTATAGGTCAAGTTTCTCACTGCTTCTTTGTTCTACAATGATGTTTTGAGTGTTCAAAGTATTGTAAATTTTCACCGTGATATGTTGACACGGTTTGTTTTCCTTGATCGGGTTCCTCCCTCTTTAATCGACTTGCTTGGAGAGTGAAGGAATGCCGTTTGCTTGTATCGTTTTTTGTGTTATAATATAGTGCTTTTAAAAAAAAAAACGAACATGCAAATGAAACAGACGGTCTTTCAAATATAAAAGAAACCCTTAGCTTTCATTTGTGTGTCTATTTGACTATTTTCCATTTACTAATTTTAGAAAGAGAAACAAGTGTGTGTGTTTGTGCTCTATCTCTTTAGGAAAATAATCAACCTTTTTCTTTCTTTCATCTTAATAAAAATGTCCTTATGTTGCTTAATTTTTATTCGACTTATATCTTGTGGCAGCTTATTTGTATTGCTTATTCGTGGTGCTTATTAGTTCGTGTGTAAACATATAACAAGTGGTATCGTTAGTCAACGGATAAGTAGAAGGGGTGTTCGTGGTTTAAGCTTATACCGTAGATCTTATTTTAGGCTTATTCAAAATCGGCTTATAAGCTTTCTTCGGTTTTGTGCTTACGTAGTCGTGGGTTTTTAGAGCTTATTGGATCTTATTTAATAGTGGTTTGAAGAGGACACATGAGCAGTTTTGAATGTTTTTCTTTTTTGAAAGGAAAATAGTACAAAGTACACGTAGCGTTTTGTTGAACCTGTTGGTAGCGGTTCAATAAAAGTCTAGTAGCAGATCAGTGGATTATGGTTTTTCTTGTAGCGGTTCAAGGATTTGTGTCGGAAATTATTTCATTATAATGTGTGCATCTTATCATCTACTGATATCCTAGTGGTGTCTAGATTTTTCTCTAAGACATCTCAAAGTTTTCGACAACCAAGACTTCTCTTGTGAAAATTTGAAATACATTACCATTAAGTCACATTTAAAATGGTTAATTTGGTCCTTTTTGGTATTCACTTTCATAAAACTATCCGTAATAAGTGTCTTAAGACTGACTTTTGGACCATCGTGATCGAGTCTTCCCTATTACACATCTTATAAACGA
The DNA here is from genome assembly GCA_025667525.1 of Glebionis coronaria. NCBI lineage: Eukaryota > Viridiplantae > Streptophyta > Magnoliopsida > Asterales > Asteraceae > Glebionis > Glebionis coronaria. The sequence continues at coordinate 44,629,154 of CM046878.1, forward strand.
CTGAGTCCTCAACCAAAATAACACAAAACTCGGTTATGCGTGTCTTTTGGTAGGATATATATGTTTTAAACGATGTAATCTTTTCGATTAGAAACTATCCGATAAAGTTGAAAGATGTTATCTAGTAAGATGATCTCGTATCGATAAAAATAAGTGCAAAACGAGGACCTATATGAATTGTCTTTTAGGTAAAAGCTATATTTTATGCTTAATATATTAGTTTAGAATACTCGTCATGTTTCCTCTACTGTCAATATTCTCATTTAATTTGGTCACTTAATGATGACGTATAGTCTCCAGCCGGGTCAGGAACCCGGCCCACGGGTACTACCCGTATCCGACCCATCACAAATGGGTGATAATAATGTCATTTAAGCTTATAGGCTTGGATGAACAGTAACCGCACACACGTGTGCGGCCCACGGCCCGGCACAGCCGGTGCAGGGTTAGACAGAATCATATTCTGTCTGTGAGTAGGATTTACCCCAAAGAAGAGGATATTCACTTACCGTAATTAGAAGATAACAATCAATCTAATTCTGGTACTTATGCTTTCCTTGGAGCCGAAGTATCAGTGACAGCCCACTAGGGTTTCACTGCCTATAAAAGGAACCCCCAAGGGTTCCACAAAGGGACGACGTTCTATACTCTCAACTCACTCGATTCTCATAAACCATAAACCGATACTTATTCTCACGCCGGAGTCTAATCGTGGGAAACATTCCCACGGTAAGCCTAACGCGTGTTGTTTAGTGTGCAGGATCCCAACAATACAGTTCACTTGGTGCAGGAGCCGGAGCCCAGCCAACCCGAATTAAGCCTAATTCGGGTCTAGCAAGGATCACCCAACTTTTGCATCAACAAGTTGGCGCCATCCGTGGGACCCATTACATTAAGCTAGAGCGAAATCTCATCTTGAATTCCCAATGACGAAGGGGCATCCCCAAGCTAATCCCAGGAACACGAATCCTGGAAATCGGAAGTCCCAAGGGGAAGGGATACTCATCCCCAATCAATCCCCTAGCCGCCCAGCGGGCGGACTAAACAACCGCGGTGGTTTTCAGTCCATAGGGGTGACGAGCACGATCTCCATAACCCCCCCCCCCCCCCCCACCTACTTCAACCCTGGATAACCCTGATCCAGGGAGTGCGCTCAATCCTCCTAACAAGGAGCCGCGCAGACCATCGATTGAGGAGGAAGTAGAAGTCCAACCACTCAGCGAGGAGGATCTCACTCGAGTTCTCACACAGAACTTTGATAGAATCGTCCCAGGGATTGCATCAAGGTTGAATCTAGGGAGAAACCTCCAATCTAGACTCAACTTTGGCAATACCGGACCAAGCACCTCTTCCCAAAATCAGAGGAAGAGGAAGACCCGGCCTCAGGAGCGGAGCATTTTCGAGGAAACTCCTCGACCTAGAAATGTGTTCGAACGCATAGGAGATCGCCTCATAGAGGAACTAGCGCAATCTCGAGAGGGGGGAGAGAAGTCCGACGGTTCGCCCGAGCGACCAGACCGAGAACTGACAAGAGTCGCTCGCCGCACAAGTGTGTGGGATAGGATGAAAACTGGAAAGAAGGCCCCCGGCTCTTCTCAAAAGAGCGGCCCTCACCCAAGTGATGGGGCACCGCCTCCTTCTCCAAATCCATCAGGAGAGGACTCGGATGACCATCCGCCGAAGCGTCGCCGACCTAGGCGTACCCCTCTACCACCACCAAATAATGATGATTATTATGGTGGCCCTTATTATCGAGAGGCAGAAGCGGAGGATCTTTCCCGTCCGTGGTGTGACCCGTGGGAAGACCCTAGGCTCACCCGTCCATGGGCGGATCCCAGGGAAGATCCTTTTACTCTCCGTATACGGAACTACTCCGAGGACACAAAACGTCGCATGCCGGCGTGTGTCAAGACCTATGATGGAACTGGTGATCCGGATGATCACCTCTAAATATTTGATACGTAGGCTAAAATTGAGCGATGACCCATGCCTATATGGTGCCAAATGTTCAATTCAACCTTGATCGGCAATGCCCGTGATTGGTTTGAGGGACTCCCTCCACGAAGCATTGATAGCTTCACGGAACTACGCACTGCGTTCAAGAATAATTATACTCAGCGGAAGAAGTATAATAGGGATCCGTTCTCATTGGCAACTGTCAAGCAACGGCCGGGGGAGTCTACAGAAGCCTTCACTGAACGCTTCAAAGACGAGTGCACACGCACAAAGACGATGCCGGAACTCCTGAAAATCTTCGACTACATGCACGCCATAACAGATAGGGAGTTAATCAGGCGTCTCAATGACAAGCATCCAGAGAAGTATGATGATCTCATGGAAAGGGTCAGAAATTTCATAGAGTGAGAAACAGCGGTTGCCGCGGCTTACCCTTCCAAAGGAAACAGCTACCGATCAAACGACCAGTCCCGGAGACAGTCGGGCGGTCAAAGCAATCAAAACAATAGTAAGGGTTCAGACTACAAGAGCCAAAACAAAGGAGGACGGCCGGATGATAAGTTTACCCCCCTAACGATGTCCTACCGGGAGATCTTGCTGACAGAAGGGGCAAATTTTCCGAGACCTCCCCCAATGACAACTCCGACGGACCGTCGTCAAGGAAATCGTTTCTGCGAGTTCCATAATGACAAGGTCCATGGCACGGAGCAGTGTATCCAGCTCAAGAAGCACATTGAGTCACTGATCAAGTCAGGTAAACTCAAGCATTTGGTTAAGGATTGGAAGGATGGGAAAGACAACAAGAAGTATGACAAGAAGGATCCCCAAAAGGACAAACCTTCGACCATATACATGATCCAATCCAGACAACGCCGCACGAGGCAGAAAATTGGCCAAAAATTTTCACGCGGCAGGGAAATCTCATTCCCTCCCATCACAGCAAGCGATGTGATTGATGCGCCTCTCACTATTGAGATAAGCATTGGAACACACAATGTTCGTCGCATGTATGTGGATGGAGGGTCATCAGCAGAAGTACTGTACGAACACTGTTTTGTGCAGTTATGGCCAGAGATAAGAAGCCAATTAGTATCGGCCACGGCGCCGCTCACTGGCTTTAGTGGAGACACCATCTGGCCGATAGGGCAACTGCGTCTGCTTGTAACCATTGGGAATGAGGAACACTCCACTACGGCGTGGATGAACTTCATGGTGATACGCTCACATTCTCCGTACAATGGGATCATAGGCAGACCAGGTATTCTGGCTATACGGGCGGTACCTTCCACGGCACACGGAATGATCAAGTTCCCTGTTGAGGGAGGAATCGTCACCATTTACAACACAATTGTACCAACATCCGAGTGTCATACCGTGACAACACCGGCTCCACCTGTTCCACCCAAGGATGGATCACCACCTCCCAATTGGAGGGTGGCAATCCATCCTGACTATCCGGAACAGGAGATATCCATAGGGGGGCGCTCTCGGATAGCGGCAAAAGGGCCATGTGCTCTCTTTTAAGTACAAATCTAGATATATTCGCATGGGAGCCAAAGCATATGACAGGCGTACCACGCGCGATAGCAGAACATAAGCTCCAAATCCGCCAGGGGTACCAACCCGTCAAGCAAAAGAAGCGCGGCCAGGCGCCTGAGCGCAGCCAAGTGATATTGGAGGAAGTACGGAAACTAGTGGACCCAGGTATCATGCGCGAGGTATACTACCACGAGTGCTTATCCAATCCGGTCATGGTCAAAAAACATGACGGAAGTTGGCGCATGTGTGTGGATTTCACGGATCTGAACAAAGCCTGTCCACAAGATTGTTACCCGTTACCGGAGATTAAGGTTGAATCCCTATGTGGATATCCCTTTAAGTGCTTCCTAGATGCATATAAAGGATACCACCAGATCCAGATGGCGGAGGAGGACGTAGAAAAAACGGTGTTCCATACTAGTCAGGGCGTATATTGTTATACGAAAATGCCGTTTGGACTAAAGAACGCCGGTGCTACATACCAGCGGCTTGTAGACAAAGCCTTTCTCACAGATAGGCCGCAACCTGGAAGTCTATGTGGACGACTTACTCATAAAAAGTCATACGGAGGATGCACTTCTCCGGGATGTCCAAGAGACATTCGACACACTGAGGAGGATCAACATGAAGCTAAACCCAAAGAAATGCACGTTTGGGGCAACGGAGGGAATGTTCCTTGGATATATGATTGATCCAAATGGCATCAAACCTTGCCCAGAGAAAACGGACGCAGTAATACAGCTGCCATCCCCTCAGACACGGAAGGAGGTGCAATCCTTAAATGGGAAGCTGGCCGGGCTAAATAGGTTCATATCCAAGTCCGCAGAGAAGTCATTACCCCTATTTAAGACACTCAAGAATTGCATTAGGAAGGGAGACTTCCGGTGGACAAAGGAAGCCGAGGAAGCCTTTGGCCAACTCAAGCAGCACCTTGCATCTCTCTTATGCTAGTAGCTCCCCGGCCAAAGGAGGAACTCATTATGTATCTCTCAGCCACACATGGAGCAATAAGTGCGGTACTCATGACGGATAGGCATACGATACAGACTCCGGTCTACTTCATAAGTAGAACATTACAAGTGCCGGAGTTGAATTACTCCTCTATGGAAAAATTGGTTTTGGCACTAGTGTTTGCTACAAAGCGGTTGCGCCGATACTTTCAGGCGCACCCAATTGTAGTCATTACTGACCAACCAATAAAGCAAGTAATCTCTAGACCGGATGTGGCATGAAGGCTACAAAAATGGAGCATTCTATTGGGGGAGCATAATATATCTTATAGGCCAAGGACGGCTGTTAAAGGCCAGATCTTGGCAGATTTCTTGATAGAGAAGCCGGATGAGGAAGGACCAATCGTAAAACAAGACGATACTCCAACAGAACCATGGGTGTTATTTACGGACGGATCTTCGTGTACGGATGGGTCAGGAGCTGGCCTCATCCTCACAAATCCAGAAGGAATGGAGTTTACATACGCCCTCCGTTTTGAGTTCACAGCCACCAACAACGAAGCGGAATATGAAGCATTAATTGCGGGTTTAAAAATCGCCGCTAGAATGAGAGTCCACAACCTTGAGGCCTACGTGGACTCACGGCTTGTCGCGAACCACATTCTAGGTGGATATGTGGCTAAGGAGGACAACATGGTCCGGTACTTGGAGAAAGTCAAGACACTCATCGCGGCTTTCAGCAAGTTTTCCATCAAGCAGGTGCCAAGAGGTGAGAACAAGAAGGCGGACGCTCTTAGCAAGATCGCATCCACAAGCTTCACCCACTTGTCCAAGCAAGTCTTGGTGGAAATACTCAAGGAGAAGTCTATAACAGAAGGGGAGGTCGCTACTATAGTTGAGGAGAACGGACCTACATGGATGACCCCGATCATCAACTATTTGACTAGTGAAACCCTTCCGGACGATGAAAAAGCGGCGCGACGCATCAGAAGGAAGTCGCAGCACTTCGAACTTCGAGAAGGTATCCTTTATTTGCGCTCTTTCTTGCAGCCGTCGTTGCGGTGTGTTGGACCACGTCAGGCTACTTATGTAATCAGTGAAATACATGAAGGGTTATGCGGCATGCACGCAGGTCCACGATCCGTGGTAGCTCGAGCCTTACGGACATGATATTATTGTCCTACCATGCACAGGGACGCGCGCGACATGATTCGCAAGTGTAGTGATTGCCAAGTGCATAGACCAGTGCCGCGACATCCGCAGCAGGAGCTTACGCCTATTACATCCCCATGGCCATTCTATAAGTGGGGAATCGACATCGCAGGACCATTCCCTGTAGCTGCGGGGGGAGTTAAGTTCTTGATTGTCGCGATGGACTACTTCACACGATGGATAGAGGCCAAGGCAGTCAAATCCATCACGGGCAAACAAGTTAAAAAGTTTGTTTGGGAGAACATTGTGTGTCGTTTTGGCTTACCAGGAGAAATCATCTCGGACAACGGTAAACAGTTCGCGGATAATCCATTCAAGGACTGGTGTGCATCATTGAATATCAAACGGCGCTTCGCGTCTGTTAAGCATCTGCAGACAAATGGCCTTGTGGAACGAGCAAATAGAAGCTTAGGAAACGGCATCAAGGCACGTCTGGATGAACGAGGTGCCAAATGGGTGGATGAGTTACCACATGTTCTATGGGCGCATAGGACTATGATCAAAACAGCCAACAGAGATACTCCATTTGCATTGGCCTACGACACTGAAGCTGTCATACCAGCGGAAATCGGAATGCCTACCATCCGCACGGAGGAGGTTAATGTCGTCACGAACGACGAGCAACTGCGAATCAACCTGGATTTGTTGGAGGAAAAAAGAGAGATAGCATCCATTAATGAGGCTATGTCCAAGGCTAAAATGAAGGCTTATTATGACGCCAAGGTTAAAAGGTGTTTCTTTTCGACCGGGAGATTATGTTTATCGTGCTAACGAAGCAAGTCGAGCAGAGAATACAGGAAAGCTGGGCCCTAAGTGGGAAGGACCGTATGAGTTCACGGAAGCCTTAGGACGAGGCGCGTACAAGTTACGTGACATGGATGGCCGCGATCTGGAACGCACATGGAACATCTCCAATCTCATAAGGTGCTATCTTTGAAAGCTACGGCTTCCGCATGGGTACTTCGCTATATGTGGCTTTAATGAAGATCCATGTACTCTATCTGTTTTGCTTCTTATGTTTTGTCTAGGTTCCTTTTTTGTTTCTTAGGACTTATAATTCTTGTTCAAACAACAAATGTAAACGTTCTAATAAAATGCCGTGGTGCCTAGCTAGCTCCACGGCTTGTTTTGTGCAAATTATTTCTTAGGATTTTGTTAGTCATATGAATTTTAGTTATTATTATAATATGCCATGTTTCATTCATATGCATTCATTCAATCACCGTACATGTACTATACGCCTCCAGGCGGGGTAAGAGGATTAAGTGAACCTACTAATTCAACTTGCCGCGTAAGAGGGATGCAACCCCAGCGGCGCGGATCATGTATCCTTACTAGACACCTTACTCACAAGACGTTGTGATAAGTTTCCGTATGCCGTGCTCACGTAGTGCTTTGCATAATAAAGACGCACGTCGCATGTCTAGTAAATTATAGACTTGAATGTATTTTATCTTTTGGGTAAGACGTGACATGTCATGCAGTATCGGTAATCGATATTTAACAAAATAAAAATACACAAGTTTCCAAATCATAACAAAATGGCCATGGTTATCACGGACCTACTAACAAAAGACAGTTAGCTGCCACATCAGTATTAGCCGTGTACATGCACAGACGAATAAAAATTACAAATGTTTACAAGATAAATTACAAGGGGGGAAGGAATTCCCCTATGTCTTTCTTTCCTTCTTCGATCAGAGCACGGAGGGCCTCCCCGCGAGCGTCCCTTCCATCCTGCGCCTTGATCGCGGTCGCATCCAACACCTCAGCAAGTAGCTTTTCACCCTTCATCACTTTCGTTACGGAGTCGTAAGTAGGCAAGGTCAATTGGATGGGATCCGCAGTAAGCTTGGACATAACCATCTCGTTCGGAGCATCCTTAAGCGCCTCGAGTTCATCCAGAAGGGGGTGTTGGATTGCCGCCAGTGCATCCATCGACGCGGTCATATTGTCCGCAGCTGAAGGGTTATGGTAGGGATGTTGCATAATGTCTTCATTCTTACCCATCAGTTCTGCAGCCTGGACCAAACCCTCATGCCTACCACGGTCGATTCCATCCGACACGACCCCGGAAAATGCTTGCAGTAGGTGCGGAGCTTCCATGGCATTGCTTACGGCGAGGCGCATTCCTTACCCAATCATCCACCTGCGTCCAGCTATGGTGGATAACAAGGGAGGACACAGTCTTTCAGCACAACTTGTGGCCATCTTGCTCAGTTCCTCCTCCGCCGTTGCAGTTTGCTCTTCCAACTTGGCCCGCACTTGTGTTAGCTCATCCTTCAGCGCATCGCGCTCTTGGGCGATGTTGAAGGCTTGTACGGTTACGGCCTTGGTGGAAGCCTCGGCCGCGGACACCTGCATATGGAACTTCGAGTTATCACAAGGATAATATATTCTTTTTCTTGGGTCAAATAAGAAATCAAGGAAAGAGTATATGCATAAAATTTTTGAAACCATACCTTCTCGTTCGATGCGGCTACAAGGGCCTCGAGCTCGGCGATTCGCTTTTCTCGGCTGTCGGCATGATGAGCTTGCTCTTTCACTGTAGCCTCGGTCGTTACCAGCGCCGCTTGCAGTGACGCCATGGTCTTCTCATTCTTCACAACCATTGCCTCCCGACGAGCTATCCTTTTGTCGGCCCGCTTCACATTCGCCAGGGCCTTGATCAGGCGGCGTCTTAGAGCGGCACCCACCGTCACTTGATGCGTGGACGACACGTCAAACTGCTCCAGCAGGGATTCATGATCCAGCTCATCTAAGTCTTGTGCAAGGGCTGGAGGGGTAATGTGCTCGATGAATTCCGAACACTCAGATTTCGCCTCCAACCTTGTTAAACTCGAGAGATTCCATGCTAGGCGCAGGCTATTTTCTGGCCCTTTGGGGAGTGGTTCCTCGGCGTGTGTCGTAGCAGGGGATGGGGGTCTGTTTGATGGTGCGGGGGATGGATTCCTCTCCACTTCGGCCTCTTGGGCTACGGCCGACGGATCCGCCCTGTTATTAACATTGCAAATTTTGTTTAGGCATTATATATTTCACAAGCAAAATGACACGACTGACATTAGAAGGGTACTTACGTGGTACCAATTGCAGGTTCTGGGGCAGTAGGAGCTACGACACTCACAGGGGTAGCTCGCCAGACTTGCTCTTCCATGTGCGGGGTAGGGTCGGCCTGAGCAGTCACAGTACCACTTCCCTCCTGGTACTGCGGATGGTCCTTCCTCAGTTTCTTTGGGGGAGCATTCGAGGCCCCGGCCTCATCCCCTATCGTCTTTGCCACCCTCCTGGTGTTCTTTCTCTTTCTAGATGTGGGTGGGGCGGACCCGGAAGCTTGAGTGATGTCTTATTCCTGGTGCGTCGCGATTCCCTCCAACAGTAGCTCTCCACCATCTTCATTATGGAAGTCCAATGGGGATTTCTCGATAATAGGCTCCTCTTCATCTGATCTTTGCTCGGACGTTTCTTCGAGTGGAATGGTGCGGTCTGCGGTCGCATCGAGCAGGGGGAGCTCATTCTCCTTCAGAGGGCGGAACCCTTCAGGCACCTTCATTGGGTCGCCCTTGCGTAGTAATCCGTGTAGGTTCATTTCTGCGGACATTTATAAATACATGGGTTAGTACGGTTCTACGATACAAGTGATATTTCACATATACAAGGTATAAGTAAACCTACCCTCTCCATGTTCCGTCAGGAAGCACAGATATAAGTCATCCCTCCCATAGTAGCGGCGGCTTAATCCTACTAAGCACATAAAATGTTCCGGCAACCCCCTATGGAATTCTGTGCGGTGGGTATCTAGTATTTTTAAGTCTTTGCTGCTATAGTCTTTGGATTTGGGCGGGAAATCTTTGGGTGCTCTGGTTTTGAGTACGAAAGGAGTAGGAAATACCTTCTCATCAACAAAGAAGTAATGGTCGTACCAGTTATTAAGGGAGTCTAAAGGCTTCCTATACGTCATGGGGGCGTTCCCGGGTCGTTTTTTAAACGATAGCCACCCATTCACTAGTTGGGGGAAGTAAAAAGCCCTAAATAGGTTTACGGTCGGAGTCACTCCGCATGTATGGCATGTAATTTCAAACTGGTTGATTTTACACGCACCTATGCAGTGAAGCTGGGTTATGTGGAAGTCATAATACAATAGCAGATCTACTAAGAATTTGGACAGGGGGATACGATAGTTGGCCGAGTCAAATAGGCGCGTGTACACGCCTATTTTCCCCGCCGGTGCATCCGTAATTGCCTCACCTTCACCTGGATAGATGGGGTGTACGCTTTCGGGAATGTAATACTTCGACAAAAAGTCTATGTATTTTTCCGCCGACATCACGTTAAGGACATCCGTGATAAGTGGGTTGTCCTTTACCATGTTTTATAAAAAGGGTTTGAAATGCGTGATGATCTAACCTGCGGCGGAGGAGATCCGTGGAATAGAAGGCAAAAGTTTGGAGGATGGAGCTTGGAAATAACAATGGCGGAAGAGCGTATGTATTGTGTGTGTAACAAACACACACACCAACTCTTATATAGGGTTGCCTCGGTTTCCGAGGTAATGTGGATGTTTGACACGTGTAGGCCACTACGCCTATCCAACGGATGGGATTCCTGACACTTCTGCAAAAGTCAGAGGGGGCCCACGGGTCACTTCTTAGCAGTTTTACGTGGCTCAATGGTGGGCATTAATGGTGCACTTTTGCAGAAGTGCGGCTGACCAGTTGACTACCATTAATGCATTTATTCTTGTGTCGGGATGTGCGGTCTTACGTAAGACCATATTCAATGCTACATTTAATTTTTCTCGGCTGTTACGTGCGGCTGAGGTGCTATTAGAATAATATTCCTAAGGTAGGCAGCCACGTGCGGCCAAAGCAAATTTTTTACATATTTCTCATTCCCTAGGTCTTTCTTGGTATGTCCGGAGAGCATCTTGATAGTCTAGAGGTTACGCCTACGGCTGTAACAACTAGACTGGGGGGACATGATGACGTATAATCCCTAGCCGGGTCAGGAACCCGACCCACGGGTACTACCCGTATCCGGCCCATCACAGATGGGTGGGAATAATGTCATTTAAGCTTATGGGCTTGGATGAACATTAACCGCACACACGTGTGCGGCTCACGGCCCGGCATGGCTGGTGCAGGGTTAGACAGAATCATATTCTGTCTGTGAATAGGATTTACCCCAAAGAAGAGGATATTCACTCACCATAATTAGAAGATAACAATCAATCTAATTCTGGTACTTATCATTTCCTTGGGGCCGAAGTATCAGTGACAACCCACTAGGGTTTCACTGCCTATAAAAGGAACCCCCAAGGGTTCCACAAAGGGACGACGTTCTATACTCTCAACTCACTCGATTCTCATAAACCCTAAACCGATACTTATTCTCACGCCAGAGTCTAATCGTGGGAAACATTCCCACGGTAAGCCTAACGCGTGTTGTTTAGTGTGCAGGATCCCAACAATACAGTTCACTTGGTGCAGGAGCCGGAGCCCAGCCAACCCGAATTAAGCCTAATTCGGGTCTAGCAAGGATCACCCAACTTTTGCATCAACACTTAACGAACTTCATCTTCTTCCTTGTTAATGTTTGCAGAATTCTCCTTTATATTTCCAAATTTCACACACGTATTTTCCATATAATGAGTATTGTAGGATAACACATTAAGCATAAATAAATCTTACCCATATCTTCTCTTAAGAACACAGACGGAGCTTTGTTAGGGAGGGCTCGAAAAAATTCGTAGTATCACACAAATAAAAAGACGTTCAAATACAGTACTAGTTTTTCTTGCTAAAGAGGTGAAAATGATAATTAATAGCTAGAGGGGTTAAATTATATTTTTTAACTTAAAAAATAATAAATGTATCCCTCATATGCACTTTGATGCTTACATACCTTCAAGGTTATAAAAGACGCGTATTTGCGTCGTTAAGGCGTCGCCTAGGCGCGAGGCTTGACCTCGTCGTTACGATATGCATCGTTGCGTGGGCTCTGGGCGTGGCGCGAGTCAAGGCACCAAATGGCGGGTAAAGGCGCGCAAAATGGCATGGCATGGCTCTTGAAATTGTATATAGTTGCGCGCCTACATACAATTTCGAATGGACCATGCAAGGCTGATTAGTAGTCACCATACAATTTGTTGCTTTTGCAAAATTTTTGGATTATTTTGTATTTGAACTATTTATTGGGCTATTTTGTATTTGGGTACAAAGTTGATAACGTAATTAAGAGATATAAGGTTGTAATTTTTAGAACTCTTATGCATAATTGATAGCACCTTTTGTAAACTCGATATTTATTAGTGTATTACAAAAATATATATATAAATCTGCCGCTTTTGTCACGCCTTGAAAAACGCCATTGCTTCTCCATGGCTCCTAAGGCTGGTGGGAGTGGGTTATAATCCACGAGTGAGTTACTATAATTCACGGGTGACCCCATTCCCTCCATAAAAGTCACGCGCGACTTACTCCCCAGAAGAAAAAAAAGAGGGCCAAACTCACCTGGGTGAGTTTAAGTTCTGTGGGCCCCAAGTGTTTTTATTTTTTGGGTTAGGTTTATTTGTGGGTATTTTTTGTGAGTGGAGTGTTTAAATAATAAAAAATAGGTATGAAAAGTGAGTGTGAGTGAGTTTGGGTGAGTGTCATTGATACAAGGCTTTTGTATGGGTTCAATTTAGGTTCTCGGTATCTTCTCGAATCGATCACGGTTCAAAGTGGAATAGTTGTTCTTGGTGACTAAAAAGGGATTTGGTTTTCTATTCTACTAAAAATGATTAAATTCATGCAATAGAGAAAATAAGCCAAAAATAACTAATAAAAATGAAACTTGAATTAAAATAAAACAGTTAAAAACCTTAACTCAGAAAAACAGTAAAGTAACTTTACTTGGAAAAATTGCTCACTCGGAATAATTAAAGTTCATTCGGAATAAACTGCTCATCCGGAATATCCAAAAACTCATGCGGAATAATCAACCAAAACACTCATTCGGAATATTACCTTCATCCGGAATATCTTCTTTAATTCGGAATATACCCTTGACTCGGAATAAATTAACTGATCCGGAATAATCTAACAAAAAAAACTTCGTTCGGAATAAAGTGAACTGACTCGGAATAACTAATCCAAAACCTTCATTCGGAACATTTAAAAAAACTGATTCGGAATATTTGTTAAAAACCTTGATTCGGAATATACATACTCATCCGGAATATTGATTATTCTGGATGAACTGCTGGTTTGGAATAACTGAATGAAGTCTGCTGATCCGGAATCTTTTGCTTGACCCGGAATATATGCTGGTTCGGAATAAATGCTTCACCCGGAATATTAATTATTCCGAATAAAGACACTGATCCGGAATATTTAAACTAAATTGCTGGTTCGGAATAACTTAACCAACCCTTCATCCGGAATAATTTTGTTTCATTCGGAATCTGAGAAACTTTTGAAGACGAAGAACAGGGAAACAAAGACTATACGATTTTAACCAAAATAACCAAGTTTTAACCAAAAGATTTAACCAAACTAACCACGAATCATCTACTAATGATAAACATCAAATCAAATCAACAAAAACATAAAACCCACTTACTTTTAAAGATCAAACTCAATAAAATAAAACTTTAAAACTTTAAATCAACAAGAGAAAGATGAACAAGATTAAATGGAAGATTATATTGAAGGATTAAGGTTAAACAATCGAAAGGAAGGATAAAAACTTACAAGATTTGTGAATCAACAAAAATGAAAAATCACCAACACCTTAATGGTGTTGGTATCCTACGAAATAAAAGGAAGAACAAAACTGGGAATGAAAAACTAAAAAAAAAACTACTCTAATTGTGTGGGAAGGGATCCTATTTATAGGTCTTCAAGTTGGTTGGTGAGTGGGCTTTCTCCCTTTCTTCTTGTCTTCTCGTCTTTTCAGAAAAGTTGACGTTTTCGATTTCGATTCGGGATTTGTCGACGAATAAATTTAACTCGTCTTTTAATTTCTTCGTTTAATAGACTTGAGTTCTTCGACGTATGTAAATATTCCATCTTTGGTCCTTTTCTTCGATAAATCTTCAAATAGGCCCATTGACTTCAAATCTTTTGCATCTCTTGGACTATATACTTTTTCTTTCGTCTTTTTCTTCGATAAAACCCGTGAAATCCCATGTTTTCTTTAATATTTGTCCGGTTGGCTCTGAAAACACAACAAACACACAAACCACGCATAATTCCGAACAAATGATATTAAATACGCGTTTTGGTCTTGTTTTAGCAAGAAATAAGTGGTAAAAGGATGGGTGTTTTCACACCTATCAGTCATTATCTCCGTGGGTGAGTTTGGTAAAAAGCAGAGGTGGCACTGAGTGGGTTTCACCCCACTCCCACCAGTCTAAGGCTTAAGGCTTGGACGTGCCACCACACCACGCCTCACGCTATCTAGAATCTTGCATACCTTAGACTATGTTTATCAGCGATCTGTGCCAACCGGTTGGCAACTAACGAACAAAAAGAAAGAAAAAAAAATTCTTAAAGTACAACAATGAGAGATAAAGAAGTAACCGACCGGTTCATCTTGTGACTTCCAAATCTGCTAGCCAATCTTGCACATGTCAAACTATGAGTGGATATTCATATTATCTTTTATTTATATTAAATCAAAGCTTACGTGCAGATGTGGGAATCAAAGTGGTTCTGAATCTTCATTTGTTCCGAAAAAAATGGCTGATGGAGAAGGCAAGAAAAGTCAAACTGAGACTTTTGATAATTTCATATTAATGGCATCGGCTCTTGTGCATAGATTATTACACCAACAATAGATTTTTTAATACTAAACTAGTATTGTACTTGCTTTGCCTTTTCATCATATTTTTATATTAAAAACTAAGTTTTTTATTCAATATATATAATTTTATAGGAGTAAATTTTAAGTAATTAAATTAAATTTAAACAAAATAATATTATATATTTAGGTTGAGTTAGGTTGGGTTGTTGATAAGTGATATAAATATTAAGATCAGTTGTATACTTGTATGTATTAGTTGTATATGTGGAGGTGTGAGAAATTAGTATTTTAATAAGAGATTGGGTTGTGATGGGTTGTGAATAAACGTAGTCTTAGAAAAGGGTTCAATCTCTACACTTGCTCTAAGAAATCACCTTATCATATAGATGTTCGCCATTGTTAGGGGGTGAGCACCCTCCAGCCCTAGTGGCTCCATCGCTGCTTAGGAACTATTATGAACAAAGTTAATGTCTTGAGTTATAACCATACTTTGGCATACCCGCTGTGAACGGAAAGGCCTTATGTCAAGAACAACATCCATCTATCATCACTTGGTTCAAGAATATAGTATAATTGTCAAGTTCATGTGTGGTGCACATGAGTTCATGTTGCTCAACAACACTTCATTTTAGCTAGAAATTCTCATTTGGTTCTTTCTTATTCTAGAATGTCATCTTGCATCCTTCAAATGTGTATCATCATTTTGAATCATTTATTGATTCATATTCAATATACAACAATTTTTGCTAAAAAAAGAAGATAAAACCAATTTTGAAAACAAATCGGTAGTTTAGGGACCACTTTTGTAAAGTCTTCTATAGAAAAAGTAAAAATAAATAAAAAGGATGCACGTTCACGTGTTGTTATTTCTTTACTCGTTCATAATAAATTTCATAAATTGTGATTTTATTTTGTGAATAGTCGTGTTCAATACTTTTGATACGCTTAATGTAATATGTATATAATAAAAAAGTTCTAATATACAACAAAGTAAGATCATTTTCTACTAGTAGTGTTTGGATGAGGATGATCAAATGGTATAATATTTGCAAAATTTGCATTATGTTTGGCTGTAGTATAGAGAGATATAGAGGTGGTGGGGCTTCTGACATGTGGATGATGTCAATCTCATTTTCTCTTTTGTGAGGAGGGCTACAAAGGAGATTATGAGGTTGCCTTCATATAGGAAATGCAGTCCTTTTGCAGAAGTAACAAATGTACAATAGATGAATCCTAGTATGGATGTCATTCATTTGAACATCTGTGAGGTGGTTGTTGCAATATATTTGGATGCCTTCATACAGGTAATGTAGTTCTTGCTCTTGGTCTTATGTGGTCATGAGGCCTTACGCCTTATATCAATGTACCTTATGTTATTCTTTACTGGAATTGCAGACAGATGCATTGGTGCTTCAGGAAATGTAGTGATCCTGTTGTGAAAATGTGATATTGAGGTGCAGAGGCGGAGATAGGCAGGGGTCAGGGGGTCGGCCGACCCCCCGAGCGAAAAAATTGTAGTGTAAATTTTCGAAACTTTTCGGGTTTTTTCGATAATTTGACCCCCTAAGAACCATTTTATAGTGTAATTTATAAAAAATATTAAAGTTTGACCTCTCGAGTAAAATTTTCTGGCTCCGCCCCTGTTGAGGTGTCTGTGAATCAAGTTTGCTATAATATATAGAGGTTTATGTTTCAGTTTTTTATTTAGTAGTATCAAGGATATTAAGTTTGTTCATGCCCTTTTGAATTCATCGTGTAATCCTCTACGTCAATTGGTAATAATATATTTCACATTTTCACCACAAAAAATAGATCATTTTCTACTATGTATGTAAGATGATAATCCTGTTTAGCGAAATTAAAATTTCTTAAGTGTGATTGTTTTTCTTTTCTTTTAATTTGTTTATTGCATTTTGTCCAACACATAACTAGATCATATGATAAACCACAACTTGTTTTAAGCATTGTCAAAGTTAAGAAAAATCTTTGAGGTCAAAGGTGGTTCTAACACTTCTAGTTTAAGATTTCAGTCACGGATATGGGTACCAGTTCAACACCTTAGCTCTCAGGATTCTCATTAGAGACGATTTACACGCTGACATAATGTCTCCTTTCCATGAGTTCTAGTTTAAGATTTCACATCCAAAATTTTGCAAGCCCGTCCAGATATTTGATGTTTCAAATATAATGGTTTCACCCAAATTGAGTGAAATTGATGTTACTCAGCCCTTATAACAGGTGGAAGATTTGTTGCTTGCAGGTCATTTATCTTGGCTTGAGAGCCAAATTATCTCTAATGGATCCATATGAAACTGAACATCTCGACTCTTATCTTTGACAGATCTGATGAATCCACATGTCACATGTTTATAAAATTTGGCTATCAAATTCGCAACGTGTCTCATATACATTAAGCTGTTCAATGCTATAAAATGTTATCTATTCCTTGACAATGTTTTTTCAAGTAATTTGGTTTGTTTTCGTGTGGGTGTTTTGGAAATGGCGAAACATGATCCTGCTGTTCTGTTTGTAAGTCATCTGGGCTGCTGAGAATGAGGGTTTGATTCCGTAAATTCAATCACTTTCATATTTTTGGAAATTCTCTAAAATCATTTGCAGTTAGCATAATGACAAGTCGATACCAAAGGGGGTCACTTGGTTAGTCTGTCTTTTTAGGTCAAGTTAGCTACTTTCAGACAGGCATGTTGTGGTAGTTCCATTCTAGGTTTCTCATTTGTGACTGCAATTTGACACAGATTAGTTCTAGGCTTGAGACTGAAATTGGATCAAATATATTCCAAAGAAAGCGAAAGACTTTTATTGGTGACTGGTTCTTGATCATGAATTCATGACCCTTCACAGCCAATTTGGAGGCCAATGAACCAAGTTTCTGCTGTTATGTATAATGAATCTCTTGAATCCAGGGATCGACTGTTTCAAAGACCTAACATTAAATTGCTTACAATGTCTATAGTAACTCCCTCCTCTTGGCTGGGTTAAATTCTTTGTCCCAAGAAACACGAGTTCAATAATCTTCCATTAAAACAACTAAACAAACATAAACTTATTTCGTGAACATCATATGCATTTTATTAGCAAAAACTCAGATTACATGCTACTAATACACTCTCCTCCAAAGATACATTCTCATCCTAAAAATGTACTTGAAACTATACTAGAAACAACATACCCTTTAAATCATACCCTTTTACTATCACTTCCACCCCAAGTGCTACAAATTTCACATATAATTTTTTCTGATAATCTTTATACGACCCAAATCTGTAGTGAAAGACTCAATCAGCACACTCAACTTCAAACAACGCTGTTTGCTGCGCTGCTTCCCCTTTCAGGTACCTCATCATGTCTTAGCTAACTTGTGGACTAGTTAGCCCAAACTAAAAAAATCATTGACATAAAAAAAATCATTTACATCAATATTCCTCTTTGGTTTGCAAAATCACAGAATGAAAATGAAGCAGACTTGATACATCATAGTAGTCTGCACATTTCACCCTTCATTAGCATACGAAATGTCAATACATGAGCGCTTTTACATCCATAAACTTCAACTACACAACTAAACATATATAGTAATAGGCAATCTATTTTAATTGTCAACTGATCTGAACGGTAGAAGGTTGAAAATATTGTTTCATAAATTGTTAGAAACTTTAGTTGGCTATCAGTTTGGTTTAAAATTGTTTAGTTCAGTGACAGAAACTTTAGTTTGCACTTCCAGTCAGGTATATAAGATTTCAATACAGGAGCACTTTACATCCACTAAGAACCTCACTGAATTAAAGCATCTAAAATGACCAACCTTTTTAATTGCCAGCAGATCTGTAGAGTATCTGCTTAAACACATTGTTCATAAACTGTCCCAAATTTAAAATGGCCATCAGTGTTGGCTATAATTTGTTTCGGTTCAGATGACATGTTATTGTCTGAAAGTTTATCATGCAAAAAAGATGATTTTAACTACAAGGTACAAGCCTAAGTATAATTTTACAGAATGAAAAAGTGTATAAACTTTGATGTCATTTGAAGATAATAATAAATTTATAAAAACACTTGCAGTGTCAAACAATTGATGAGGCTCAGATCTGTAAAACAATCAAAATAAAGAGGATTATACCGCCATGGCTTGAAATTCACAGCTATATTAACATATAACAACCAGAAAATGCCTCGCCAAGATACATTACATCTCATGACAAATTAGAAACTTATCATCAGCGCCTCCGTAGACACTAAAGTACACCATTCGTCCCAGAATTATATACTCCTTCTGTCACAAATAACAAGATGTGACCAGTGGCGGACGTAGGATCCGAAAGTAGGGTATGCACTATTTTTTAGGCGCGACTAAATTTTTAGTTTCCGGCTTAGGTTTTTTTTATGTTTCGGTTTAAACCCCAAAAATTTAAGAGATTCGAGTAACAAAAAGTTGATTTGGCTAATAAAACCGGATAATTTAACTAAGATGTCGGTATAGTTTTTGGTGAGAATTGAATAAGATCCAAAGAGGTTCATAAACGAATATCTAGACTCAAAATCACATGTACCCAAGTATATAGTTAAACCATTTGTAAGGAATAATTAAAAACAAACAAAAAAACATAATAAAACCTCGAATTTTGGATGCATAAACTCATGCTTTGCAAATGCTACAGGCTCAAATTTTAGAGAAAATTAAGATGGCCTTTTATATTTTATTTAGTGATTTGGTATGTAATTAAATTACTTTATTTAATTAGATTTTACATTCTTAGATGGGCTTTACTTTGCTTTAGACGGGCTTAAAATCAAGATTGACATTTTGGCTTTCCAGTCAATGAGGGTATGCAGTCAACTTTTTAAGGGTGCGCACTATTGATTTTGGTCTTATAAAAAACTTTTTTTTGCAACATTGAACACTAATAAACTTTTTTATAGGGTATGCAAGTGCATACCCTAGTAACAACGTATGTCCGCCTATGGATGTGACTTATGCTAGGTTTTATCTGTGGTCTTTATTGAACTCAACTCTATAGTTCAAACATAAAACAAGGGCTATTTACATATATGGGTAAAAAGTTGAAAATCATCGGGGGCAACCGAGAGGGTAAACAACCCTTATAAAACATCCATTCCCTCGGATGTCTCTTTTCTTCATTGTCTGAGTTCACATGTTCAGTTTTGCTCTGAAATGCATGATATTCATTTTTTTCGTAACAATGGGTTCCGCTCTTTAGGCGGACACAGACTCAAACCATGTAAAGACCACCCTTTTCAAAAAGGTTAAAGGTTGGTGTAGCCACTTAAATGACCATGATATTGAACCAGTGAACCAACAACTTGACCATGTCAACTAAAAAAACGGCTGTTTTGATTTTCCTTTGAATTTATAGATATTTGTACATAAACAACATAATTTTAGTACATACAACCTCCGTAACCAATCGACACAAAAATGAGGCTCAGGTCTGTTGAGAAAAACAAACGATACAAAAAGGATAAAACCGCCATGGCTGCAATAGTTAAATTACCCCGCCAAGATACAGTGTTATCTCATATTATTTGTACCATTAACTCAGACAATTTCTACCACTTTATCATCACAGCCTCTTATAATAATTATGAGACGGAGGATACACATACTAATATGTCATAGTAATAAACTTATATAAGCCCATAAGTTTCTAAATAAGCCGAAAAATTGGAGCTTATGAAATATAAGAAGAAAAACAAATAAGCTCATAAGCCACATATAAGCTTAAACAAACACACCCTGATGAGCTTAAGAAACATAAGCCCCCTTTCATCATCATCATAAACAAAACACCCACAAACTGCTCAATAGATCGAATATATTAAAAAGAAAGAGAGTGTGTGTTTTGATTTGGTTGATTATATGATAAAGGTTGTTTAAAAATAAGGGCAAAAGAATGGAAAATCATAGGTGACAAAAAGGGTAAACAACCTTTAGAAAAACATCCGTACCTTCTGTCGCCTCATTTCTTAAATCATTGTCTGAGTTTTTTTTATTTAGTTTTGCCCCAAACCCTAGATTGATAAAGATGATATGCTTTTATAGCAAGTTGTGATATGTGGGGTGGACTGGGCCAACTGGTCAAATGGGTCTGACCTGACCTGATAAGACTTTTATATGTTGGGTTAATTCGGGTTTAACTAAAATTATCGGGTTTATCGGGTCAACCAGATAAACGCGTGATAACTTTATAAGGTCAGATTAGAGATTCACTTAGTTTGTTATCGGGCCAACCCGATAAGGTACATAATTCATTAACAAATCTTTAAATTTTGATCTTACTACTTACTTGCTTTAATATGATTGCCAATTAGTATACCACTTGACTTACCTACCTTAGGTTAACTAATCATATTGATTAAGACATTCTATTGCAACCAACATCGTGTGAATTTGAAAACAACACAATTCTC
This sequence comes from Glebionis coronaria, assembly GCA_025667525.1. Taxonomy (NCBI): domain Eukaryota; kingdom Viridiplantae; phylum Streptophyta; class Magnoliopsida; order Asterales; family Asteraceae; genus Glebionis; species Glebionis coronaria. The sequence goes on from CM046878.1 coordinate 44,650,045, forward strand.
TACATAGACTTTAGCAATAGATTTGTCGACAACTAGAGATGGCAAAAAACTCCGAACCCGATAAAGAATCTGATACCCTAATCCGATTTGACCGGGGATTCTCCGAGTTGACTGGGTATGGGGATGGGGGTGAGGATTCCTCGATAATAAAAAGCAGGTATGGAGGCGGGGATGGTAATACCCTTGGTCCCCAAGCTCGTCCCCGAACCCGCCTCCGAATATATTTATTCTACATATACATTTATATATCTTGTATGTTTCAAATATATATTAGATATTTAAAACACTATCAATCGATGGTTAATATCTCATTTGACACTAACCTCTAGGGTGAGCTTTTGTGCGTTAATTTTGTTATTATTAATACTGAGCTTGATCGCATGAATGTTAATCTTATTAATGTTGCTTGATATTATCGTACTGGGTTATTCGTAATGGTTGCGTCATTTGAACATAGTTTAAATGTTAATTGTGTAACGGGGAAAAAATCCCCGATTCCCCATTAGGAATCCCCGTTTCCCGTTGGGGATGATATATAGCTTGAAATCCCCGATGAGGATGGAGACGAGGATGAGGATAGATATTTAAATTTGAGGATGGAGATGGTAGCAACCATTCCTCGCAAACCCGACCCCATTACCATCTCTATCAAACAACTTTGTTTGGTCAATTATTGCTAGTTCTTTTAACTAATACTTTTTAAAGTTACATTGATGATTGATTCTGAATCTACAATTTAATGTATATTGAGTTGTTAACCACCTGGATTCATGGAAAAATATTATTGTATATGATATAAAGTAGTACAACTCTAAGGCTAGTTAAATATTAAATGGTATGAAATACTCTATCCGTCTATATCAAGTGTTGATTTGAAATTTTTAGTGTCTTTGTAATTCAACCTTGACCATAAGTATTTATATTTGTGTTATATATTTATTGATGAAAATTATATGAACAAATTCGGTTTTTAAATTTATTTTTATTGGTATAATTTTCATCAAGTATTACATAACACAAGTAATAACATTTATAACGACAAAATTGCTACTCGGGGCGTTGGTGGTCAACGTAATACAAAAAGAATCCCGACGACATGTCGAGGAAAAAAATGAACACGTGGCAAGATTATGACTAAGTTAATTAATTTTGTTAATTCGTTAGTATAATCCACGGCTACATGTCGTCGGGAAATATATGTCCATCGTGGCACATTTTTGTTGACTGAAAATGTATGAGCCCTACGTTGTCTCTAGAAAAAGTCGTTGGGAAAAGTATTCTCATCGAACGTTCTCATCGATGATTCTTTGACGCCATGTCGCTGAGAAAAACTATGCTCATCGACATTTCGCCACAAACAACCTCGTATTTTCGATGAAAATAGTACGAAATAGTATAGTGAAAGCTAAATTGAGTTTATCACTACTACTCTTTTTATCCTAAGTTTTTAAACAATTTGTTTTTAACAAAGTTGTTAAACAATTCAATTCCTTTTCTTACATCCACTACAAAATAAATGAAATTTACTTACTAAAAATTTTGCTTAGTAATAAAATATATAATCATTTAAGTCACTATAACTTTTACTTAATAAAACACAATGCATATAAAAGTAAGCAAAAACATTTGCTTTACTCTTTTCCTTACTAAAAAAAGAGTCATTGACAGTTTTACATTTTTACTTACTCAATATTGAGTAAGTAATGACTTTTAGCGTTTCCCTCTATTACTTACTCTTTTTCTTAAAAGTAGGAGTTGATAAAAATTAACTTTTGATGATTCTTTTTAAGTAGAAATTAATAGAAAATACTTTTGCTTACTCAATATTGAGTAAATATAGACTTTTAGTGCTCCCCTCTATTACTTACTCTTTCAAATTTAATTAAGTAAGCAAATATCATAAATTTTGTAGTGATCTATAAACTATCTAACAAGCTAAGATAATCCAACAACATTAACAATTAGGTGATCTGAATTTAAGGCTAGGCACAACGCACCGGAAAAAACTCGGTCGTTAATCGGTCGCGACCGAGTCGCCGCGTTGCGGCGATTCGGTCGCCGGTTTCAGTCGAGCACAATTCGATCCTACCCACGACCTCTTTTGTGTTTGTGTTTGTGTCTGTGTGTTTTATAAAAAAAAAACCTTTTTTTTTAAATTTAACATGTTTTAATTATATAAATTTTATAAAAAAATTCTAAATTTTAATATATTGAGTTTTTTTAATTCCTCACAACATATATTAATTTGACAATTTTTTTAGTTAGTTTTAGCTAATGCATTTATGCATTATACCCTCTTTACTTTTAAGTTTCCCAATGTTTTTTAGTTTATGTAATGTTTTTTTTTAGTATAACGCGTGTTGTATGGAATAAAATGTTTTTTTTTGGAATAAAATGTTATTTTTATTAAATATAAAATGTTATTTTTATTGAATATAAAATGTTATTTTTATTAAAAATAAAAAAATAAATTTTAAATTAAGTCGCACTAAATCGCCAGGTTGTGACAAATAGGTCGCACTAGGTCGCCGGCCGAAAAACTAGGTCGCGACCCTCATGCGTTGTGCCTAGCCTAAGAGACCTCTGATGTGTAGGCACGAAATTGTTTGAGGAAATTTACGACTAAAGTATGACGACAACTCTACTGTCAATGAATCTAATGACAAAGTAAAATGTCTCTCTCATTTTAAATCGTTACGTCACGTCTATAGTGGTCAATTTAAAGCATAGTTCCACTATTATAGATTTTTGTTTTCTTTAACATGAAACGGAGAAATTTATAACACAACAAGTTACATCGAACAGACAAAATCAAAAGTGATTTGTCAAATAAAGTACACAAAGTAACAAGTTGAAACAAACCAAGACATACACCATAAGGATTGTAAGACGAAAGCAGCAACACAATAAAAGGGTGAGGGGGAATCACCAATTTGAGCTTTTCTCAAACACAACCATATGAAGGTGGTGTAGCCTGGAGCAAAACTACAAAAGAGAACACGAACCATAGAAGGAAAATGAAGCCTAACATCCCTAAAAGAACCAAACCTAAACCAAACAAATCTAAATCTAAATCTCAAGACTGCAGCAAAGCATCCTGTAGCAGCAGCAAACCATCTGGTGGAATGGAAGCTAGGAAGCGCAACAGATCTAAAATATCTGAGATAGTAGCAGCACATCAGATGGTGTAACGACTATTGCATATACAAAACGGCAACATGAGATGACAGATCTGATTGGAAGGTATTATTATTATGAAATGTAGTAGAAAAGACTATGCATAAGAGGGGATCCGAACGATCGATTCTGGAAAATGATTTTGGCAACTGTCGGTGAGATGTGTGTCGAGGGTTGGGGAGAGAGTTCTAGAAAGAGTACTTTTGGTTTTATCGTCCTATACTATTCTAGAATTCAAACGGATGAAAACATAAAACAAATTAGAAAGGTTTTAACGTACATAGTCTAACTTATTCCGTGTCATTTAGTTGCTATGACGTACACTAATAACACATATTCGAATTTATGCTTTGCCTCACTATTTTATCAAGTATTATATGAAAAATAGGTATTGATAACTTTTTTTTTGAAAGGCAACAGTAGATATAAACTATAATTCAAAGATATAACCAAATAGCATCCGAACTTCTCAACAAGATGATTAAGAAAAAAGACCTAGAAAAAAGACAAAAAAAAAACCAATATTCAAAAGAAAATAAAAAATAACACAACCCAACTACACTTACGAATCATTAATTAAACGAGAACGCCTTTAAAAACAACAAGCTTTAATCGGATCTGAACACCAATCAAACCATGACGAAATCGCTCATCTTGATCTATTAGAAATAAAAAAAAAGTAAGAACCTGTAGCTTATCGCATATTGTAGTGAGATTAAAGACTTTATTTTCGAACACTCTCTTATTTCGAGAACACCACACAAGGTATAACATCGACCAGCACACTGATTGCCATATTAATTTTTGTTTCATATTGAGATTATTATCATCATTATAACTAATGATGTTTTGAATAGATCCACTATTGAAAATGCGCAAATTCTACCACTTAAAAACTTTTTTCCAACCTTCCACAACATTTGAACACTTTAAAAAGAAATGTTCCATTGTTTCCATTTCGTCTTCACAGTATGAACACATTATTGAGTTTAGGTCCATACCATGATGATCAAGCCAAGTAAGCACCGAAAGTCTTCTTTTCTGCAAACGTCATATAAAAATGCATATTTTATTTGGTGTGAGCTTGTTCCACTTCGTTTCTTATATTATATTCATCTTGTTTAGTATCTTGTTTTGAAATGCACACAATTCACCTAAGGCCTATTTTTTATGGTTAAAACGATACATTATATTCTTTTGAAATGAACAAATAAAAAACTATTAAAAAAAGCCTAGAAGATATCTAATTCTCCGTTAATCGCAACCAAATTATAATTCATGCATTTTTCATTTAAATATATTCATTTTTACTAATTGCTATTGTTGCAGTAATGGCATTACCAAAATAGAATAAATTATTAACCATATGATTAAAGGTTGTTTAATTTTCTCTTGGTGAAAGAACATGTGAACCTTCATTTTAATTGAAAGACTCAACAAAACTACCATCTTCCAGCTAATTAAGACAATGACTTATGCGCTTTTATATGAATCAAATTTGTGATAACCAGAATGCAATAAAAGTTTGATTCTTAATTGATTCAAATTTGTTTCAGGTTTTCGAAAAATTCATGTGATCTTGCCAGAACATCTAGAATGACACCCTTTAGGGTGTGTTTGGTGCAACGAATTGAAATGAGGGAAATAAAAATGATTTCATTTTCATTGTTTGATTGGTAAAGAAATAAAATAGATGGGAAGTTGAATTTTTAAAGGATTCACCCTTTATAAATTTTGTGAAAATCATTTCTATTATATTTGGTAAGGAAATCATTTCCTAGTTATATATACCTATTATTATTATTATTATTATTATTATTATTATTTATTTTTTTTGTTTTTGTTTTTTTATTGTTTTTTTATTGTTTTTTTGTTTTATTATTATTATTATTATTATTTATTGTCATTATTTATTTATTTATTATTATTATTATTATTATTATTATTATTATTATAAACCATCATTTTATTAGAAACAAAAAGGGATTTACAATAAATTGGATGGGAGTCGAGATAATATCTGCGCTCCCACCCCTTTAGCAATGGCAAAACCTATTCTATGGAAAATATGTACAGCAACGCGTGCTCCCATGTCTTGAGCCTTAGAAAATCTCTGGATCCGCTTCAGCAACGCAACTGCATCTTCCTGTAACTCCCCTAAAGAAGAAAAGGAGAAAGGAAGAAACCCATATCCAAGAGTTGCACACTTAGCCAAATACTTGCATCTTTTACGTTGTGCAGCATCAATCACAGCTCGGCCAGGTACAAAGTCATTCATCCCCGTACGAGTCAAGGGAGAAGAACCAGTCAGATCAACACACACATCTTTACCTCCATCCCAACAATAAAACAAAATATCTGCCGGATGTAAGGTATTATCAAGTCCTCCATCTAATCCAATATTAACTTCCTTCCTGACAGATATCCCTGAACGATAGCATATATCAACAAGAGTATCACGTACCAAATTGTGACGATGCTTAATCCCAACGATACCAGTACACGATACCGCATGATCCCCAAATATATCCCCATCAAATACTCTCGAACAAGCTGATTGATAATAATAATAATAATATTATTATTATTATTATTATTATTATTATTATTATTAGTTATTATTATTATTATTATTATTATTATTTATTATTATTATTATTTTTTAATAAAAATTTATTATTATCATAAATCTTTACATAAAGTTGGATGGGGAGTTTAGACACCAGTTGTGCTCTCACTCCCTTTTGAATACAAAAGCTCACTGTATTAAAGATAAATGCACCACTCTTAGCATTGTTTTGAGTGGCTAATGGAAATAGACCTAAAACGAGAAAGTGTGTTCAAAGTCTCCGTATCAAATTCTCTGAACGTAGAAAAAGCAAATGGTATGAACTTGTATCCGTTTTCCTCACATATGGACTCATACTTCTTCTTTTTCTTCTCCACAGCATTGTGCAAGGCTCCCCCAGGAGCCCAGGAAGTCACCCCCATACCAGCAAAGGGAGAGATGCAAGTCACATCCAAATATGCGTCTTTACCCTAGAGCCAATTAAATAGCAAAAGGTCTGTAGGTCGTAGATCCTTCCCATCATCCGAAAGGAAACCCATCTGAGCCTCCTTACGCACCATGTCCCAACCTTGGAACATATATCAACAAGAATATCACGTACCAGATTATGCCTAAACTTCACACCCATTTCACTAGAATATATATCAACAAGAATATCCCAACCTTGTTATTATTATTATTATTATTATTATTATTATTATTATTATTTTTTATTTTTTTTATTTATTAAATCATCACTTTATTAAAATAATAAGATTTTACAAAAAATTATTATTATTAATATTAATATTATTATTTTTAAATTTTATAATAATAATTATTATTATTATTCTTATTTATTTCTTATTTTTCATTTATTATTATTATTATTATTATTAATTACTATTTTTATTTTATTGTTATTTATTAATATTTTTATTTTTATTTTTATTTTTAAAATTTATAATAATAATAATTATTTTTATTATTTTTATTATTTTTATTATTTTATTATTTTATTATTATTATTAATTATTAACTTTTAATTGTTATTATTAATATTAATATTATTATTATTATTTATTATTATTTTTATTATTATTTTTATTATTATTTTTATTATTTTTATTTTTAAATTTTATAGTAATTATTATTATTATTATTTTATTATTATTATTATTATTAATTATTAAATTTTAATTGTTATTTATTAGTAATATTTTTTTATTTATATTTTTAAAATTTAAATCTCCGACGCTACCAAAGAAAGGAATTCAATAAACTATTTTTTTGGATTTCATTTCTAAGAATTCAATTATTTATTTCATTTCTAATTTTTCAAATTCTCTGTACCAAACACGTCCTTAGTGTTCATAGTGACGAATGTAAATCCTTCAAGTGCCAACGTCAAGCAACACTGCGGTAGGGACTTGTAAGATTCTTTACGAATCGAGTTTGTGACAAACTGAAAATCAACGATGGTGCGATTCTAATTGAATCAAGACTAAAGAAGGCAAAACTTAAAGTCAAATAAAGATCTCCTCCACAAAGAATGTATTTAGTCAATCAAGAATAGATTTTTGAGGAGACTATTAGCCTTATATTTTATATAGTCAAATAAGAATTTAATAGGTCATCTTAGTTGATCGATCTTGTAATGTAATAGGCTAGTCGGATTTAACGAACTTGTACTTTAAGCTAATATTGTCAACGTTTCGAGCCTTAAGCCCACACAAAGCAAAACCCGGCCCAATAAAATCCGACTTCCATATACATAGAGTGACACTATGTAAAATCCTCCCTAGCTTTTTAAAGAGATTGTTGGTTCATTTCACTTTTTCTCTTTATTAATCAATCAACCATTTTTTCTCTATCAGTTTTTTCTTTCTCTTTCTAAAATTTCTTTCTATTTGTTTTGAATTATCATATAGCTGGGTTAACATGACCATGCTACTTAATTTAGTAAACAAACCTTAACTTAGCCATAAGTCCACAACTACTCAAGTAGCGACTGATATCATTGAATGTAATATTAAGATCTCAAACTTAAACAACACATAACGCTAACAAATCTGAAATACCCACATAAACCTTCCGAAAAGAAAGAATTTACTATATAAACATGTGTTTCGATGATCACTGTTCGCGTATGTCTCCGGCATATGGCCGAAGGCATGTCACTGGTGCCGAGGCAATTGCCACGTAGGAGAGAGATAACAGACAAGATCCACCATATCTTGGGAGACCTTGTTTTACCCAACAGGCAAGGCTTTACCCAGCGGATCCAACCATGATCCGCCGCCTGTTTTTACACTATACCTGACATTAGGGTACTGTTCATAGGCGCATATCTCGATGACATGACTACACAGTCAGGTATGCCTTAAGCTTTGGGTATAAATACCCCAAGGCATTTACTACACACAACAACACACAGTACACATCATTTACTCCTACTTAATAATATATCTTCGGTATTCCACACCGGACACCACTCCAGTGATAGTTACTTACTTTCACGCCGGAGCTTGGTCTCGGGTTCACACCTGGGGCGAGTTAACGTGCGTTCCATTATTGCAGGGTAGGCCAATCCTACAAGCATACCTTACACGAGACTGAAGCTAAATATCCTGGGACCTTGTGCCTGCGGAAATTTGTTTCAACATTTGGCGCAATCTGTGGGACCTTAAACTCGAATCTCCAACTAACTAACAATGGCGGGGGCTTCGGGAAGCGGGTCACCTTTAACCGTTTCACCAGAGCGTGACAACACCCCCGGTGGAGGAGAGACAGAAACACCTTCCTCTTTGCAACAAAAAATCCTTGATAGCGTGAGTGAGTTGCGGAGTTTGGTCGGACGATATAACGCCGCCGGGCAAGAACCTCTTATGCCTATGAAGTTGGTCTTCGACGACGAGCCGCGGGATACTCAAAGGGAGAGGCTAACAATTACGCAAGCTCACAAGTCTACAGACATGTCAGCTGAAGAGCTGTAGAAACCGTTCAAGGATCTTGTCTCCTCCGTTTACCAGGAAGATCATTCAATTTTCATCACCGAAGCACATCCTTCCAGCGAGACTGAAGTTGTATACTGGAGCTACAGATCCCAATGATCATATCACGCGCTTCGCCGGTGCGGCTAACTCGGGAGAGTGGCCTATGCCGGTATGGTGCTGATTTTTTCAAGTAGACGTTAGACGGGGCAGCTGGAGGATGGTTCGAAAGGTTGCCACCGGGCAGTATAGGACATTGGGACAACCTGAGGGATCAATTCCTAGAAAGGTTTGCCTTGAGGAGGAAGAGTCACAGGAGCCCCATGGAAATCACCAGCATCGTGAGGAAGGCTAATGAGTCGCTCTTGGTATTTAAAGAAAGGTGGACTGATGAAGCCAGTTATATACAAGGTGTTCCGGAACTCATGAAAATATCCTCCTTTACTGCTGGGGCCAAGTGTCCAGCGTTGTCTCGGCGTTTCTTCGATGACGAACCAAAGAGGGTAGTTGAAATGTTCAGGAGGGTGGATGATTTTGCCAAGTCCGAAGAGGCTTGTAGAAACATAGAGCTACCACAGGGTGAAGGAGGTGATAGAGGAGGAACGGGTGTGAAGGATGACAAGTACTTCTCAGGGAAGAATTTCAACCGCAACAAAAATAAAATTGACTACAGGCCAAAACCTGCATATTCACCATATCTTCCACCAACCAACCCGAAGAAGAATTAGTATCAACGGTCCGGTCTAGAGACGTTGACAAAATTTCCCAAGGAAATTTTGGCCACTGAGTTACAACTTCAGTTACCTCAACCCCCACCCACAAAGGGCATGGTGCGCCCAGAAAACATGGATAAGTATTGTGACTACCATAGGGAAAAGGGTCATCTTACAAATGATTGTCATCAGCTAAGAAAGTAGTTGGAGGCAGCACTCGAATCCAGAAAGCTGAACCATTTGATCAAAGATTTGAGGGGAAAAGTAAACAAGGGTAATCAGGGAAGAGGAAATGGAGGAGGTGAATACAAAGATAAAACAATAAACATGATAAGCAGCAAATACTGTGGCACGAAGCGAAAAGAGGTATGCCAGGTCGACGTTGATTGGATGAATGTCCCAATATACTTCCCTCCGCTAACTGAAGCTGAGGCTTCAGATGATCCCTTGATATTCGAAGCAGAAGTAGAGGGGTATTGGGTGAAGCGCGTGTTTGTCGATGAAGGAGCAGCCATGGAAGTAATGTTTGAGCATTGCTTCATGAATTTAGATCCGGATATAAGGCGAAGGTTGACTCCTGACCCTGTCAAGGTCTTAAGTTTCTCGGGGGAAGAAACTCAACCAATGGGAAAAATCGAGTTGGAGGTGACGTTTGGAGCACATGGTATGGAAAGGAACACAACAATGACCTTTTGTGTGATCAAAGCACCATCTCCGTACAACATAATCCTTGGCCGAACCGGGATCAAAAAGTTAAGAGCCGTGCCTTCAACGATACACTCTGCAATGAAGTTTCCCACTCCTGGTGGCATCGCCACGTTGAAAACTACAGCCAGATCGATCTTTGAATGTAGGGTAATTGAAGATGGTCAAAAAATAGCAAATGAGAAGGCCACGGCCGTGGGCAAGGAGTTAGACAAATGGATCGCTTTTGAAAAGTTCAACGAGCAGGAAAGAGTCGAGGGAGGGATGACGGAACAAGTCATCATCCATCCCGGTTATCCGGAGCAATTGGTAACCATTGGGAGGCTCTTCACAAAGAAATGTAGGTTACAACTGATAGATCTGCTGAAGAATAGCAGAGATGTGTTTGCTTGGGAGCCGTCGGATATGACGGGGGTCCCTAAAAGAATCATCAAATACTAGTTGAATGTGGATCTGTCCAGAACACATGTGGCCCAAAAAAGGAGAACGTTGGGTGAAGAAAAAAGCCGAGCAGTCCAAAAGGATGTTGTAGATCTTTTAAAGGCTGGTGTAGTGAGACCAGTCTGATATCCAACATGGATCTCTAACCCTGTCCTCGTAAAGAAGCCGGATGGTGATTGGCGAATGTGTGTAGATTTCAAAAACCTTAACTCAACCTGCCCTAAGGATTATTATCCACTACCTGACATCGACGTGAAGATTGGCTCGGTCATGGGTTTCCAGTTCAAGTGTTTTCTTGACGCATACAAGGGATACCATCAAGTGCTCATGGACAATGAGGATGAGGAAAAACAGCCTTCTATACAGATGAGTGTACATTCTGTTATACCAAAATGCCTTTTGGACTTAAGAATGCTGGAGCCACATACCAACGATTGGTAGACTCATCATTCCGGTCGCAAATAGGGACAAATCTAGAAGCATATGTTGATGATCTGATGATCAAGAGCAAGACTGAAGAGAAGATGATTGAAGACATCAAGGAAACATTTGATAACCTAAGGAAAATCAACATGAAACTCAACCCGAAGAAGTGCTCTTTTGGGGTCGAAGAAGGAAAGTTCCTAGGATACATGGTGACTTCGGAAGGAATCCGGGCGAATCCTAAGAAGACGAAAGCCATCTCAGAGATGCGGTCACCTAGGACATGGAAAGAAATGCAATCTCTCAGTGGAAAGCTAGCATCCTTAAATCGCTTTTTGTCCAGGTCAGCTGAACGTTCGCTTCCATTCTTTGAAACTCTAAAGAACATAACAAAAGAAAATAAGGAAGAGTACCAGTGGACAGAGCAGGCAGAAAAGGCTTTTCAGGAACTAAAGAAGGTGATCATGGAACTTCCTTCATTGGCATATCCATTGAAGAACGAGGTGTTGTATGTATACTTAGCCGCATCTAAAGAAGCAGTAAGTGGAGTTCTCCTGGTAGAGAGGGAAGGCGTCCAGAAGCCGGTCCGGTACGTGAGCAGAACGTTACATGATGCCGAGACGAGGTACTCGACATTAGAGAAACTAGCTTTCGCCTTACTACACCTTTCAAGGAGGCTTCGTAGATACTTCGAGGTACATGACATCCATGTCATAACCAACCAGCCACTGAAACAAATATTCGGAAAATCTGAATCGTCCGGAAGGTTGGCGAAGTACTCGGTTGAGCTGGCAATGTATGAGATATTCTATGTGTCGCGGAACTCAGTCAAGGGCCAAGTGTTGGCAGATTTCCTTAATGAAGCACCTCTGGGCCAGGAGGGAAAAATGGAAATATATGATATCAATGAGCAAGTGGAGCCAGAGGTAGCTTGGACGCTGTACACCGACGGGGCATCCAGCTCAAAAGGGGCGGGAGCTGGTCTGGTGTTGACTAACCCAGAAGAGATGGAGTTCACATACGCTCTAAGATTCAATTTCAATTGCTCCAATAACGAAGCAGAATACGAGGCATTATTGGTTGGGCTGCGACTAGCAAGGGAAATGGGAGTAAAGGTACTAGAAGCTAAAGTGGATTCCAAACTTGTAGCTTGCCAGTTATGTGGAGAATTTGTTGTCAGTGATGATAGAATGATGAAATACTTGTCCAAGGCTAAAAAGATCATCACATGCTTCACAAAGTTGAAAATCACTCATGTGGCCAAAACAAAAAATCAAAAGGTGGATGTTCTCAGCAAGCTTGCATTGGTGGCATTCAACCACCTCACCAAGGAAATCCTAGTCGAAATCCTAGAGTCCCGATCAACAGACGCTCAGGAAGTAAATGACATAGTGCAAGAGGAGGGGGAAAATTGGATGACACCTATTCGGAAGTGCTTAGAAGAGGGCATATGGCCGCAAGACCCTAACGAAGCCAGGGCAATGAGAATGAAAATAAGCCAATATGCTATAGAAGATGGTGTGTTGTTCAAGAAATCCTATTTGTCTCCCATGCTGAGGTGTGTGGGTCCAACTCAAGCCAACTACATCATCAGAGAAGTCCATGAGGGGTCATGTGGAATGCACTCCAGCACAAGGTCGGTGGTGGCGAAGATTATAAGACAAGGGTATTATTGGCCCACCATGCACCAAGACACATGGGAGGAAGTCTCCAAGTGTGATGCATGTGAGATACATGGACCGGTCCCAAGACTCCCAATGACAAAGTTGACCTCCATCATGTCACCGTGGCCTTTCTATCAATGGGGAATGGACATCCTAGGACCAATCGATGGATCTCCAAGGAATGTGAAGTTTGTGATTGTGGCAATCGATTACTTCACAAAATGGATAGAAGCAAAACCTCTGGCACGAGTCACCGGGAAGGAGGTGAAAAAGTTTGCTTGGCAGAATATTGTGTGCAGGTTTGGACTACCCAGGGTCATTGTGACAGATAATGGAAAGCAACTGGTGGAGGGAACGTTAATAAAATGGTGTGAGAAATGGGGAATTAAGCAAATGAACACTGTCGTCGCTCATCCGCAAGCCAATGGTTTGGTCGAAAGGGCCAAAAAGTCTCTAATGCATAGACTCAAAGCCCGGTTAGGGAGGAACCAAACAGGATGGGTCGATGAACTCCCTCATGTGCTATGGGCCCATAGGACAATGCTAAAAACGAGTAATGGTGAAACACCATTCAGTTTAACCTATGGAAGCGAAGCAGTGATCCCGGCCGAGATGGGAGTCTCATCCGCAAGAACCCTCCTGTTCAACGAAGACAACACGAGGAAGAGCTCCGGCTAAATCTAGACTTGTTGCAGGAGCGGCGAGAGACCGCAGCCATTTGAGGAAGCAAAGTACAAGAAGAAAGTTGAACAATATTACAACAAAAGGGTAAAACTTTACAACTTCAAAGTAGGTGATTTTGTCTACCGACGGAACGAGGCTAGCAGGGTCGAGAAGGTGGGCAAGCTTGGTCCCAATTGGGAAGGCCCTTACAGGGTAAAAGAAGCATACCAAAATGGTTCGTATAAGCTCGAGACTATGGATGAACGCGAGGTACCGAGAACGTGGCATGCAATCAATCTTCAAAAATGTTTTATGTAAGAAAAGCAATGTAACGAAGAAACGGTTGAATGAATGAAATTTTCATGTTGTTTCGATAACACGATCGTCATTACATTTGCAAATCCTCGGAGTAGCTAACTGAAGGACCGCAAACTTGTAAAACACTAAGTGTTGGATGCGCCCGAGAGGTAATCCGGGGGACAAATCAAAAGCGGTCATGTGCCGATGTCCTCCCATACATAGACTATAAAGGAAAAACACTCTAAATGTTGGATGCGCCCGAGAGGCAATCCGGAGAACAAATCAAAAGCGGCTACGTGCCGATGTCCTCCCATACATAAATTATAAAAGTAAAACACTCTAAGTGTTGGATGCGCCCGAAGGGCAATCCGGAGGACAAATCAAAAGCGGCCATGTACTGATGTCCTCCCGCATGAATAATGAAAAACATTCCTAAATGTCTAAATGTTTCATAAAAAAGTAAACATTATCATATGACTTAACCCTTCGGTTCGATACCGAAGGATAATATGCAAAAACTTGTCTAAACACAAGGATACTAAACACATGAGCATAAAGGAATACATGCGATATATTTCGAAAGCAAGAAATTATAAATACATATTGTTTGTTACATGTTCAAATTACCAAACGCACATGACACGAATAATGTTATGCAAAAGATAAAAGTGGGGAAATTATTACAAGACTTGAAAATAGTTGTTCGGTTACAAGCCCATGCCAGCATTCCGGAGGCAAAGAAACATTCAAAGAGTGGTTGTATCAACTTCGGAGTCTGCTTTCTTCCCTTCTAGGTTTTGGGATGAAGGCTCGGATTGTTCAACATCTTTCTCAGTAATATAAGAAGCTGCAGCAGAAGGGAGTCACTTGTTACAGATGAGGATGGTCCACATTTCGGCTCCAGCTGCAGCAAATCTCCAACAGATAAGGAGTAAGAGGAAGAGATCTTGTCAACAAAAGGATAGGAGGTATCAAATAGGGCATCACAAGCAGGAACCCAAGTCTTCAAAGCATCTCTTTTTATATTCTTGACTTTGGACAACACTTGCTTCACTTGGTCCGGAGTCCTTCCGAGACCGGTGGATTTCATGAAACCAGCAGAGAAGGCTACGTTGCATGCTGCGCCAAGAGCCTTGCGATACTCATAACTCCTAATCAACTTCTTGAACAAGCAGGGGATCCCATCCCGGATCAACATCTGTTTATCATGTTCAGCCTGGCTAAGAAGAACCGTAAGATGCTTGTTATTTGTTTCAGCAATAGAAAGTTTCCCCGAAACATCTATAAGTTCATGATTCTTGTGAGAAAGTTGTTCAGTAGCTTCGGTTGCAGTTTTCTTGAGAGTCTCATTCTCCTCTTCAAGCTCCCGAATACGAAGGCTCAACTCTTCCTCTCTTTTAGCACAAGTAGAATGGGAATCTTTAAGCTTCTGATGGGATACCTTCAAGCGACTCAACAACTCTTGCCCTTGGGAAAAAGACTCATTCTCAGCAAAGTGGGAGTTGGCCATATCAACATATTCGCTATTCAACTTCTCATAGCGCTTCATCAACTCGGCCGCGGCAATAGTGCTTTGGGCGACGGACCGACAGCTATGACGAAGGATGTCATAATTGGACATCGCCTTCAAATGTTGATCATCAATAGGAGTAGCAAGGTTATATAAGAACTCTTTAGCAGCATAGTTAGAGTTGACTCTAACGTCCTCGTTCAATCTCCAGTTCGGAACATGCTTGGGGGGATCAAATTCTTCTCCTGCTACATACAAAAGGATTAGTACAAGCATACATATATATACAAATAAGAAGCTGAAGGAAAACGACAAAAAGAGGTGAAAAGGAGGAAGACAAAAAACTAACCAGCAAGTTGTGAGTCATGTTCGGCATGAGGTGAGGAATGGTCACTCACTTGAACAATGGAGGGTGACTTTTCCCTTAGACCGGAACCACCAGCTGAAGCTTGAGAGTTAGGCTTAGCAACACTTATGGGTTGAGTAGAGTAGGTCTTTTGGGAGTCTGCCTCAGATTCGGAATGAATAGTTTGACGACCCTTTCTTTTCACCCTTTTGTTGGATGTACTACCCTCAGCGATATAAGAAGCTTTTCTCACCTTCGGATTCTTCTCTTGCTTCTGTTTAGCTTCCAAGATACGAGACGAAGGCTTCTAAACTAATTGTTGGACGGGCGTTAACTTAGGAATTTCCTGACTAACAGGTAAGGGTTCGGTCACACGAGGAGTTGGTTTCTCGTTTTCTCCATAAGGCTCATCGATATCAACAAAGCCTTCGTCAAAGGAGGGAAGATCCAAAAAATCCATGAAGCTCATTTCTGTAGAAGGTGGGAAACAAAAGCAAGGCAAGCATAAGCAAGCCCGCGTGAGTAATAATGAAGCAAGAACAAACAAAAACAAAGTATACCTTTCTTGTCAGCATCTAAAAGTAACCGGCGCAGCTCCGGATGACTATAGGGGAAAGAAAGACCAACAAGAAAAAGTAGAACTTCAGGAGGAGGACGACATAAAATGGGTTTCTTCCCAAGAGCTTTGGCATGTGCGACATTGTATGAAGCAGGCATATTGTCAGTGACGACAGACTCGCGATGTCTCCAAGGCATAGCAAAAGGTATCGCCCGGTGGTCTATTAAGAAGAACTCAGTTTTCCACTTCTTGAGGCTAGAAGTGGTCTCGGTCAAACACTTGCCATACTCTCCCTCTCCTCGACTCTCGAAGGAAAACCAATGACCCTGCTTACTCAGCCTATAGAACACCCTAAACAACGTTACAGATACGGGAATCTTCAAACCGAAACAACGCAACTCGAACGTCACTACTCTATTCACGCCTATGGGAACAAGCTGAGAAATGTGTACTTTGAAATACTGAATCACATTTAAAAAGAAGGTGGACAAAGGGATCCGAAGGCCAGAGTGGTCAAGGAACTGGCAATAAATTCCAATCTTAGAATCAGGCAAGCGGTCCATGGTCAAATCCGGATCCGGAAGGCAAGGTCTTAAAAAAGAGGGGATGTTATACTTACATATCACTACCTTCAAATCATCCTCGGTCATACCAGATAAACGTATATGCATGTCACACTTGGGATCACGCTTCACCGGTGGGTCCACTCTCGACTTTACGATCTCTTTCCCAGTCATCCGGAACAGGCAGATTTACAAGTATAAAAGATAACGAAAGAATGAAAAATTTACCTACGAATTGTGAGAAGGAAGCAAGGATGAAGAAATGACAATGGCGAAAACGGTATGAGATGAAAATGAATAGCACACATATATATAGGGGTCATTGGCGTAGAAACCGAGGAGGCACTATTCACTCACGAATCACGAGGATAAAGATCTACCGTTGAATTCAAAATTGCCAGAAACGTGTCGTAATCCCATCCTCCACTGAAGGAAAAGGGAGTCCAAAATAAGAAACAGACTCGAACTGGTTCAGAAGAGGGAACGGTTCAAAAATCAGCTCCGGACGAAGAACAAAAAACTAAATTGTTTAAAGTATCAGTCCATTATAAGTATAATGAACTAATACTTGGGGGGACATGTTCGCGTATGTCTCCGGCATATGGCCGAAGGCATGTCACTGGCGCCGAGGCAATTTCCACGTAGGAGAGAGATAACAGACAAGATCCCCCATATCTTGGGAGACCTTGTTTTACCCAACAAGCAAGGCTTTACCCAGCGGATCTAGCCATGATCCGCCGCCTGCTTTTACACTGTACCTGACATTAGGGTACTGTTCATAGGCGCATATCTCGATGACATGACTACACAGTCAGGTATGCCTTAAGCTTTGGGTATAAATACCCCAAGGCATTTGTTGGGACTTATATATCTTGAGTTGATATGACAAAACAAGATGAAGGACTTAATAATAAATAGTTAGCTTAGTAAGTAAGCTAGGGTTGTGATGTAACCCTAGTACCTCTATTATATAAAGAGGGTTAGGCACACATGGTTATTCACTGATTCATATACAATGTAAACTAAAGGTGTGTGTGCGTTCCTCCTGGTGTCAAGCCTATAAGGCACCAGGAGTAGTAGTTAGTAGTATTATTAATAGTAATCTTTATTAGTGAAAGCCTTGTTCTTGGTTATGATTGTGTTTATTATGATTCCGCTGTGCATTTACAATCATGATCATGATATCCCAGATGAGTCTAGATCCTAAGACTCAACAAGTGGTATCAGAGCTTGTTGGCTCTCGATCTGGTTGATCTACATGGTTTTCATTTTATTTTCTGTTTTGAAAAAATAAAGCTGCTGATCTAGGGTTTTTCCCAACAAACCCTAGATGATTCGGTGTTGTGTTACTACTGTTATTGGTTGCTGCTGTTCCTTGGTATTTCTGCATTTGTTGTGATGATTTTGCTAGCTTTGGTGAGTTGGTCATTGATCAATGATGAACCCTAGTAGAATCTGCTCAAGAATTTCAGAAACTGCTGAATGTACAACATGAATGCATTCATGGTGTACGGAGATTCGTGGGAAACAAAGATGAACGTCAATGAATCTGTGTTAATAGATGACTATCATCAATATATTTAACAACAGCAGATTCGTGTTTAATCTATATCTTGGCTGCTGTGATGTTCGTACAGAAATTCGTTTAGGGTTTTAAAACCCTAGCTTCGTTTTTATGGAGGCAGCAAACAAAGAAGAGTAGGGTCGCATTCATGATGGTCTCACGACTGATCTCATATCAGATTCATGGTGAAGAAACCGTTTTGAGGGATCTAGGGTTTCTATAAACCCTAATTCATTCGAGTGGTTTTTATGCTAAGAAAGACGATGGGGACAAACTTTATTTCTCTACTACTGGAAAGATTGTAGGCATGTGAAAAAGTATAGTTACTGATGTCTGTATATTGATGTTCACGTGAGGAAAGAAGGATGTACATAGATCGTAAGGTACGCTGCTCATACAGTACGGTGGTGTTTATCATGTTTTTATGATATTCGTTGTGAAAAGCAAGGAAAAGGACATGATAATACTGAACTTATGTATTCACGTGATACACTCAAGACAAGTTGAGACATGTTGTTTTGTTCTGATTTTCGACGTAAAGTAAGGTTTTCGTTTGCTTTGTACAAGGTCCTCGAAACAGCTATTGGTGGTACTAATTATGGTTCAACCATTAATTCTTGAGCGTGATTTATGCTAAAGTGAGTTTGGTAAGGTCAAACACGTGTGCTTATGGAATCTGTTCACTCATGCATAATATATGGAAATAAGTTATTTCCTACGTATAACTAGGAACAAAATATGGAGATATGATTATACGTTTTGATTGTCCATATCTTGGATAAAAACAAATATTCCGTATATTATGACGTGATTAATGTTGCTGATTATGAGTATCACTTTCTTCCCGATTTATTGGTGTTGGACGTAGATTATATTTGGATATGAATCAAAACGTGTGATGTTCAAAATTAGTACGTGATTGAGTCCTACTCTTTAGGGAATTAATTAATTTTGCTTTATTGGAAATCTTATCATTCCCTAAGGTTATTAAAACGTGAGGTTTGATTTATGGACTTGGTACTACGCAAGATGGGCTACAAAGTGGATTATTTGATACGTTAATTATGGGTGAATATTTGGTATAAGCTTAAACATGGGATGATATTAGTACTTGGTTCAAGCTATTGATTCCTACTCGTTAGGAATTTTATTGAAATCGTGGGTTGACCAGTTAATATCATGTGATTGGGCTGGTTTATAAGAGCTGAAACAGTAACAGCAACAGCTTTGGCAACAGGTGGTGACAGTTAGTGAAAAAAAATGAAAAAAATGAAAAAAAGAGAAAAAAAGAGGGGGTTTTCGAGATGCTCCTGGTTGGTTCTTTCTTACTACTGGTGGGTTCCTCTTGGACGGTTCCTACTGGTCGCTTCCTCTTGGTCGTTCCTACTAGTGATCTTGAACAATGAAGAGGTATATGGTTCATTTCTAAAGTTTAGTTTATGCTATAATTCTTGATTGGAACAGTTACACGCTCTTTTACAAATATTTGGGGGGCATATGATAACATACAGTTCATGATATGATCATCACAAAATTAGCATGATCATAAGCATCGAGTGGTTTATGGTTGATCCGTCAGAGCTCACTAAGACTATCGGCCATTGCATGTGATCGCTGATACATGCTTTTTCTATGGGGTTCTTATTAATCTCGGAATCCTCTCGAATTGATCTCGGTCTTAAGTGGAATGATTTGTTCTTGGTGACAAAAAGTGAGTGTGGTTTTTCTAATCTAGTAAACAAGGGAAATGAATAAAGTAAAGAAAGATTTAAGCTTAAAACAATTAAAAAGTAAAGCTTGAATTTTAAATTTAAATTAAACAGTAACTAGAAAAATGCCCTAACTGACAATACTCTAATCGGAATAAATTGCTATAAAAGTCCTATTCGGAAAAAGATGCAATTCGGAATAAATTCTTTATGCGGAAAAAGGACCTATTCGGAATAATATTCGACTCGGAATAAATGGCCCTATTCAGAAAGATAGTCTATGCGGAATGTTTTACTATGCGGAATAAAAAAATGCAATTCGGAATAAAGTACTATTCGGAAAAAGGTCCTATGCTGAATATTGCTGTTCGGAAAAACAAGCTATGCGGAAAACAAGTTCTATTCGGAATATCTAGGATATTCCGAATAAAGAGGAATCTAGGGGGGCTATTCGGAATATGTAAAATATTCCGAATAGGGGACGAGTCAAACTGCCAATTCGGAATAATCCTGGGAATGAAGAACAGTAACAGTAACGCAAGAACAGGGGATACTAATTTTAATCCAAATCGACTCAAATACTCAAAAAGGTTTTACCAAACTAACCAATAATCATTTAAATACCATAAGTAACAAATCCCAACAATAAAAACACTAAATCAACAACTTTCAAAAGCTTAAAATTAATCAAACAAGAACTTAAGAACTTTGAATAGAAAAGGAGATGAACAAGATGAATAGAAAGATTTGATTGAAAGATTAATGTAAAAGTTAACAATAGTAATGATCAAACACTTACAAGATTGAAGGAAAAATGAAAAATCACCAAACACCCTAATGGTGTTGGTGATGAAACGAACCAAAAACCTGGGAAAGAAAAATAAAAGCTAACTCCCTAAAATGTGAAGGAAGAAACTATATATAGTCTTAGTGGTTGGTTAGTGAGTGGGCTTTCTCCCTTTCTTCTTGTCTTCTCGTCTTTTCAGAAAAGTTGACGTTTTTGATTCTGATTCGGGATTTGTCGACGATTAAATGCAACTCGTCTTTTAATTTCTTCGTTAAATAGACTTGAGTTTCTTTGACATATGTAAATCTTCCATCTTTGGTCCTTTTCTTCGATAAATCTTCAAATAGGCCCATTGACTTCAAATCTTTTGCATCTCTTGGACAATAGGCTTCGTCTTAAGTATTTTTCCTTGATAAAACCCGTGCAATCCCATGTTTTCTTTAATATTCATCCGGTTAGCTCTGAAAACAAAATAAACACAAAAACCATGCATAATTCCAAACAAATGATATTAAATACGTGTTTTGGTCTCGTTTTGGCCAGAATTAAGTGGTAAAAGGATGGGTGTTTACACACCTATCAAATCCCCTACACTTAACCATTGCCATGCCCTCATGCAATGCTTAGTGATAAAGCAATTTTTACACTTTTCTCATAATCAATCAACCTTGGCCTTATTCAAATACTACTAAATAAAAATTAAAATACTAAGAGAAATTAAAATTTTTAAAATAAACAAAAGGATGGAAATAACTTGCAAAGAAATCAAGGACTTACATTAGGGCTTTGGTGCTGCGAAGATTTATCACCCTCAAGTTTCACGTTCCCCAAACTAAGCTTAAAAACGAGATCATTGTTATTATAAGTTAGCGAATCAAACACTTACACACATGGCTTAATTAAATGCTTAAACTCCCTTATTCCTAGGTGTATCTCTTATATTTTATTTTTGTCTTAGAATGATCATGAAGATGCATTTTTGGACTTATTTCTATAGTTTATTTAGGTTGAAAGTAAAGTAGGACGATTTGATCAATAGTTAGCTAAAGGACAAAATCTCTTAAAACTGCTTCTCTGGATATCAAAAAGTTCATATCTTGGCATAACTTGGTTCACGATTTGAGACCTTTCTCGGGCCGATATTTGTCATGTACTTCATACTTCATATCTTCGAGAGACGTTCTTGAGATAATGGTCTTCTCATCATAATAGAGTTTCTTCTCTTGGAGACTTTTGAGGGGTACTCCAACTTTGTTGACCACGACTTCATGATTATTTCTTCAATCTCTAATTGGGATTTTGAGATACAACGATCCGCCTCCTTTTCGGACTTGGATCTATTTATCCTCATACCTTGTTAGGGTCTTTTCGGATAGACTTCTCCATGATCTTTACGGGAGTTGATTGCTTTTCGTCGTGAGTCTTGATCCTTCATATTGATTTTGGGAATAATGCTTTTCATATCACTTTGGATCTTTAGCAATAAAATGGAATCCTCATGCCTTGTTAGGGCCTTTTCGGACTCGCCAATCTTCGCGCCCCGCTTCATAAGTTATGCCTTGGCTATGAACTCTTATCATTACCGAGCAACTTTTAAACGATCTTGGGCTAGAAGCTAAGTAACTTTTCAAATCGTACGACCTTACTTATTGCAGATAAATTATTAGCAAGTGATGGGAGAATAGGCAAATAATTACACCAAGTGAGCTTGTGCAAGATTACCGACTTATAATTGACTCTATCATTTCTCGTCCTTCGCAATTTAAAATCTCAAGTAATGAGACTCGTGAATACTTAGCCTAATAAACCAATTAAGGTCTACATGGTTAAGGATACTAGCTAGAATAAACTTGGACAAGTCTATTCGGGTTGAGTCAAAATAATCGCAACGGGCCTAATAGATCAGAGACTTCTAAACTAGCTACACCACTTTATTAAAATTCTTGACTTTATTGCGGGATATATACATATGAAAGCAACGATAAAAAATTAAAAATTACGACTAAATGGCCAAAGTTAATAAAAAAATTTGAAAATGTTGAAAAATAGGATTTTCTGGTTAAATGAAGGCATTTTCATAGAAAAGTCCACTTAAAACTTCCATAGTAGTCCCCCCTACACTTAAGATAAACATTGTCCTCAATGTTTAAGCATGTGGGAAAAGTCTCCCCTACACTTATGACATTGTGCACGTTGGTTAACTCAAGTTAAGTAAGAGACGACTAAAGTGATCAATTTCAAATGTGAGTATGAAGAAAATTGAATCACGATAGTTGAGAGGTAGAACCGGATTTCGGATAACACGGGAGCACGGTTCTTCAAAGATTCCAAGAGTGCACTTATCCCTGTAATCACATCACCACACAAACACAAACACCCTATAGAGGCCCCCCTACACTTAGGAGGTTAAAACATAAAAGGATAGATACTCGGGCTACCTCCCGAGGAGCGCTTGTTTTTTATAACCGAGTCACGAGCCTGACTCGACCCAAAATTAGTTCATGGGGAACGTGGTGAGGGATGGAATCACCTCCTGAGAGGTGTCCTCACCAAAGTACAACTTCACTCGTTGGCCATTCACCTTAAAATTCGGTCCATTAGGTTGAGCGAGCTCGAGAGTACCATATGGAAAAATTTAGGCAATGGTGAATGGGCCGGACCAACGAGATTTCAGCTTTCCCGAAAAGATTTTCAACCGAGAGTTAAAAAGTAAGACTTTGTCTCCAACATGGAACTCTCGGTTTTTGATCTTGGAGTCGTGAATGAGCTTAGTTCTTTCCTTATAGATCAAAGAATTTTCATAAGCCTCATTCCGAATTTCATTGAGCTCATTGAGTTGGATCTTGCGTAGTTCACCGGCTTTGTTAATATCAAAATTAGCCCACTTCAAGGCCCAGTAAGCCTTGTGCTCCAACTCAATGGGGAGGTGGCACGCTTTCCCGTACACGAGACGATATGGTGTGCAACCAATCGGAGTCTTGTATGCAGTACGGAAAGCCCACAAAGCATCATCAAGTTTATCAGCCCATGAGGCACGATGCTCTCCCACGGTTCTTTCCAGAATTCGCTTAAGTCCTCGGTTGGATATTTCAGCCTGGCCATTAGTTTGTGGGTGGTAGGCTGTGGAAAGACGATGATTTACACGGTACTTAGCCATGACTCTAGCAAATTGGTCATTGCAAAAATGAGTCCCACGATCACTAATAATGGCGCGAGGCACACCGAATCTAGCAAAAAGAGCTTTCAAAAAGTTACAAACCACCCTTGCGTCATTGGTAGGTAAAGCTTTGGCTTCAACCCACTTAGAAACGTAGTCAACGGCTACAAGGATGTATTTGTTTCCTTTTGAGGAAGGGAATGGCCCCATAAGTCGATACCCCAAACATCAAAGATTTCACACTCTTGAATGAAATTCTGAGGCATCTCGTCTTTATGTGTGATCTTGCCTTGTTTCTGGCAAGCATCACATCGTTTAACCATCTCGTGAGCATCACGGTAGATGGTGGGCCAATAAAATCCCGAATCAAACACTTTTTTGGCGGTGTAGTTGGGACCAAAGTGACCACCGGTGGGTCCTTTGTGGCAAGCATCAAGGATTTCTGAAGCTGTCGGTCCATCAACACATCGGCGGATAATCAGGTCGGCACATTGTTTGAATAGGTAAGGGTCATCCCAAAAGTAAGTCTTAATGTCGGTGAAGAACTTTTTCTTTTGTTGAGACGTCAACCCTTCCTTGAGAATTCCACCCGCCAAGTAGTTTGCAAAGTCCGCAAACTACGGGGTTTCATCAGATTTCGAATTTATAGACATTAAGGTCTCCAAGGGAAAAGAATCATTGATTTCTTTGTTCGGATGATCCCCTTGGTAAGGATCCTCAAGTCTGCTGAGATGATCCGCGGCTAGGTTTTCAGCTCCTTTTTTATCGCGAATTTTGATTTTAAATTCCTGGAGCAACAAAACCCAGCGAAGAAGTCTTGGTTTGGAATCTTGCTTTGTCAACAAGTACTTCAGCGCAGAATGATCGGTATACACGATTGTTGTAGAAAGGACAAGATAGGGGCGAATTTTTCAAAAGCATAGACAACAGCTAAAAGCTCTTTTTCGGTTGTCGTATAATGCAATTGTGCCCCTGTCATTGTCTTGCTAGCGTAATGGATTGGTTGGAAGTGTTTATTCACTCTTTGTCCCAGAACCGCACCAATAGCAAAATCACTAGCATCGCACATCAACTCAAAAGGCAGCTCCCAATTAGGGGTAACTAAGACGGGTGCCTTAGTAAGCTTATCCTTAAGCGAGTTGAAGGCTTCAAGACACTCTTTGGAAAAGATAAAAGGTGTATCTTTTTCCAAGAGGTGGGTCATCGGGCGAGCGATTTGAGAAAAATCTTTGATGAATCGTCGGTAGAAGCCCGCATGACCCAGAAAACTTCTCACACCCTTCACGGTTGAAGGTGGAGGCAACTTAGCGATAACATCGACTTTAGCACGGTCTACTTCAAGACCGACTTTGGAAATCTTGTGTCCCAGCACGATGCCTTCTTTTACCATAAAATGGCATTTTTCCCAATTCAGAACAAGGCGAGTGTCTTCGCACCGCTTGAGCATACGTTCCAAATTGGCAAGGCAAGAAGAGAAAGAATCCCCGAAGACCGAGAAATCATCCATGAAGACTTCCATGGTTTGTTCAACCATGTCATGGAAGATAGCTAACATGCACCTTTGAAAAGTCCCGGTCGCATTACATAGGCCAAAAGGCATTCTTTTGTAAGCAAATGTGCCATAGGGACAAGTGAATGTAGTCTTCTCTTGATCTTGGGGATCGATGGGTATTTGGAAATAACCCGAGAAACCATCAAGAAAGCAGTAATATTCATTACCCGCTAAACGTTCAAGCATTTGGTCCATAAAAGGTAGAGGGAAATGATCCTTTCTCGTGGCATCATTGAGTTTGCGGTAGTCTATACAAACTCTCCACCCAGTAACGAGACGAGTGGAAATCAACTCGTTGTGTTCGTTGGGAACAACGGTTATTCCGCCCTTCTTGGGCACACAATAGATTGGACTAACCCAGGGTGAATCCGAAATAGGGTAAATCATACCAGCATCAAGAAGTTTGATAACCTCTGTTTTGATGACTTCATGGATTTTTGGATTCACCCTTCGTTGGCTTTAAATTGTGGGCTTAAAGTCGTCCTCCATGAGAATTTTATGTGTGCAGAAGTGAGGATCAATTCCACGAATATCAGAAATCTTCCAAGCAATAGCCTTCTTATGATCTTTCAACACGTTGATAAGTCGGGCTTTTTCTTCTTCCTTTAGGTCCTTGGCAATGATGACTGGCGACTTCTTATTCTCTTCAAGGAATGCATACTCGAGATGTGGCGGCAACTCCTTATGTTCTAAATCCGGAGGATTTTCGATGAGAGGCGTATTCAAAGTCGGAGTATCGATAGCAATAACTGTGGGAGATGGAGGAGAAGGATTGTCTTCGTTGAGAAGATTGTCAAAGAAATGCATGTCTTCATCCCCACCGGTGGGAGAATCATCAGTAGCTAAAATCACATCTCCCATGGTATTTTCAAGATTATTCCAAAATAAATCACTATCTCCAAATAGAGACAATGATGAATCAATAGAGGACACGGTCTCAACATTGGGAAGAGAGGTAGGAATACTTTTGCAAGCATCATTAAAGTTTTCTTCACAAGCCTCATCAAGAACGTCAATACAATTAACACTCTCATATGAATAAGGCTGTTTAGACAACTTTCCCATGTTGAAGACTACTTTATCGTCACCCACTCTCATGATAAGCTTACCGGCTTCAACATCAATGAGAGTGCGACCGGTCCTCAAGAATGGACGACCAACAATTAGTGGCACTCGGGGGTCCATCTCGTAGTCGACGACAACAAAATCAGCAGGAAAGGTGAATTTGTCGACTCCTACAATGACGTCTTCGGCTATCCCCACTGGATAAGCAACCGTACGGTTAGCCAATTCCAAAGTCATTTTGGTGGGGACTAGCTCTGGGAGAGATAATTGCTTCCAAACACTTAGAGCCATGAGATTAATACTGGCACCTAGATCGACTAGGGCCATGCAATTCTCTACTCCCGGGAAATTGCAAGGAATTAAGAAACGACCCGGATCACCAAGCTTGGTTGGCAATTTCCTTAAGAGCACTACAGAGCAATTCTCATTAAGTTGGGTGTTAGCGATATCGAGAAGCTTTTCCTTGTCGCTCAGAAGATCTTTAAACATTTTTGCGTACTTAGGCATGTGAGCGAGAGCCTCAGCGAAGGAGATGTTAAAATTCAATTGTTTGAACATCTTAAGAAAGTTCGAAACCTGAATATCGTCCTTGCTCTTGTGCTTCTCTTTCCTCAACCTAGATGGATAAGGTATATTGGAAGAAGAGGAAGGCTTTGGAAGAATAGGATCACTCACATCCTTGGGTGGAGGAGGGGTAGAAGGAAGAGGTGGAGAAATTGGGGAAGGAGAAGGATGAGGAATAGGAGCAGGTGACTCATTCTCCTTAGTCACAACCACCGGTGGAGGTATAGGAAGCTCGGGTTCCTTGGTACCTTTGCCACTTCGAGTAGTGATTTCTTTCATCTCCCCTCTTGGATTCGCAACGGTGTTACTCGGAAGAGTACCCGAAGAAGAGGGTTGATTACCTTGGAAGAAACTAGCCATCATGTTCCTCAAGTCATTAGTTTGGCTATCCAACGTGTTTCTCATGTCGGCTCTCAAATCGTTTCCTTGCTTGACCAAGTCTGCTTTCAAATTGATCACTTCACGCTGAAGATTTTCCACGATCACATCGTTTGTCCTCATGTAGGTCTGCACTTCTTGGTGAAGAGCGGTGGATTGGTTGGGAGGAGCATTGTATGCGGGTGGTTGATAAGCAGGTTGTTGGTAGACTTGGTTGTTACGTTGAGGTGGTTGTTGTTGCTTGTGAGGTGGTATGTATGGTTGTCGAGGTTGTTGTTGTTGTTGAGGAGGTCGATTGAGGTTTTGTTGTTGGTTTGGGTTGGTAGGAGGAAAACCAGGTGGTGAAAGATAATTGTTGGAGCGGTAGCTAAGCAAATTACGGTCACCTTGAGGTCTAGCTTGATAAGCAGGTTGAGGATAGGTGCCATATGCCGCATTCACATTCTCAGCAGGGTAGTCTTGGGTGGCAGTACAAGTAGTGTAAGAATGAGACCACCGCATATCTCACAAGGTTGGCTAACAGCACTGACTTGAGCGTTTTTAGCGTTGTTGCTGTTGTTGTTGCTGACGGTGTGGTTAACAAGCGATTCAAGAAGCGTAGTGATTTTGTCCAGTCGCTTGTCGCTGTCACTAGTGCTAGCACTAGCGACATTGGTCCGAACACTCTTGGTTTGCACACGAGACTTATTCTCAATGATATCCCAAGCAGCATTGGAAGTCTTAGCCAAAAGATTACCCCCCGAGGCACTGTTTAGTGAATCTTGGTCACTCATGCTTAAACCATTGTAAAAAGTATTAATTTGATGTACTTTGGTAAAACCATGTTGTGGGCATTTTCTTAACAGATCTTTAAAACGATCCCAAGATTCACTGAACGACTCATCGTACTTTTGTTCAAAATTTATGATTTCATTCCGCAAAGCGGTAGTACGAGAGGGTGGGAAAAAGTAATTGATAAACTTTGTTTCCAAATCCGTCCACGAGAGAATACTCTGTAGCGGTTCCTTAGCAAGCCAATGCCGGGCTTGTCCCTCTAAAGAAAAGGGAAAAAGTTGTAACCTGATAACCTCTTGTGGAACACCATTGAATTTGACCGTGTTGGTGAGTTGCAAGAATCTCTTGATATGGTCATGTGGGTCATCAATGGTACGTCCCAAGAATGGTTGAGCGGAGACCATCTGGATAAAGCCTGATTTTAGCTCAAAGTTGTTGGCGGCAATTGGAGGTATGACAATTGGATCAGTGTTGCCGTCTACATGAGCTTGCAGCAGTTCAATCATTGGGCGATTATCCGGAAGGGGCTCATTGTTGCTGTTATTATTCATGTTGTTGAAAGGTGGTATGTTGTTGTTGTTTTGTACACCGGCCATGTCTAAGTTATCGAGAGGCTCGGGCTCTTGATAAGACGTGGATCGAGTGCGCATACACCTACAAAAGAACGAACAAAGAAAAACAAAGCAAAAATATTTTTGGTTTTTTAAGTTTTTTAATTTTTTTGTATTTTTTTGAAAATTTTATATTTTTTAGGATTTTTTGATGAAAAAGTAACGTTCACGGGGAACGGATCCCAAAATCCAAGTTCTCACAAAAAACTTTTGATCTTAACGAGAAGAGCCGGCAGCGGCGCCATTTGATACATAGGTTTTTATATGTGTTCAGATTTTTTTTCTCTCGGAATCCTCTCGAATTGATCTCGGTCTTAAGTGGAATGATTTGTTCTTGGTGACAAAAAGTGAGTGTGGTTTTTCTAATCTACTAAACAAGGGAAATGAATAAAGTAAAGAAAGATTTAAGCTTAAAACAATTAAAAAGTAAAGCTTGAATTTTAAATTTAAATTAAACAGTAACTAGAAAAATGCCCTAACTGACAATACTCTAATCGGAATAAATTGCTATAAAAGTCCTATTCGGAAAAAGATGCAATTCGGAATAAATTCTTTATGCGGAAAAAGGACCTATTCGGAATAAAATTTGACTCGGAATAAATGGCCCTATTCGGAAAGATAGTCTATGCGGAATGTTTTACTATGCGGAATAAAAAAATGCAATTCGGAATAAAGTACTATTCGGAAAAAGGTCCTATGCTGAATATTGCTGTTCGAAAAAACAAGCTATGCGGAAAACAAGTTCTATTCGGAATATCTAGGATATTCCGAATAAAGAGGAATCTAGGGGGGCTATTTGGAATATGTAAAATATTCCGAATAGGGGACGAGTCAAACTGCTAATTCGGAATAATCCTGGGAATGAAGAACAGTAACAGTAACGCAAGAACAGGGGATACGAATTTTAATCCAAATCGACTCAAATACTCAAAAAGGTTTTACCAAACTAACCAATAATCATTTAAATACCATAAGTAACAAATCCCAACAATAAAAACACTAAATCAACAACTTTCAAAAGCTTAAAATTAATCAAACAAGAACTTAAGAACTTTGAATAGAAAAGGAGATGAACAAGATGAATAGAAAGATTTGATTGAAATATTAATGTAAAAGTTAACAATAGTAATGATCAAACACTTACAAGATTGAAGGAAAAATGAAAAATCACCAAACACCCTAATGGTGTTGGTGATGAAACGAACCAAAAACCTGGGAAAGAAAAATAAAAGCTAACTCCCTAAAATGTGAAGGAAGAAACTATATATAGTCCTAGTGGTTGGTTGGTGAGTGGGCTTTCTCCCTTTCTTCTTGTCTTCTCGTCTTTTCAGAAAAGTTGACGTTTTTGATTCTGATTCGGGATTTGTCGACGATTAAATCCAACTCGTCTTTTATTTCTTCGTTAAATAGACTTGAGTTTCTTTGACATATGTAAATCTTCCATCTTTGGTCCTTTTCTTCGATAAATCTTCAAATAGGCCCATTGACTTTAAATCTTTTGCTTCTCTTGGACAATAGGCTTCGTCTTAAGTCTTTTTCCTTGATAAAACCCGTGCAATCCCATGTTTTCTTTAATATTCATCCGGTTAGCTCTGAAAACAAAATAAACACAAAAACCACGCATAATTCCAAACAAATGATATTAAATATGTGTTTTGGTCTCGTTTTGGCCAGAATTAAGTGGTAAAAGGATGGGTGTTTACACACCTATCAATCGCCATGCATATATTGATTACAAGAATTATACAAAGACATTTTATTACATGTTATTGTAATAAGCATGTATTTTTCACACTGAATGAGTGGATGATCTGTACTACTGAGTTTAAGATGCAAGAGATGGTTAGCTTATGGTTCCTACTGGTGAGTTATGGTTTCTTGACGAAGACAGTTGATTATTGCTTATTTGATGTTGGAGTTGATTTCACAAACTTGTTATCTTCTTATATCTCAATTAGGTGAGTAATACACCTTGTCTTTGGACTAAATATAATTTTATAGCTAACAGTTGGCTCATAGTTGTGGAGGTTACCAGTATCGTATGTAACAAAAACTGATAGGTGCACAATACACCTTTTCATTGGATTAAATATATTGTTATAGCTAACAACTGGCTTATAGTTGTGGGGGTTATCAGTCCCATGTAATAAAAACTGAGATGATATAAGACACAAGTTTGGGATATTTCACTTCTTCATAAAGTTTGTTATACTTGATTTTCTTCATCAGTGATCACTCCAAGGAAGCCTACTGGATTCGACATGCACTTCTTAAGGGGAAGACGATCGTTTTTGAGTTGATGTGACAAAAAAGGGAAGAATGCATGGATCGAGGGGAAGCTTAGCCTTCATCTATATTAGCTTCAGGGGAAGCTTGTGCTTACTAGTTTTGTCAAATCAACTAGGGGAAGATTGTTGGGACTTATATATCTTGAGTTGATATGACAAAAAAAGATGAAGGACTTAATAATAAATAGCTAGCTTAGTAAGTAAGCTAGGGTTGTGATGTAACCCTAGTACCTCTATTATATAAAGAGTGTTAGGCACACATGGTTATTCACTGATTCATATACAATGTAAACTAAAGGTGTGTGTGCGTTCCTCCTGGTGTCAAGGCACCAGGAGTAGTAGTTAGTAGTATTATTAATAGTAATCTTTATTAGTGAAAGCCTTGTTCTTGGTTATGATTGTGTTTATTATGATTCCACTGTGCATTTACAATAATGATCATGATATCCCAGATGAGTCTAGATCCTAAGACTCAACAGCATTTACTACACACAACAACACACAGTATACAACATTTACTCCTACTTAATAATATATCTCCGGTATTCCACACCGGACACCACTCTAGTGATAGTTACTTACTTTCACGCCGGAGCTTGGTCTCGGGTTCACACCTGGGACGAGTTAACGTGCGTTCTATTATTGCAGGGTAGGCCAATCCTACAAGCATACCTTACACGAGACCGAATCTAAATATCCTGGGACCTTATGTCTGCGGAAATTTATTTCAACAATCACAAACCGTGTTTATTAGTTAATAAAAAAGAAACTATCTAAAACTTTATTAATTTATTAAAAGTTACAGGAAAACAAATGTGCAAAATCTCCTCTCATAACACATGCCCTTAATTAGAGATGGCAAATCATGTTTATATATTTAAAATTGGACTTTTTGAACTAATGGATTAAATGAATATTATTTTTATTTTAGTTGGAATATTTACATAACATAAAAAAATATTTGGTTAAATAAATGGGAATTATGAACTATTTGGACAACATAAAATTATTTTGTTAAATTAATCTTGAGTATATTTATTTATCCTTTAATATTCTCCATTTAACACATGTCCATTTGGTCCAATGTCTATTTGGCCCAAGTCCATTTAGTCCAAATATTAAAAATTGCACATTCGATTTACGTCCGTTTAGCCCACTGCTCATACCCGTTCTATCCACCCATTTAGCCAACCAACCCCTAATAATCAACCTTTACCCGATATAATTGACTTTTGACTTCTTTTTCAATGGTGAAAAATAAATGAACAATAAACTGCTAGTATTTTTGTCTTATTTTGCTTAAGAAACTTATTATTTTATTTTTCTTGCTTTAACACTGTTGTTTATATAAATTTATTAGGTATAGGAGTTGTTTGAGTAAGCTTACAAAATTCAGTTTATACTTATATTATATAAAACTTTCATGACTCATAAGTTTTTACTAAGAATTTAACTTAATTTATACTATAATTAATAAAATAAAGTGATAATAAAATACAAAAACATTAAATAATGTAAGTATTAAAAGAGATTGTAAAAGTATTTTTATATAATATTGTTATATAAGCACACATATCTTAAAATACCCAAACTTAAGTTTATCAAAAACCATTTAAATAATGCACTCATAAAAACTTAAACAGTTATGGTATGCTTGGTAATAAGTGTGAAAACATTTATCCTTTCACCACTTATTTCTAATAATAACAAGACCAAAACGTGTATTTAATGTCGTAAAAGGCGGAATTATGCGTGGTTTGTGTTTTTATTGTGTTTTAGGACAAAAATATGAAAAAGGAAGAAAAGACGGGCTTTCACGGGCTTTTATCGAAGAAAAAGACAAAAGACAAAGTTAAAAGATCAAAAGTGCAAGAAGAAAGGAAGTCAAAGGCCTATTCTGAAGATTTATCGAAGAAAAAAAGTCTAAAGATGGAAGTTTAACGAAGTCGAAGAACCAAGTCTACTAAAAGAAGAAACTTAGAAGACGAGTTCAAGTTACCATTCGACTAATCCCGAGACAAAGTCGAGAAAGACGAGTTATTTAAAAGACGAGAAGACAAGAAGAAAATAGAGAGGAAAACAACACCTTTCCATTCCCCTATATATAGTCTCCTAAACATGTCATTAGAGGCTAGTCTTTAGTCTTTAACTTTTTTTGTTAAGTTTTATTTTAGTGTGTGTTTTTACTTTTTTCTCTCTAGCTTTTCTTTCAAGCTTATCAAACTTTCATCTTAATCTTGTAATCTTGAATCTTAATCTTTAATATAATCAAGCTTTTAATAAATTCTCATTCTACCTTTCTTAATCATAATCTATTATTTTGCTTAATTAATCATGTAGTTGGTTTATTTTTGTTGAAAATGTGATTGATTTTCTTATTGGATTGTGCTTATTGATTTAGTGTGTTTGAGATTTTTAGATTATTGTGCTTATTGCTTAATTTTTATGTTTTCTAGTTTTTAAATAAGTTGATTTTGGTAGATTAATATTTTTATAAAATTTGATTTTAAATAGTTTGATTATTTAGTGTTTTTAAAAGTTTTTAAATTGTGTCTTATTAGTTTTTTCTAAAATTTGATTTGGTAAAAGTTTTGGTTAGTGCTTATTTGATTTTTGCTTATTTTGGCTTAATTCGGATTTTCTAAACCCTATTATCCCGACTTACATTCAGTTCACTATATTCCGACTTATATGCAAGATCCCCATTTTCCCAAATTATGTGCAATCTAGTTTCCCGAATTGTGTGTTGATTCATTTTCCCCGAATTAGGTTTGAATTGGGTCTATTCCGGATTAAGTAAAGAATCATTACATTCCGAATTAGGTTAAGGACAACATATTCCAGATTACGTTGAAGACTTGGATTCTGGATTAACTTCATCACTCACATTCCGTATTACGTGTGGGGTCTGGATTCCGGATTAGGTCAGGAATTGCATATTCCGAATTACTTCAGAAACCTTTATTCCGGATTACGTTGGTGACAGGGATTCCGAGTTGATTGTAGCACGTAGATTCCGAATTAGATTTGGAATTCGTATTCCGAATTAGGTAGACAAATTGATTCCGGATTAAGTGTAAATTTTGGATTCCGAACAAGGTTACAAAGTCAGATTCCGAATTAGGTGTTGGACGGGTATTCCGAATTGAGTTCAAGTTCCATATTCCGAACTACATGCAGGAGTAGCATTCCGAACTAAGTTTGGTTTTCACTTATTCCGACTTAAGTTTTGTTTTAGTTTCCAAAATTATTTTCAAACTTTAATTTTTCCCACCATTTTTCTTAAGTATTATTTTAATTGATTTATCTTAGCTTAATTTTCAAGTTTATGTTTTTATTAAGTTTTCAAATTTACTTTTTATCAAGTTTTAATCTTTTGTCATATATTCTTAAGTCTTAATTTTTAGTTTAAATTTTAAAGCTTTTATTTTTACTCAACGACATTTACATTTTCAACTTTATATTAAAATAGATAATTACCTTTAGCTATTTTCACCAAGTTCTACTGTGCAGCATTCATCCTGGAAAAGCAATCAAGGTTAGACATTCTTCTTTATTTTTAATAGCTTTTACGTTTATGTTATTTGTAGACTTAGATAATCAAGCTCCCCTTTTTTAGTGACCAACACCAATAATTCCACCTTAAGCCGTGATCAATTTGATTAGATACCGAGAACGATTGTGTACACATATGCAAACACCATTAAATCAAATGACTGCAAAACCTTCTAAATCAAATGGCGCCGCTGCCGGCTCTTTTCGTAACGATTAACAGTTTTTAGTGAGAAAAGTTGGATTTGGGATCCGTTCTTTTGGGAACGTTATTTTCAAGCATAAAAATTTCCAAAAAAAATCCTAAAAATATAAAATTTTCAAAAAAAAAAAAAAGAAGATAAAAAACCAAAAGTATTGTAATTAATTTTAGTGTATGCGTACTCGATCTACGTCTTATTCTGAGCACGAGACTCTTAGAGACTTAGATATGGCTGGCGTGCATAATAATAATAACAACCCACCTCACCCCAATTTAAATAATAACAACAACAACAACCATGTCCCTCCACCCGGCCTTCGTACGATGGAGGAACTTTGTCAACCAACTATGAACGGACGTGGAGGACCGATTGCGCCGATGCAAATCACGGTTCCCGAATTTTTGTTGAAGCATCACATGATCCAACAAGTTCAAAACGCTTGTCCATTTCGCGGATTATCGGATGATGATGCCAACAAACACCTCGATAAATTCATAACCGTCACTCAAAGCATGAAATTGCCCGGTGTTTCCATGGATTTTCTTCGCCTTCATCTTTTTTCACACACTTTATCCTACCATGCCGAAAAATGGTTTGATCGTCTTCCTAAAAACTCCATTCATACATGGGACGAGACGACTCAAAATTTTTTGTCACGCTACTTTCCACCATCCATGGTCACTAGTCTTCGTAATCAAATCAGTGGTTTCACTCAAGAACATGATGAGTCGCTTTTCGATGTTTGGGAACGTTATAATGTCTTGCTCGATCGTTGTCCGAACCATAATATGCTCCCTGTCACTTTGATTGATACTTTCTACAATGGTTTAACTTTTCGTGATCGTGATACGATTAATGCTGCCGCCGGTGGTACATTCATGAAGAGAAGACCCGAGGAGTGTAGAGAGCTTATAGAGAACATGACCACTCACCACAAAAATTGGGATTCATCCGCATCTTCAAGAAATAACCCGAGGCCAATGTTTCTTCTACTTCATAAAACCCCGAGATAACCGAACTTACCCGCCAAATAGTTGAGATGAACAAAAACTTCTTAACCATGGCTACGAAGCAATTTCAACAAGTCAAAGTTGTAACACCTTCTTGTGAGATTTGCGGTGGTTCTCATTCATACACCGATTGTCCTTCTACTCATGACAATCCAGAAAACGTGTATGCGGCTAACGGTAACTTTTCCACGGGAGGCTATCAAGCTCGTCCTCAAGGTGACCGCAATTTGCTAAGTTATCATTCAAACAACTTCCTTTCACCACCCGGTTTTCCTCCTCAAAACCAAACCAACTTCAATCGCAATAATCAAAACCAAACTCGAGCTTCTAATCAATATCAAACCCAAAGAAACCCATATCTACCTCAAGGAAATAATCAAGTTTATCAATAAACCACTTATCAACCACCCGCTTACCAAGTTCCCCATCCCCACCAACCCACATCATATAATCAAGAGGTTGAAACGTACATGTGGACTAATGACGCGCTGGTGAAGAATCTTCAGAGCCAAATTATCAACTTGAAAGGTGACATGTCGAAACAAGGGAATGATCTTCGAGCCGAGCTTAGGAATGACATGCGAAACTCTTTAAGTAGTCAAACGAATGACTTAAGGGATATGATGGCTAGTTTCTTCCCAAGTAGTCAACCCTATACTTTGGGTTCTCTTCAAAGTAACACCGTTGCTAATCCAAGAGGGGAGATGAAAGCAATCACCACCTGAAGTGGAAAAGGTTTAAAGGAACCCAAGATTCCTAAACCTCCTCCGGTGATGGTGACAAAGGATAACGAGCCCCCTTCACAGATTCCTCCATCTTCTACTTCTACCCCTCCACCACCCAAGGATGTGAGTGAGAACTCCATTCCAAAGCCTTCATCTCAACCCTACATACCTTATCCTTAAAGGTTGAGGAAAGAGAAGTTGAAGAACAAGTATGATATTTAAGTGTCGAACTTTCTTAAAATGTTTAAACAATTGAATTTCAACATCTCCTTTGTCGAGGCTCTCGCTCACATGCCTAAATATGCTAAAATGTTTAAGGATCTTCTTAGTGATAAGGAAAATCTTCTTGATATTGCTCAGACCCAACTTAATGAGAATTGCTCCGTGGTTTTTTTAAGGAAATTACCAACCAAACTTGGTGATCCGGGTAGCTTTCTCATTCCTTGCAACTTTCCCGGGGTAGAGAATTGTATGGCCCTAGTCGATATAGGTGCTAGTGTCAACTTAATGCCTTTAAGCGTTTGGAAACAATTATCTCTACCCGAGCTAGTCCCCACACGAATGACATTGGAATTAGCTAACCGTAAGGTTGCTTATCCGATGGGGATAGCCAAAGATGTCTTCGTCGGTGTCGACAAATTCACCTTTCTGGCGTATTTTGTTGTCGTTGACTACGAGATGGATCCCCGTGTTACATTAATCGTTGGACTTCCATTCTTGAGGACCGGTTGCACTCTCATTGATGTAGCCGCGGGCGAATTAATCATGAGAGTTGGTGACGACAAAATCGTCTTCAACATGAGTAAACTTTCTAAGCAACCTTCTGAACACTAGAGCGTTAATTTCATTGACGTACTTGATGAGGCTTGTGAATAACATTTCAAAGACGCTTGTAAAAGTGGTTTTTCTCCTCTACCCATTGTTGAGATCGTTGCCTCTATTGCTCCATCATTGACTCCATTTGGAGAAAGTGACTTTCTTTTAAAAGAATTTGAAGGAACTTTAGGGGATGGGACTTAAAATATGACGATTCTCCCTCCGATTGGGATGAAGACATTCGTACCATTGAGAAACTTCTCAATGAGGACCATATTACTCCACCTTCTCCTATGGAAATCACAAACGATGATCCGAATTTGACTACGCCTTCCAACGAAAATCCTCCGGATTTAGAGCTTAAGGATTTACCGTCTCATCTTGAATACGTTTTCCTTGAAGACAATAAGAAGTTACCCGTCATCATTGCAAAGGACTTACAAGAGGATGAAAAATCTCGACTTATCGATGTGCTAAAAAATCATAAGAAAGCAATTGCTTGGAAAATTTCCGACATCCGCGAAATTGATCCTAACTTTTGCCCTCATAAGATTCTCATGGAAGATGACTTTAAACCCGCAATCCAAAGCCAAAGAAGGGTTAATCCAAAAATTCATGACGTCATCAAGAAAGAAGTTATCAAACTTCTAGATGATGGAATGATTTACCCTATTTCAGATTCTCCATGGGTTAGTCCCGTCCATTGTGTGCCTAAGAAAGGCGGAATAACCGTTATTCCTAATGAAAACAACGAGTTGATTCCTACTCGACTTGTCACGAGTTGGCGAGTTTGCGTAGACTATCGTAAGCTCAATGATGCCACTCATAAGGATCATTTTCCTCTTCCTTTCATGGATCAAATGCTCGAGCGTTTAGCGGGTAATGACTACTATTGCTTCTTAGACGGTTTCTTCGGGTATTTTCAAATTCCCATAGATCCAAAAGACCAAAATAAAACCACATTCACTTGTCCTTATGGAACATTTGCTTACAAAAGAATGCCTTTCGCCTTATGCAATGCTCGTGGGACTTTCCAAAGGTGTATAATGGCTATATTCCATGACATGGTTGAAAAAACTATGGAAGTCTTTATGGATGATTTCTCGGTCTATGGTGATTCTTTCTCTACTTGCCTTGCCAATTTAGAACGTATGCTTAAACGGTGTGAAGACAATCGTCTTGTTCTAAATTAGGAAAAATGCCATTTCATGGTAAAAGAAGGTATTGTTCATGGTCATAAAATTTCCAAAGCCGGTATTGAAGTCGACCGTGCTAAAGTTGATGTGATTGCTAAATTACCTCCTCCTTCAACCGTGAAGGGTGTGAGAAGTTTTCTTGGTAATGTCGGCTTCTATCGTCGATTCATTCAAGATTTTTCTAAGCTCGCTCGCCCGATGACCCACCTCTTGGAAAAAGATACT
This sequence comes from Glebionis coronaria, assembly GCA_025667525.1. Classification (NCBI taxonomy): domain Eukaryota; kingdom Viridiplantae; phylum Streptophyta; class Magnoliopsida; order Asterales; family Asteraceae; genus Glebionis; species Glebionis coronaria. The sequence continues at coordinate 44,688,826 of CM046878.1, forward strand.
CCTTTTATCTTTTCTAAAGAGTGTATCGAATCTTTCAATCTTCTTAAGGATAATTTAACTAAGGCACCGGTCTTAGTTACCGCTAATTGGGAGTTACCTTTTGAATTGATGTGTGATGCTAGCGACTTTGCTATTGGAGCGGTTTTGGGACAAAGAATTAACAAATATTTCCAACCAATCAATTATGCTAGCAAGACAATGACAGGGGCTCAATTGCATTATACCACTATCGAAAAATAGCTTTTAGCTATTGTATATGCTTTTGAACAATTTCGCCCCTATCTTTTCCATTCCACCACCATTGTGTATACCGATCATTCCGCGTTGAAGTACTTGTTAACAAAACAAGATTCTAACCAAGACTTCTTTGTTGGGTTTTAATCCTTCAAGAATTCAAAATTGAAATTCGTGACAAAAAAGGAGCGAAAAACCTAGCCGCAGATCATCTTAGTAGACTCGAGGATACTTATCAAGGGGAACTTCCAAACCAAGAGATTAATGAATCATTTCCCCTTGAGGCCTTGATGTCTATTAACTCCAATCTTGATGAGACCCCATGGTTTGTGGACTTTGCAAACTACTTGGCGGGTGGAATTCTCATCGAAGGGTTATCGTCCCAACAAAAGAAGAAATTCTTCAAGGATGTGAAAACTTACTATTGGGACGACCCTTATCTCTTTAAATAATGTGCTGAATTGATCCTTCGTTAGTGTGTTGACAGGCCCGCAGCTCTATAAATTTTGGAAGCTTGCCATAAAGGACCAACCGATGGTCACTTTGGTCCTAATTACACCGTGAAGAAAGTTTTTGATTTCGGATTTTATTGGCCAACCATTTATCGTGATGCACACGAAATGGTTAAGCATTGTGATGCTTGTCAAAGACAAGGAAAGATCACACATAAAGATGAGATGCCTCAAAATTTCATCCAAGAGTGTGAAATCTTTGACGTATGGGGCATCGACTTTATGGGGCCATTTCCATCATCCAAAGGGAACAAGTACATTATCGTAGCTGTTGACTACGTATCTAAATGGGTTGAAGCAAAAGCTTTACCTACGAACGATGCGAGGGTGGTTGTGAACTTTCTAAAACAATTATTTGCTCGATTCGGTGTTCCTCGTGCTATCATTAGTGATCGCGGGACTCATTTTTGCAATGATCAATTTGCTCGAGTCATGGCTAAGTATGGTGTCAATCACCGTCTTTCCACCGCGTATCATCCACAAAAAAATGGTCAAGCCGAGATTTCAAACCGTGGACTTAAGAGAATCTTAGAGCGAACCGTGGGAGGGCATCGTGTCTCATGGGTCGATAAGTTAGATGATGCTTTGTGGGCTTTCCGTACTTTAACACCCCCAAATTTACACTCAGCGGAATACATCTTTGGGTGCTAAACAATGATACAACAACACATAATTTATAAAGAACGACTCGAAAAGAGACGTTTTAGATTTATCGTTCCTAAAACATTTGTCAGAGTAGCGTAGTCCCAAGACATCGTAACCAAAGTACAACCAAAACAAAAGATTTAAATTGTTTTGAACAAAAGGAACGACAAACATTCAAAGAGTTTATATTACAAAGTAGTGCACAACATTCATTCTCGTGGCTTCCAAGCTTCATCCTTCCTGATTACCTGAAATACATGTGAGAAAATCATCAGCAAAAATGCCGAGTGAATCTATAGGTTTATATAATCATTTTGAACACAAGCAAAGATTATAAGTTTGTGGCATACTTGAAGGCAACAAGCATCAAATGATAATTTGCATCAACAATAATAATTGTATATAGCATAAATTGCAATAAGCTCATGGAACCGAGCCCTTAGACACTCCGTTAGGTCTAATAAGACAAGAGATTTATTAATTGTCGGTTACCTCTAGATTATTGGTACATTACCGTATACCTGACTTCTCAATACAATATGTTCAAACAGTGTGGAGGTCGGGCCTAAGCTTCTATGACAAGTCCACAAAAACTGAACCGGGGCGACTTCCCCCATAGATCTATTAATTGTACTAGCGGCTAGCCCATCATAAGCTAGTTAACGGTCCATAATTGAGGCTTTAACAAAGGCAATCACTTAATGCAATTTAAAGGCAACCACGGGTCCATTCATAGAGGGACAAGCATACCATAAAAATCTTGTGTTCTAAGTTAATAAAACATGTATTCCCCCTAGCGGGTTTTAAAATCATATAATTGCGCAAACGAGGCTATAGACTCACCTTAGTACTTATAGTAGTTGAAGACGATCGCCGACGATAGTAGATGCCCGAAAAACACGACAACCGCAACCTAGGAAATAAGGTGCGTACATTAATAATAGACTCGAGGAATAATTAATACATAGTAAAATCAAACTCAAGTATAAAATCATGACAACTCAAGAGAAAACGATACAAGTGGTTCTATTATACTCTCATATATATCCATTTTATTATTCTATGCCTTTAATAAAAATCTGTCGGAACATACCAAATGTCCAAGCCGTTTTCCCATACTTAAACATATCAAATTTTTATGATACTACTCAGAGAACTTACTTACTATATGTAGAAAATACTCCCAAGAGCCCATTAAAAGATTTTACATCTAAAGTTCCCTGCCCGACTCATCTTTGAATCACAAAATCTAGACAGTTTAGCGACCTTGACTTACGAAACCATTTTGACCATTTTAAACAACTCCATTTATAAAACCATCACTTGATTCTAAAAATAGACTCAAAATGCTAAACTTTGAGCCTGAGAACAGCCCTTGAATCCTTTTGAAACTCATTTTATAGTCCCCGAGATTCGATCCAAATATCGACAACAATTTTCGGATTGTGTCAACACTCGTCTCCCGGTACACGAAAATCAAACTAGTGTATCTTCCACCTCGTTTGGAGTTGGAAGGCCTAATTTATATCAAATCGAAGCTAACAAAATTATCTACAACATAATCCCATAATATCAACCTATATTCAGACTTAAGGCCCCTGAAAATGACCTCAAACATACTGCCTAAAATTGACCATTTAAAAATCATACAAAATCAAATTTTCAACCAAATTTACTCATTTCTATACCACTAAAATTGGCACAACGCATGTGAAATAACTCTCCATTCATCATAAGTGAACTCAAAGGAAGTTTGTCCAACAAATTGTTAATAATTGCATCATTTGTGGTGCAATTATCAACGGTAATTGTAGACAACTTTCTATCAAGATTCCAATCACAAAGGCAATCGTACAGCACATCCGTAAGAACATCAGCAGTGTGTGGACAAGGCACGTAAACAAAGCTGTTCGACAATAAATAGTCTAATTAGGATATATATATAAGCAAATAAAACCAATATGTAGAATTATATGGCAAACAACTGTAACATACATACCTCATAATTCTGCTTTGTAGGTTCCAATTCTGATCAATAAAGTGAGCAGTGATAGCCATGAAACCTTTCTTTTGATGGTTAGCCGTCCACATATCAGTGGTAATGGCAATCCTACTTTTAACCTTCCCAAACAACCTCATTGTTTTTTGCTTTTCGTAATCATAAATCTTCAATATGTCGCTCTTTACGGTATTTCGGCAAGGAACTCTGAACAAAGGTTGTAGACCCTTCACAAACTTCCGAAATCCATGATGCTCTACAATTGAAAGTGGATACTCGTGGACAATGATCATCTCAGCAAGGTTTTGCCTTGAAGTTTTCTCATTGAAAGTATAATTAGACAGCAATGATGACGGAGTACCATCTGCCTTATTTTTTTCTTCCACTAAGATATGCTGACGAATATCAGAAACCGGTCGAAATAAGCAACGTTTGTAATGATCATTCAAGTGCGTTGTACCATGTCTGCTACTCCCTGCTAACCTTTTGTGGCAATAGTTGCAATCCGCTTTCCACTCACCATTTACTAGTATTTTTTTAAAGTGGTTCCAGCAAGGTGATGTTAATTTTCTTTTTTTACCAATCTGCACAACTTCATTGGAAGTGTCATCAACTTCCATTTGATCTTGTGTAGCATTTTCTGCCACTGGTGATGGTACCTCGTTGCTTTCAATGTGAGTGTTTGCATTAGAAGTTTCGCCTTGATTTTCCATATCACCTAAAATACCAAAACATTACTTGATAAATTAGTATTGCATCATAATAATAGATGATATATTATCAAATGGAGTGTTGTAGTTATATGCAATTTTGTCCCATACAAATCTTAAGTAACAAATATAAATATTTAAGTGGTAGATTCATCAATATACTAACAGTAACTACATATGAGGCTTATGTAAAATGAGATCCTAATAAGTAAATGGCATAAACAAACAAAAGCCTTAAACAATTAGCAAAAGAATGTAGTAAGTGAATCATTTCCAGTGACCATACTTGGTTATATTTTTTTATACAGTAACATACAATACTGCGAGCAAACAATACTACAATTGTCGGTAACATAAAAATAATCACGGTTACTTTCATTACATTAACAATATCTAAAATCCGAGATCAACTAATTATAACTACTATCAATTTAGATAATAAAGATTAAAATGAAAATGCATGAACATCAATAATGTATCTAACTATAATATGATATATCCCCAATGTAAATTTAATAAAAAGATCAATAAAAAACAAGTTGGTATATGTTTACCTGGGAAAAACACCGCCTACGAGTGGATGAGAAAAGAATGATGTTGAGAGATATATGATAAAGATGTGAGCCATCACAAAGATGCTTGATGGTATTTATATTGATTGCTAGGGCGGTGGTGAAGATCGAGTATTGGCTTGTGGAGGGAATCGAGGGATATGGAAGAAATGAACAGTTTTTTTGAGCTCAAGAAAAAAGACGGCTGTTTTTTTTTGGGAAGATAAGGGTATTGAGTAGGTTAGGTACCATATACAAATAATATACATATAGTATATGAATATATTAATATGTTTATGTTTATAATCGGGTGGGGCGGGTCGGGGGTATGTGGCCCCGTTCATTACCCGTACCCGTATAAAATCCCCGTTTAATAACCCGAAACCCGCCCCAAACCCGTTTATCCATCCCCGCCCCGCCCCAAAATTTTCGGGTTTCGGGTTTCCCCGTCGGGTTCGGCTTTTTTTGCCATCCCTAACTAATATGATCATACTATCATTCCTACACTATGATCAAACCTATAACACACTTGCATGTAACATTTACAAAATTCTTTCAAAAATTAAACACAACAACTAGCAAGAACACTAGTTATAATATAAAATTAATCTATACATGATCATACAAGCATCAACTTGATCAAAATTCATCAAAAATAAAAATGTAATGCATGTATAAAATTTTTATACCAATGTGTAGCCCTTGTGATTTCTAGGATGGGTCTTAATTTAGTTTTTGAAGATACAATCTAGAAAATCAAAAATTTGGAGGTTTGTTTGATGGGGGGTGTACGGCTAAGAAAGAAAAAGGAGGAGGAAGGAAGAATTTTTTGTTTTAATGAATTTTTAATAAAATACAGATAGTGGAAATTATATATATAGTTTAAGGTTAGGGTAGTTTTGCCAATTTGTGATAGTTTTGGTCCAAAATGTAAATATTAGTTAAAAAGCGGGAAATGACTAAAAGTCAATTTTACAAATATTTACGGGACTCGGTTTCGTAAAAATATTTAAAAGTTTAAACGCACACGAAAAATAATAATATAACGACTTGATACGTAATTAAAACAATATCGTCGAAAATATTAAATATCGAAACGATCGATAATAAAATATAAAATTGTGGGCATCCGTCGGTATCGCGATCACTAGTAGTCCTCGTTGCTCGTCAAAAAACTAAAATAAATTATTTAATATCGGTTTCAACTTAAACCGTTAAACATAATAATATTTAATGTTATAAAATACTTCAAAAATATTTGAAAAGTAAGAATTAAGTAATGACCTTATTTTGTGGGTTTTACATCCTCACCACCTTAGGAGAGCACCGTCCCGGGGCTTACTTCTCCTTAGGTCCATCTACGAATAAATGCGGATACTTGCTCTTGAAGTAGTCCTCTCGCTCCCAAGTGTATTCGGGTCCACGTCGGGAATTCCATCGCACTTTCACTATCGGGATCCGACTTTGCTTAAGCCGTTTCACCTCTCGATCCATGATCTCCACCGGTTCCTCAATAAAATGCAGCTTGTCGTCCAGTTGAATATCCTCAAGTGGAATTATCAAATTCTCGTCCGCCAAACACCTCTTAAGATTAGAAACGTGAAAAGTATTGTGAATAGAACTTAACTTCTCTGGCAATTCCAACTTATATGCCACAGGACAAACTCGATCAATAATCTTGAATGGACCTATATAGCGCGGACTAAGCTTTCCTCGCTTGCCAAATCGAATTACTCCTTTCCAAGGTGATACTTTCAACATAACCATATCACCAATATCAAACTCCAATGGTTTTCTCCTCTTATCCGCATAACTCTTCTGTCTACTACGAGCTGCCAATAAACGATTCTTGATTTGCACGATCTTCTCAGTTGTTTCTCTAATCAATTCAGGACCCGTCAACTGACTTTATCCAACCTCACACCAACCAACTAGTGATCTACACTTTCGCCCGTAAAGTGCTTCAAAAGGCGCAGCCTTGATACTTGCATGATAACTGTTGTTATATGAGAACTCCACCAAAGGTAAGTGTCGATCCCAAATACCTTCAAAGTCTATTACACACGCTCGTAACATATCCTCCAAGGTCTGAATAGTCCTTTCACTTTGTCCGTCCGTTTCTGAATGATACGCAGTGCTCATGTCCAACTAAGTCCCCAAAGCTCGCTGAAGCGATTTCCAAAACTCAGATGTGAACCGAATATCTCGATCAGAAATAATTGACAAAGGAAATCCATGTCTACAAACAACTTCCTTCAAATACAACCGAGTAAGTTTGTCTAAGTCATCAGTTTTCTTTATCGGCAAGAAATGAACCAACTTAGTCAACCGATCAACAATCACCCAAATCGTATCATAACCACTAGAAGTTCTCGGAAGTCCCGAAACAAAGTCCATAGTGATCTTCTCCCATTTCCATTCTGGGATTTCAGGTTGTTTCAGTAAACCCGAAGGTCTCTTGTGCTCAAACTTCACCTTAGCACACGTCAAGCATTTACTAACATAAGTAGCAATGTTAGCCTTCATATTCGGCCACCAGTAACATTTCTTCAAGTCTTGGTACATTTTATCCGATCCTAGGTGAATCGAATATTTAGACTTATGAGATTCGTGCATAATTAGATCTCTCAGTCCTCCATACACCAGTAACCATACACGATTCTTGAAATACCGGATTCCATCATCACGAATTTCGAATATAGGTGTCATCCTTCTTCCCAAGTCTTCATTTCTCACATTCTCTTCCTTCATCGCCTTCGTTTGAGCTTTAAGTATTCGATTAGATAAATCAGAATAAGTTTTCATGGCTAAAGCTCTAAGCCTTTTGGTTATTTCTCTATCCTTCCTACTAAGTGCATCGACAACTACATTCGCCTTACCGGGATGGTAGCAAATTTGAATGTCGTAATCACTCAACAATTCTACCCATCTTCTCTGCCTCATATTGAGCTCCTTCTGATCCAAAATATGTTGCAGGCTTTTATGATCGGTATATATACCACACTCTTTGTACCGTAGAGATAGTGTCTCCAAAGTCTAAGAGCAAAGACAACAGCTCCTAATTCCAAATCATGTGTAGTATAATTCTCCTCATGCTTCCTCAATTGACGAGATGCATACGCGATCACTTTCTCCCTTTGCATCAACACAACACCAAAACCCCTACGTGATGCGTCACAATATACCACAAAGTCTTCAGCTCCGTCGGGCAAAGCCAAAATTGGTGCAGAACACAGATTCCGCTTCAAAGTCTGGAATGCTTCTTCTTCTGAACCCCACTCATACTTCTTGTTCTTCTCGGTAAGTTTAGTAAGAGGTTTAGAAATTAAAGAGAATCCTTCTATGAATCGTCGGTAGTACCCAGCTAATCCCAGGAATTGTCTAACTTCAGTCGGGGTTGTAGGCCTAGCCCAATCTCTAATAGCTTCAATTTTGGAAGGATCGACATGAACACCGCTACTATCGATCACGTGCCCAAGGAATTGGACAGAATCCAACCAAAAATCACACTTGGAGAATTTTGCATACAACTTCTCCTTCTTCAACAACTCCAAAATAATCTTCAGATGACCTTCATGCTCTTCCCGACTTTTGGAATAGATCAGGATATCGTCGATAAATACAATCACAAACTTGTCGAGGTATGGTTTACACACACGATTCATTAAGTCCATGAATACCGCAGGTGCGTTTGTTAACCCAAACGGCATCACTTGAAATTCAAAGTGTCCATAACGCGTCCGAAAAGCTGTAATAGGTATGTCCTCCTCTTTAACACGAAGTTGATGATAACCCGACCTCAAGTCGATCTTCGAGTACACACACGAACCTTGAAGTTGATCGAACAAATCATCGATCCTAGGAAGTGGATAACGATTTTTGATAGTTAACTTGTTCAACTCTCGGTAGTCTATGCACATTCTGAACGATCCGTCCTTCTTCTTCACGAACAATACTGGAGCTCCCCAAGGTGACGAACTTGGTCTAATGAACCCCTTCTCCATTAAATCCTTCAACTGATCTGCAAACTCCTTCAACTCAGACGGTGCCAAACGATAAGTTGCACGCGCCACCGGTGCAGCTCCTGGCACTAGATCAATCTTGAACTCGACTTCTCGCTGAGGCGAAAGCCCTGGCAAGTCATCAGGAAATACTTCAGGAAAATCACGAATAACCGGAACATCTTCCACACGCCTTACCGGTAGTTCTTTCTCTACTACTTGAGCCAAGAACAGGTGACAACCTCTTTCTACATATTTCCTCGCCTTGATACAAGATATCACCGTCAAACGAAATCTACCAACATCACCTTTAACTACTAACACCTTGCCCTTAACCGGTATGTGAACAACTCTCTCCCCACATATAATCACCGCATCATGAGCAACCAACCAATCCATACCAACAATCACATCAAACGAACCCAACTCTATCGGCATCAAATCAATTTCAAACAAATGATTTGCTAATTTCAAAGGACACCTCTTAAATATAGTGGTAGTACTAACTAATTGTCCATCAGCTAACTCGACCTCATAACTAGTATTTAGGCTTGTTGGCTCAATATCAATTAAACGACTAAAGGAAGTGCTTATAAAGCTCCTATCAGATCCTGAGTCAAACAACACACTAGCATAACGATGACTGAGTAAGAACGTACCCGTCACCACATTTGGACCTTGTGCCTGATCAGCATCCTTAACAACATAAACTGCCCCGGCAGCTTCACATGCTTTCTTGTTCACCAACTTTGGACATCTAGGGCGATAATGATCACGTTCTCCACATTCAAAACAAGTCTTGATCAGAAAAGCATTTGCTCTAGTGGCAGGGGTCCTTGCCTTGCATTTCTCCACAACATGCCCAACCATTCCACATTTAGTGCACCTTGGTGGACAATTACCAAAGTGACAAACACCACAGCTCTTACATTTCTGGGCTGGTCCCCCATGGTCAGCATTATTATCCTTGTTAGTTGCAGCTCTAGCCCCATCATTTCTCTTCTGATTGTACTGCCTATGGCGGTTACTACCCTGATTACCACTCTGTGAATTCTCCCATTTCCTTTTACTACCCTCAGCAGCTCTCTCAGCCCTATCTTGAACTTTCTGCCCCATAAGTGTATGAGCCATTCTTACAGTTTCAACAAAGTTCTTGGGTCGAGATGAAGTTGTCTCACCTTTAATGTACCCAGGAAGCCCTTTGATGTATTGGTCCATCTTCTTCTTCTCAGTAACAAAAGCATCTGGACACAACAAAACCAACTCATTGAATCGGCTAGTATATGCAGCAATGTTATTATCTTTCAGCTTCAGGTGCCTCAACTCATCCTCCAAAGCAGATAACTCTTCTTCTGGACAGAACTCTTCTTTTAGCAACCTTTTAATTTCATCCCAAGGTTTCCTGTTTGCAGCTTCTAAACCAACTGTAGCAACTTGAGTCTTCCACCAGCTTAAAGCTCGATCCTTGAATGTAGCAACTGTGAACTTAACCTTGCTCCTTTCTGAGAAGTCACTAATCTCAAATGTTGTTTATGTTTTCTCAATCCACCTGAATAATTCTAGTGCTCCACCAGTTCCTTGAAATGTAGTGGGTCCACACTTCATGTACCCAATAAAAGTACACTCTTTAACCGCAGCAACAGCCGGAGCAACCTCATCTGTAGGATTCTCAGCTACACCTACTCCTCCAACAGCTTCTGGTCCAGCAGGTTCACCTTCACCTTCAGCACCCGCACCTCCAGAGCCACCTGCTCCTTCAGTGTTAACACGTGCAGCTCTATCCGCAGCTAATGCTTTCGCAACCTCTTCAGCAACTAGCCTTGCAATGGCATCATTTGTCATTCTCCTAGGTGGCATGATTCTGTCATATCACAAAGAGAGAGATAAAATGAATGAGTTAGTTGTAATCATGGTATAGTCATATCATGTACAAAATCGATAATCAAATGTATACACGTTCTCGATACAAGAATTCACAATCATTATAAGGATCAAATGAAACTATTATCATAGATCAACAAGGAATGATCTTAGAGACAAATAGAGTGTAATGATACAAAATAATAGACACTAGTCACGTGGGGATCCACATGGCTTAGTTGACTGTGTCTCGCTTGCAGCAGTGGAACCTGCTTCCTCCTCATCGAAGACGTTATTTGACGGTGGTAAATTCACAAAAGAGGTATAAGGTCATAATAAAATGGAATAGAATAATTTCCAAAATTTTAAATAAATATAAAAAATCCTTCAGAATAATTATAGGAAAATTCCAGAAATTTATTTAAATAAGTCATTAATAAATGATAACCTTTATCGAAAAGTTTAACGATATCAATATATATCGATAAAGGATTATAGTATTTATTTATAAATACTTAGCAATAAGGCATACATAATAATGTATACTAAAATTGTAATCCCAGAAGTAGCTTGAACCTGAAGTCACGCGAAGTAATGTGCACCGACTCTTTGAAAAATAAAAACTGATAGTTATAGTTTAGGTTTTCAGAAAAAGACATAGTTCTCTATAACTCATGGCTCTGGTACCAATCTTTAACACCCCCAAATTTACACACGACGGAATACATCTTTGGGTGTTAAACAATGATACAACAACATATAATTTATAAAGAACGACTCGAAAAGAGACGTTTTAGATTTATTGTTCCTAAAACATTTGTCAGAGTAGCGTAGTCCCAAGACACCGTAACCAAAGTACAACCAAAACAAAAGATTTAAATTGTTTTGAACAAAAGGAACGACAAACATTCAAAGAGTTTATATTACAAAGTAGTGCACAACATTCATTCACGTGGCTTCCAAGCTTCATCCTTCCTGATTACCTGAAATACATGTGAGAAAATCATCAGCAAAAATGCCGAGTGAATCTATAGGTTTAAGATTATAAGTTTGTGGCATACTTGAAGGCAACAAGCATCAAATAATAATTTGCATCAACAATAATAATTGTATATAGCATAAATTGCAATAAGCTCATGGAACCGAGCCCTTAGACACTCCGTTAGGTCTAATAAGACAAGAGATTTATTAATTGTCGGTTACCTTATTGGTACATTGCCGTATACCTGACTTCTCAATAGAATATGTTCAAACAGTGTGGAGGTCGGGCCTAAGCTTCTATGACAAGTCCACAAAAACTGAACCGGGCGGCTTCCCTCATAGATCTATTAATTGTACTAGCGGCTAGCCCATCATAAGCTAGTTAACGGTCCATAATTAAGGCTTTAACAAAGGCAATCACTTAATGCTATTTAAAGGCAACCACAGGTCCATTCATAGAGGGACAAGCATACCATAAAAATCTTGTGTTCTAAGTTAATAAAACATGTATTCCCCCTCGCGGGTTTTAAAATCATATAATTGCGCAATCGAGGCTATAGACTCACCTTAGTACTTATAGTAGTTGAAGACGATCGCCGACGATAGTAGATGCCCGAAAAACATGACAACCGCAACCTAGCAAATAAGGTGCGTACATTAATAATAGACTCGAGGAATAATTAATACATAGTAAAATCAAACTCAAGTATAAAATCATGACAACGCAAGAGAAAACGATACAAGTGGTTCTATTATACTCTCCTATATATCCATTTTATTATTCTATGCCTTTAATAAAAATCTGCCGGAACATACCGAATGTCCAAGCCGTTTTCCCATACTTAAACATATCAAATTTTTATGATACTACTCAGAGAACTTACTTACTATATGTAGAAAGTCCTCCCAAGAGCCCATTAGAAGATTTTACTTCTAAAGTTCCCTGCGCGACTCATCTTTGAATCACAAAATCCGGACAGTTTAGCGACCTTGACTTACGAAACCATTTTGACCATTTTAAACAACTCCATTAATAAAACCGTCACTTGATTCTAAAAATAGACTCAAAATGATAAACTTTGAGCCTGAGAACAGCCCTTGAATCCTTTTGAAACTCATTTTATAGTCCCCGAGATTCGATCCAAATATCGACAACAATTTTCGGATTGTGTCAACACTCGTCTCCCGGTACACGAAAATCAAACTAGTGTATCTTCCACCTCGTTTGGAGTTAGAAGACATACTTTATATCAAATCGAAGCTAACGAAATTCTCTACAACATAATCCCATAATATCAACCTATATTCAGACTTAATGCCCCCGAAAATGGCCTCAAACCTACTGCCTAAAATTGGCCATTTAAAAATCATACAAAATCAGTTTTTCAACCAAATTTACCCATTTCTATACCACTAATATGATCATAATATCATTCCTACACTATGATCAAACCTATAACACACTTGCATGTAACATTTACAAAATTCTTTCAAAAATTAAACACAACAACTAGCAAGAACACTAGTTATAATATAAAATTAATATATATACATGATCATACAAGCATCAACTTGATCAAAATTTATCAAAAATAAAAATGTAATGCATGTATAAAATTTTTATACCAATGTGTAGCCCTTGTGATTTCTAGGATGGGTCTTAATTTAGTTTTTGAAGATTCAATCTAGAAAATCAAAAATTTGGAGGTTTGTTTGATGGGGGGTATACGGCTAAGAAAGAAAAAGGAGGAGGAAGGAAGAAGTTTTTGTTTTAATGAATTTTTAATAAAATATAGATAGTGGAAATTATATATATAGTTTAAGGTTAGGGTAGTTTTTGCCAATTTGTGATAGTTTTGGTTCAAAATGTAAATATTAGTTAAAAAGCGGGAAATGACTAAAAGTCAATTTTACAAATATTTACGGGACTCGGGTTTCGTAAAAATATTTAAAAGTTTAAACGCACATGAAAAATAATAATATAATGACTCGATACGTAATTAAAACAATATCGTCGAAAATATTAAATATCGAAACGATCGATAATAAAATATAAAATTGTGGGCATCTGTCGGTATCGCGATCACTAGTAGTCCTCGTTGCTCGTCAAGATATTAAAATAAATTATTTAATATCGGTTTCAACTTAAAACGTTAAACATAATAATATTTAATGTTATAAAATACTTCAAAAATATTTGAAAAGTAAGAATTAAGTAATGACCTTATTTTGTGGGTTTTACACGTACCGCATATAAGACACCTACTGGTCGTACTCCATATCGTCTTGTGTACGGAAAGGCATGCCACCTCCCCATTGAGTTCGAGCATAAGGCTTATTGGGCCTTGAAATGGGCTAATTTTGATATCAACAAAGCCGGTGATCTTAGGAAAATCCAACTCAATGAACTTAATGAACTGCGGAATGAGACTTATGAGAATTCATTGATCTACAAGGAGAAAATCAAGCTCATTCATGACTCTAGGATTAAAAACCGAGAGTTCAAAATTGGTGATCTAGTTTTACTCTTTAACTCTCGAGTTGAAAATCTTTTCAGGCAAGCTTAAGAGCCGTTGGTCTGGTCCATTCACCATCGCCAAAGTCTTTCCTTATGGCACCATTGAGTTAACGCAACCAAATGGGCCAAACTTCAAAGTGAATGGCCAGCGTGTTAAGTTGTACTTTGGTGAGGACATCTCTCATGAGATGATTCCATCCCTCACCACGTTTCCATTGAATTAGATATGGGTCGAGTCAGGCTCGTGACTGGGTTAACAAAAACAAGCGCTTCTCGGGATGCAACCCGATGATCTATCCTTTACCCGTTTTCATAATAAGTGTAGGGGGAGCTACATAGGTGTCTGTTGTCTTGTTTCTTTTGATGTGCAGGGATTAAAGCCTTCAAAGAGCACTTTTGATGATATATGACGACCCGTGATCCCATGTACCCGTCTTCCCGGTTCTATCCTAAACTGTTGTGATTCAATATTTCATATCCTATATCTTGACATTGAAATCACCATAGTCGTCTCTTCCTTAGCAAGATTTAAACAACGTGCACAATCTCCTAAGTGTAGGGGAGTTTACTCCCACATGCTTAAACATTGAGGGCAATGTTTATATCAAGTGTAGAGGGGACTTCTATCGAAGTTAAGTGAGCTTTTCTATTAATTTGTCCTCATTTTAACCAGAAAATTTAAATTTTTTGACATTTTTCAAAACTTTTGATCTATTTTGGCCAAGTAGTATTTTTCATTTATTCTCTTTTATAATCTTTCCTTTTGTTATCGCATCGTATGTATATATTTCATTTCAAAAATAAAGTCAAAAGAGAAAAATAAAGTTAAATAAAACGATTTTAATAAGTTTAGATATCTTTGATATATTAGGCCCGTCATGAATCTTTTGAATCAACCCGAGTTTACTTATCTAAGTTTACTCTAGCTAGTATCCTTAACGTGTTTAAGTCAAGTTTTTCTAGGCTTTTATATAGGTAACTTTAAAACGCGAAAGTCTTAACTCTTACGGGTTAAGAACAAGAACTTTTCGCAAGTTCCTATAATTGATCCTAGAAAGTCGTTTATTAAGGGAACTTTAAAATGCGAATTCTAAACTTAAAAAAGTCTAAGAAGTTGCAAGATCCTATAGATGACTTGAAAACCCATAACTTTGATTTAATAGGCTAAGCATCCACGAGTCTCATTCCTTGAGATTTTAAATTATGGAGAACGAGAGATGATAGAGTCAATTATAAGTTTGGTATTCTTTCATAAATTTATGTGAGTTAATTATGAGCTTTTTCTCCCATCGCTTGTTAATAAATATAATTGCAATAAGTAAGGTCGTACGATTTGAAAAGTTACTTATCTTCTTGCCCAAGATCGTTTAAAAGTTGCTCGGTATTAATTAGAGTTCATAGCCAAGGCATAACTTATTGAAGCGGGATGCAAAGTTTGGCGAGTCCGAAAAGGCCCTAACAAGGCATGAGGGATATATTTTGTTGCTAAAGATACAAAGTGATGTGAAGAATCATTTATCAAAAATCAATATGAAGGATCGAGACACACGACGAAAAGCAAATACTCCCCTAAAGATCATGGATAAGTCTATCCGAAAAGACCCTAGCAAGGTATGAGGATAAATAGATTCAAGTCCTAAAAGGAGGCGGATCGTTGTATATCAAAATCCAAAATAAAGATTGGAGAAAAACAAAGAAGTCATGGTCCAAGTATGAAGAATCTCTCAAAACTTCAAGTGAAGAAATTCCTATTATGAAGAGAATACCATTATTTCAAGAACGTCTCTCAAGATTTGAAGTATGAAGTCACTGCCAAATATCGGTCCGAGAAAGGTCTCAAATCGTGAAGCGAGTTATGCCAAGATATGAACTTTATGAGGTTTCGAGAAGCAGTTTTAAAAGATTTTGTCCTTTAGCTAACTATTGATTAAAATCGTCCTACTTTATTTTTGGCCTTAATAAATTATCGAAATAATTCAAACAATGCATCCTCGTGATCATTTAAGATAATAATAAAATATAAGAGATACACCTAGGAATAAGGGAGTCTAAGTGAATAATTGGGCCACATGAGTTTGTTTTAGTTTACTAAATTATAATAACAATGATCTCGTTTATAAGCTTGGTGTGGAGAACGTGAAACTTGAGGGTGATAAACATTCATGACAACCAAAGCCCTAATGTAAGTCTTCGATCTCTTTACTTGTTCTTCCTTCAAGTATTTTGTACTTTTCTATTTTTATTTAGTCTCCTTATTGTCTAAAATCTAATAAAGGCCAAGGTGGATTAATTATGATGAAAAATGTAAACCGTGCTATGAAATTAATACATTGCATGAGGGCATTTTGATGGTCAAGTGTAGGAAATTTAATAAGTGTGAAAACACTTATCCTTTTACCACTTATTTCTAATAATAACAAGACCAAAACGTGTATTTAATGTCGTAAAAGGCGGAATTATGCGTGGTTTGTGTTTTTATTGTGTTTTAGGACAAAAATATGAAAAAGGAAGAAAACACGGGCTTTCACGGGCTTTTATCGAAGAAAAAGACAAAAGACAAAGTCAAAAGATCAAAAGTGCAAGAAGAACGGAAGTCAAAGGCCTATTCTGAAGATTTATTGAAGAAAAAAAGTCTAAAGACGGAAGTTTAATGAAGTCGAAGAACCAAGTCTACTAAAAGAAGAAAATTAGAAGACGAGTTCAAGTTACCATTCGACTAATCCCGAGACAAAGTCGAGAAAGACGAGTTATTTAAAAGACGAGAAGACAAGAAGAAAAGAGAGAAGAAAACAAAACCTTTCCTTTCCCCTATATATAGTCTCCTAAACATGTCATTAGGGGGTAGTCTTTAGTCTTTAATTTTTTTGTTAAGTTTTATTTTAGTGTATGTTTTTACTTTTTCTCTCTAGCTTTTCTTTCAAACTTATCAACCTTTCATCTTAATCTTGTAATCTTGAATCTTAATCTTTAATATAATCAAGCTTTTAATAAATTCTCATTCTACCTTTCTTAATCATAATATATTGTTTTGCTTAATTAATCATGTAGTTGGTTTAATTTTGTTGAAAATGTGATTGATTTGCTTATTGGATTGTGCTTATTGATTTAGTGTGTTTGAGATTTTTAGATTATTGTGCTTATTGGTTAATTTTTATGTTTTCTAGTTTTTAAATAAGTTAATTTTGGTAAATTAATATTTTTATAAAAAGTTGATTTTAAATAGTTTGATTATTTAGTGTTTTTTAAAGTTTTTAAATTGTGTCTTATTAGTTTTTTCTAGAATTAGATTTGGTAAAAGTTTTGGTAAGTGCTTATTTTGGCTTAATTCGGATTTTCTAAACCCTATTATCCCGACTTACATTCAGTTCACTATATTCCGACTTATATGCAAGATCCCCATTTTCCCGAATTATGTGCAATCTAGTTTCCCGAATTGTGTGTTGATTCATTTTTCCCGAACTAGGTTTGAATTGGGTCTATTCCGGATTAAGTAAAGAATCATTACATTCTGAATTAGGTTAAGGACAACATATTCCAGATTAAGTTGAAGACTTGGATTCCGGATTAAATTCATCACTCACATTCCGAATTACGTGTGGGGTTTGGATTCCGGATTAGGTCAGGAATTGCATATTCCGAATTACCTCAGAAACCTTTATTCCGGATTAGGTTGGTGACAGGATTCCGAATTGACTGTTCGTATTCCGAATTAGGTAGACAACACTAATTCCGGATTAAGTATAAATTTTGGATTCCGAACAAGGTTACAAAGTCAGATTCCGAATTAGGTGTTGGACGGGTATTCCGAATTGAGTTCAAGTTCCATATTCCGAACTACATGCAGGAGTAGCATTCCGAACTAAGTTTGGTTTTCACTTATTCCGACTTAAGTTTTGTTTTAGTTTCCAAAATTATTTTCAAACTTAAATTTTCCCGCCATTTTTCTTAAGTATTATTTTAATTGATTTATCTTAGCTTAATTTTCAGTTTTACGTTTTCATTAAGTTTTCAAATTTACTTTTTTATCAAGTTTTAATTTTTCGTCATATATTTTTAGTCTTAATTTTTAGTTTAAATTTTAAATCTTTCATTTTTACTCAACGACATTTACATTTTCAACTTTATTTTAAAATAGATAATTACCTTTAGCTATTTTCACCAAGTTCTACTGTGTAGCATTCATCCTGGAAAAGCAATCAAGGTTAGACATTCTTCTTTATTTTTAATAGCTTTTACGTTTATGTTATTTGTAGACTTAGATAACCAAGCTCCCCCTTTTTTAGTGACCAACAACAATAATTCCACCTTAAGCCGTGATCAATTCGATTAGATACCCAGAACGATTGAGTACACATATGCAAACACCATTAAATCAAATGACTGCAAAACCTTCTAAATCACTTGGTTAAGGGTATTAAAGGGTAAGAAATAAGAAATTGAATGATTAATAGTGTTTGGTATATGAAAATATAGGTAATCATTACCCACTAATAGGTAATGAACCATTCCCCTGTAAATTAGGGGCAATGAATTGAACGTAATATATTGACGTATGTATATGTGTCTCTCCACCCACCAGCACCGCCACCAATGTCGCTACACCACCCTAATAACGCCAC
This sequence comes from Glebionis coronaria, assembly GCA_025667525.1. NCBI lineage: Eukaryota > Viridiplantae > Streptophyta > Magnoliopsida > Asterales > Asteraceae > Glebionis > Glebionis coronaria. The sequence continues at coordinate 44,707,456 of CM046878.1, forward strand.
CACCACTCTCCGACGCCACCACCACCACTGACCACCATCATTGTCGCTACCACCACCTTCCTAACGCCACCACCACTCTCCGACACCACCACTCTCCGACGCACCACCACCACTGACCACCACCATTGTCGCTACCACCACCATCCTCCTAACGCCACCACCACCCTCTGACACCACCACTCTCCGACGCCACCACCACCACTAACCACCACCATTGTCGCTACCACCACCCTCCTAACGCCACCACCACTCTCTGATACCACCACTCTCCGACGCCACCACCACCAATGACCACCACCATTGTCGCTACTACCACCACCCTCCTAACGCCACCACCACCACCCGACACCACCACTCTCCGGCGCTATCACCACCACCATTATCGCTGCCACCACCCTCATAAAGCCACCACCAATCTTTGACACCACCATTGTCGCTACCACCACCTTCCCAACGCCACCACGACTCTCGACACCACCACTCTTTGACGCCACCACCACCGCCACTACCATCGGACACTACCACCATACTATGGTAACGCGTCGCACAATCACCGCCCCTACCATCAACCACAACTGCGACCAACATCATCGTAGATTCAAGTGTAAATTTGTCCGCCAACGACCACCACCTCTACCGATGCCGCCACCACACTTATCGCCATCATTAACATCTATTGATGACGTCACCGCTACCATCACCACCACACCTCTACCGATGCCGCCCACCATATTTTATCAACATCATTAACGGCTACTGATGACGTCACCCTTACCACCACCACACCGCTGATTGTAACCACCAACCAACCGTTGATAACCACCTAAAAACCACCAAACCACACCATTACCACCATCTCCACCTCCGATCGCCAACTCTGCCGACTACCACAAGTACGCAATCGTCTGTAATAGTCGCCTTTCTCAACCACCAGTAATCGTTACTAATTTTATCAATTGCTTCCTTTACCAACACCGTCATCGTCGCGCCCACTAACTATCACCCTTACAGTTGTTGCCACCATCTCCAATCACCACCATGTCTTATATTAACCAAACACCAACAATGGTAATGATTATACTAAGGAATGTTCATTGTATTCCTTTACCCTTTCTCATCCTATTCCTCTCAGGTTAACCAATCGCCCCCTTAGTTTACGCTCATTAAACACATATAAGTTAATAATCTTGTAAACCCATCATATAACCTTAGTCAAACACCCCATAATCAATTCATAAACCAAAAACTGCCAAAATAAGTACAAAGAGCTTATGAATAGGGTTATGTTATCAATATTTCATAGTCCATGCCCTATATCTCACCAAAAGTACATTTCTATAATTTTTACTTTTATGCGTCGCACTTTATGTCTCGATATTGTTATATATCTTTTAGTTTACAATACGACATAGTTTTTCTTTTTAGTTTTTTTCGTATTTTTTTAACAATTTAATATTTTTAACTTATAGAATTTAATAGTTTTTGTTCTATTCCTTCCGTTTCACAATTAAAAAAAAAACTTACAAAAACTATAAATAGTAAAAAGGAATAAAAAAATAAAAAATATGAAAAAGTATTACATTGATATTAACCTACCTTTATTAATATTAAGGTATATTTATCAATATTAGCATAAGTTGAAAGATATTATTAAAACAGGTTGATGAAGATTTTTATTAGAGCATGAATTAAATGTTTTCTTAAACATTATTTTTTAAAATATTTTATTTAATATTTTATTATTCTTATACGTTTTTTAAGGCTACCAGCAACAACGACTTGATCGCGATCTTTATTTTCTATCTTTCTCTCTCTTGCGACCTAGTGCGACCTATTTGCCTCAATAAGGCGACCTAGTGCGACCTAATTCAATTTTTTTTTAATTTAAATCATTTTTTTCTTTTTATAAATACCACATTTTCACACACAACTTTTAGTATTTTCCCACACAACTCTCTGTATTTTCACACACACTTTCAGAAATAAAAAATGACATGCTATTTCCCACACACAGATGACGAGATTAAAGCTATGATTCAGAAACAAATAATTCAACAACAATGTCGTTACGCTGAGCTTACGACGTTAGCTCATGATTTCGATGTCGCGTACGAAGAAAATACGAAACTGCGCACAACATGTGAGAAATGCCGTGATCTTTCCCCACAGAAACGTCATTTAATCGAAAACGTTTCTAAGTAATCAATCTGATGTCGATTTCAACGTCCGAAGATCTTTGTTTAAAAAGTCGGCAAAATTGGAGGCTAGAATTGAAAAAAATACCGAATGACTGAATAACTTGGGTTCTTCATCCCAAACTCATATCGGTTCTTCATCCCAAACTCATATCGGTTCTTCGTCACAACAACACCGACGCCGAAATGTGTCTCCCGATCTACCTTTTCCAATTCCAAACGACTCAAATGACTTACTGACAATGAGGTGTATCAACTATACTTAGATCAAAAAGTATAAAAGTATTGAGAGAAACAATACAAGAAGAAGAAAGGACACAAAGGGGGCTGGAGGCCCAAATTATGGTCGAAGAAGATGAAGAAGAAACAATGCATTGGGAGTTACATGGTCAGTTATCGTTCAGATTCGGGAACTGACTAATCGTATTATGTATTTTTATTTTATCTATCTAGTAGTGTATTTCCTTTCCTACTGTATTCGAATTCCAATATTTTTAAGTATGGAATAAATGTTTTAATTTTCGAATAAAAATTGTTTACCTTTCTGACAACGAGTAACGATATATGGTTTAACTTTTTTTTTACAAACACACAAACACACAAACACAAACATAGCACAAAATTTTCCAAGGGTAACAAAATGGGTCGTGCCTAGGGTCGAATATTCTCGATCGATTCATAGCGACTGAATCGCAACAACGGATGAGTCACGACCGAGTTGCGACCGATACAAAACCACCCCGTTGCGGGTAGCCTAAACTATGTTAATCAAACAAAATTTACTTTTAAGATTAATTTATTTTAGTAAGTTTAGAGTCGTTGGAACGGTGGTGTCATAGGCTGGTGCTAAGCTATGACGCGAAAAAAATGTTTGACGCGAGACTTCGTAAGTGGTGTCATCGCTTTCGCGTCATGGCTATCAACTCACGTGGTAGATTTTTGATTTTTTTTAAATCTAAAAAGTATATACTTTTTATGACACTAAAAATAGTTATTGCATCAAAAATCATATCTCCTACTGAAAAGTGATACCATGACGCCATAATTCATTTTACTGACATGACACTACTTTGACTATAACACCAAACGTATGACTCCACCATTCATTTGCTCTTATATTTTCAATAAACTCTCGTAAACTTACGCGTAAAATACCCTTTTCCTCCTCAAAACCGAATATGCCACAACCAAACACTTGAAAATGCAGCACTATTAACCAAACACCTTTGTCCTTTGTACTTCGAAAATCTTTTGATCAAACCTTAAAACAATGGAAACCACACCCATTTCCGACACAATAACCACCACAAACACAAGAACAAAAAACCAAACCCTAACCCTAACCCAAACACTCCCAAATCTCAAACACACCTTCACACTCTCACACTTTCACCTCCACATCACATCCCAAACCCTCCCAACCGACGCCGTCGCGCCACCCCCCGTCAAACCCACCGTCATACCCACCTCACGCGCCAAATCACGCGCTCTCGTAAAACGCAAACGCAAACTCAAACTCAAACTCCCCGGTGACGGCTCCGACGGAGGCCTCGACGGCGGTAGTAACAGCGGCGGAGGAGGAGGATTTTTTGGCAGTGGCGGCGGTGGAAACGGTGGATTTGGTTGGGATGAGAGTGAGAGCCAAAAGCCGGTTGATCCGGCTTTTGATTTTGTTTACGAGCTGTTGACATGGTTTGTGTTGTCGAATTGTTTGTATTTCGCGGTTAAGCGCGTTGTTAGGATTGTTGTTGATGGGAGTGGGGATGATGGTCAGAGGAGGTTCAGGTGAGGTGAGGTTTGTTTGCGAAAACGCGATTTAAGACGGTTTGTGGAATAAGTGGTGTTTCGTTTACGGTTAGTTAACAATGCTTAGGAATTAGGATTGTTACGATGTAAATATTGTGTATAATTTATAAGAACTTGATTGTTTAGGTTGTGTTCGTGCTATATATGTTTTACTAATGACGAAAGAGTGTCTAGATGACGAACAAAGGCGTGCCTTAGGAAGTGTTTGAGTGTTAGGAAAGCTTGTTACTGTATGTCATAACTCGTAACACAATGCTATAGGTTATGTGTCGATTGGCTTTATCAGCTTAGTGAGAATGTATATGGATTATTAGTATAAGTGTTATCAAATTATGGTAAACTCGAAGGAAGTGTTTGGAATAAGCTCAAGGTCAATTAATGGCGAGGAAAAATGTGATTAGTTTGAGCTACACAATTGTTGCTTTTTGAAGATGTTCAAGCCAGGGGCGGACATACTTGTTAGGTTTTGGGGGGGCGGCGCCCCCCATGGCTAGCCCGACAAGATGATATTTTAAAGTAAAATTGTTTCGATTTTGGGTATTTCTCAAAAGTGCCCCCCACCAATAAATCAAATTGCCCCCCACTTACATATTAAAATCCAACATTTAACTCTCTAACACCTTATAAATCCTTCATTTCTAAGTAAAAATTCCCGATTTATCATTTCAATTCTAGTTTTTTTTTTTCGTATTTTGATTTCATTGTCCAAAAGAAATTTTTGCCCCCCACTTTCTATATTTCTGCGTCCGCCACTAGTTCAAGTTGTTAAGCTTAGGCAAACAGCATCTAAGGCTGTTTAGGCGTATCAAAATTCAAAACACAATAACTTTATAACCTGTATTAGTAACCTTAAACACACATCCGCTTATCTAAATGTGCATGAAATACTTACGTTATACTAGTATCGGTATCACTTTTTTTTGTGTAGCCTTGTGTGTAGGCTAGTTTAGTTTCTGTTACAGGTTACATGTATACTGAATAGTGATGACTCAGTGTGAAACAAATGCATTATATGGCATCTGGAGTTCTGATTGAGAGCGGTTGACACAGGTGCTTTGAGGGTACGACTGAGAGTGGATATTATGTCTAACATGAGGTGTTTAGTACATAGTCACATGGAACGCGGATCGCTTCGGTACGGGATCACGGCACGGGATCGCGGTTCGCTATTTCTCAAAATCCGGTACGACAGGGGGTAGGCTCATTCGGGTACGCTTCGGGTCGGTGTACCATATATTTCGGTTCGGTGTACCAAATACTTTGGTACAGCGTCCACAATAATAATAAACATAAAAACATAAAACATTTCATTCGATTTAATACTTAATGATGAAGGAAAAACATAATTGAAAGGAAAACGTAATTGAAGGGAAAACATTTTGCAAAAAATTCAAACATAAAAGGAATCATATGATATCATTCCTCATCACGAAGATATGACTGTTTTCTTAACGCACTGAAGATATGTATTGATGTTTTAGGAGTGTTGTTTATATATTGTAAGAAAGAAAAGTGCATTGTAATATAAGAAAACCTTTACTCTTCCCATGAAAACACATTTAAGACCTTTCAGATCTGAAACAAACATTTATGAGCCTTTCCATTAACACACTTCGTATTAGATAGGAATCAAACACGTTTTCGAGGCCTGTAAATCGCCGATTTGCAAAGTGTTGGATCGCGATCCGGTACGATTGGGAACGCCAATTGGGTACGATTGGGAACGACACTTTATGGGTTTTGGTTCGCGATCCATGGCGATCCGGATCGCGACCGTACCGCGATTGGGATCGCTCGTACCAGATCGAAATTCGCTTAGGGTTTGGCGAACCATGTGACTATGGTTTAGTATGTCTTATGGCTCCCTGTGCACAAATTTGGTGGATTAACTAACCATCATTCTTTTTGAGTTACTTTCTTGGCACATTCATGTGAACGAGGATAGATAACGCACCGAGTCAGTTACGTGTGGGTAAGGCTTTCATCATGGATGCACCGTCAGCGAGGTAAGCGCTAACTGGTATAGACTTATCTAATGTTAGTGATAATTTGTAGCATCTGCCCCCTTACTTGGATATAAGTAGGACTGTGTATATCTTATCTCAAGCTCATGCCTAAAGTACACCGTTCTTTGGAGTTCAGATTTTACTATATTTAGATTTTCGATTTGAATGCATCTCGTAGAGTAATAGTGTGTATCTGATAGTGTGAGGGGTATATGCCCAAGTGAATCAGCTAGTTAAGCAATGAAACTGAATCTTGAAAACGTGTTACAAGTAAACTTGCATTTCCGTCGCTATAGTTTTTACATTATGTTTGCATACTGTGAAAATCATGATTGCTAGTTATTTTCTTGTCCGTTAGGCTGCGCCTTAGATGGCTGTTTTCTAATAGGGAGTTGATATGTACACAGATCCTTTTGATCCGCACACATATATTTATACTGTTCTGACTATTGTACCCTTATACAACTTTTAACACCTCTCTCTTTCCATGCCACATGTTTTAATGTTTTATGACTTTTATCATTCTTCCTCTGTTTTTCACTCCCATTTCGGTATCCAGTATAACAAAATTATTTTGGTGACGTTTGTAGCAGAACTATATTGTAATTTCAAATGAAGCATGAGAAGAAGCAAAACCTCTATTGATCACAAACGAACGAATGTTTAGCCCGTACAAATTATTTTCCTGTTCTCTTTTGTTTGTTATTGAAGATATGTTAAACATCCCATGATCACAAGTTTGGTGTTGATGTATCAGTAAATGGACTTTGTCCAAACACATACTGTAATTGTTTTTCCAATAGTTCACCTATGTGTGTTAGTTATTAACTTATTATGGTTCATCGAGTACTAGCTTGTTACTTTTTTATGAACAAATCAACAAATATTTAATATATCAAAAGATGAAAACTGCAACCATTGGTCCAAAACACTTGTGACGAGTAATCTACGTGACTGAGTGTGTAGTAGACGTTGTATAATTCTATCACGGATAACATTTCTCATGATTTATGTGTCTCGAATCACCAATGTTCACCCAAATGTATTGAAATGTTGTTGATCCACAAAATAAAACCGTCCATAACATTCTATTTTGTAAGATGGCGGAGACAACGTTGTTGTTAGCTCGGAGAGGGTATATACGCTATCCGCCGCTCTATCATCGAGTTTACTCGCTCCATGCGCCCATTTTACCGTTTTCACTCGAGACTTCATAAAATTATTCTTTTCGGTGCTCAATCCGGTTAGAAAAATTGTACGATGGTAGATTTGGATCGAGAATCTTGGAAGGTGATTCAGATCATAAATGTAAGCCATGGCGGTATATGTAAGCAATGGCTTAATAAGGTTGATTGTTTTTTATTTTTCACATGTGCCTCAAGAGGATTGTAGTGATAATGGATATTGTGAGGTGAAGAAGAAGATGGAGTTAAAAGAGGGACCAGGATCGTAAGAAAATTTTCGAAGTATAAAAACTGACTAAAAAGGTCAGGAGGGTATAAACGTAAGATCAGACAAATTTTCTGTGGATTTAGTAAAATCATCCGTGTAAATATCACTGCCCTTTCTAACATTTGTCTTGTGCGACTGTTAGACCGTGCGATTTCACTAAAATCTTGACAAGTGTCACGACGGTAGATGGATGGTTTTTTTTCTAATTGAAGTGACATTGTGCGCGAACATGGTGTTTTTTCTCAACCATATGATGTTTGATAAACAAGTTTTTTTAATTTTTTTATTAGAAATGTGAGACCTGTAGCGGATGTCTTCTGCTCGATCAATGACCAAAAGGTTTTTTTGACCGGCGACTTTTGATGTTTTTTCTGTGGCCCAAGTCTCGTCATTTTTGGTAAAACAAAAAATGAATTTTTTTTTTCAAAAGTTATGTTTAATATTTTTTTTTTTATTTTGATTTATTTCGAAAAAGACAAAACATAGATGAAGCAAAAAACACCTACCTACGTTCAAGACACTCGTCAAAAAATTGGGTCAAATTGCACGATATAATAGTCGCACAAAACTAAAATGAACACCATTTTGTTGACCACCAACTCAAAAGGTGACCATTTTTGAACTTGGCTCTTCTATTAGTATTTTTTTTTCTAACAAACACAGCATAATAGTCAAGTAATCATAACAATCTGTATTTTTTTTTTCTTCTACAACTAATCATATAAGTAGATAAATAAAAAGCAAACAAATTATACATGTTTCATTGTTAAAAATATAGTCCGAATCACAGAACTATATATTGTATAATTGTATTGATTAAGATCATAAGCTTGAGGGACGTGATAATGATATTCACGAAATTCATCTTGTATGACTTGACACATTTGGTATGAGTGCTCTCATTTAGATGCAATATCTCTTATACATTACATAATTGTATTGTTCGACACATCCTCAGACTACCAAACTTATTACTAAAACAATAACCAAACTCGTCTTTGGCATTAGCATCCACTCTCCCTAGCAAAATCCATGATTTTATATATGTTATTAATTTCTAACTTGCAGTTACACACTTTTACCATTTCGATGAGCCGTTAACTACTAGATTCTAAATCCACAATTCCCATCGCCTTTGACATCTGGAACTCTGTAATGTATGGATGGAAAATTTAAGGAATATAATCCAAGAAGTTAGTGTATATCATCTTTATCTGGCAGGAGTCAAACAAACCTGAGCTTTGAACTTTTTGTTTACATTTTTTTTTAACATATAACGGTCTTGTTTGACTTAAAAGCAAATACAATTATTCAGTGTATAAATTTTTAGAATCCTTAAAATACCAGGAAGATGATACAGTTTAGTATATTTGCAGTATGCTACTCGGTTCAAAAGAACAAGACTTGAATATCTATGACAGAATTTTCAATCAAGAAGATTGACCTGGGAAACAATATTATGATGTGTGTATATGGTTACAACTTTAAGTACACTGCAAATCGTATTAGCATGTCTTCTTGAACTTTTCGTTCATTGGACGAGTCTATTGGATATGAAGTTGTGATCTTTACTCAAGTGTTAGAATTATAAATAGTTGAACACCTCTAATCAAGTCTTTTTGTTATATTCATGGCGAGGCTTTTAATTATTTTTCGGACAAGCATGTCAAGTCTTCTTGCCTCACTGTAAACAAGCATATGTTGTACTCTTATAAGTCGAACCATGTGTTTCCCTAGATAGTTAGATTTTTTGCCAGCGAGTAAATGACCGAGTCTGATCATCACTAATGTCATCTACAGTTTGGTTGAGAGTAACCTGAGTTATTATTCCACTATGTGATGTGATTTTGGAGGCTTATGTTGTAATTATTCTGAAATGTTAGGTATGGTAGTTAGCGATTGATGTCGAAAAGGTGGATTAGGACATTTGATATGATTTTCCAAGGATCATTGCTGGTTAAAGTGGGGACAAATTGGAATAAGATGTTCATGTTACATTGCATCTGATTCTCAATTAATCAAATCTTGGATTCTCCACTTAATGCGGGATATGGTTCCATCGTTGAAATTGATCAATCTGTTTGCGGCTGGTTAGACGTGAGTCAGAAATGGTCTCGAGACTAAACCTGATGAGACAACGTACATCTGAGTAGAAAGGGCTCGCCTCTCCGAACCTGTATGTTTACTATGTTTAATCATATTACTTAAACTACATACAACTTTATAAAGCACATCACAACTTATAGTTTATACAACTTATTATCAAGTTTTGCTAAAACATCGATGCACAAACTACCATAATATTATATGTTTTATACTTTCATGTAATACATTAAACATGAACTAAACATATAAAGTAGTGGCATATACTTGGTTTTTAGCATGAGTACTACTACCATAATAAACGAGAAGTACTCCATGGCCGAACTTTTTTGCTCAAATAGTGACTAGTAAGTCATCCAATGCCCAAAGATTGCTAGACTCGCACCCGAGCCCATTGAACAGGCTTGACTCATGCTCGAGTCCTAAAAAAGTTTCCAAGTTCGAGATTTGTTCATTGAACTCAAATTGACCTAGTGGTGGTAGTGGTGCCAATTGCTCGTGCTCCATGGACTCGGTCACGGTCAAGTTTGGTTCATTGAGATAGTGGTTAGAGTCAGTGGCCTCGACACACAACTTCTTGGTTGGTGGAGTCGTTGGTGCGTGAGGGAAGTTGAGCTTGGCCTTATCACCTCTAATACGTGTAGCGGCTTCATCGTAAGCTTTAGCAGCTTCTTCTGCCGTGTTGTATGTTCCAAGCCATACACGAACGCCTTGGTGTGGGTCTCGGATTTCAGCAGCCCATTTGCCCCATGGCCGTTGACGGATTCCTCTATAGAGGTTCTTACGGGGTATAGTCTTTTTCTCAATCGATTTCTGAGTTCGCTTCTCGCTGCCTAAAAAACAACACAAACAACTTAGATACAAAATTCAAGGATTCAAGGACTTAAACCATAATACTTGTATTTCCTATGATTTTACCTTGCTTGTACTTTGTGTGAAATATAGAAGGTGGCTTGATATCCCAATCAAATAGTTCATCATTATACGTCTCGAACTCGTTCCAAAGATCATTAGCAGTCACCTTTCGGCCTCGTTTAACGATCGGATCGACGTCGGATATCACTGCTCCACCACACATTTTTGCTGTTTGCTAGACGACGTCGAAAGAATAACACAAAGAGAGAAAATAGATGGGTTGAAATAAGGTAGAATTATTAAGGAATGAATATTGACAGAGTATTTATAAAGACGCCTATGTATAGTACTACGTAGTACAAAAGAATGACACACTCGAACGAAATTAATCATAGGAAATTAGGAATATAGTTATCGTTAATTTTCCTATATTAAAATGCAATGCACCGAATACTATGAAGGAGGTTGGAAATTGGATTAGATGCCTATTTTGTTAATAAAGACACAAAATGACAAAAGCTTTTTTTTTTTTCTCAATTTCATTTTGTTGTATAGTAAATTATTTGTAGGCTTAAGTCGATGGCAAAAACACACCGAAGCTGATGGAGAAAATTGAAACCTAAAACGATTGGATCGGGTTCGGATTTAGGTTGGGATATTTTATTTTTCGCGAGTACGGGTTCGAGTTCGGGTTTTAGTAATACCCGTCCCGTTTACCGTATACGTACCCGTTTACCAAAATACATATCGCTTATTGCTATTTTATATAATTTTTTAAGGGTTGCGAAATAGTAGACGAAGATTATTAAACAAATGAAATGCTTGTATTAATTACATTTTGTATGCATTAAGATGTTTGTGATCAAACATATTTCGACTTTGTAACTTTAAATAAAACAATGATTTATTCGATACATTAAATCGCATGATATGATATTCAATTAGTATTCTTCGTCTTCTAAAAACTTAAAAAATTACATTAGGGTATTTTGATTGTTTTTCATTGGTTTTTTTTTTAACTTTATACGTACAATTATGTCCAACGAAATTTAATTGTGGATACCCGATACTCGTGGATAAAAACCGAAAACCCGTTGGGTAATAGTAATCGGATACGCGTGGGATATTGAGACGGATGCGGGTTTGGATATTATAAATAGGTGCGAGTACGGGTTCAGTAAAACCCGACCCGAACCCGTCCCGTTGCCATCCCTAGGCTTAAGTGATAGATTTAAAAATAAAATTATAGATGTGATTGATAGCAGATGTGATATCTTTTTATTATTGTTGTGTCATCTATCAAGCTTTTCGTGTAAATGCACATCTCCGTTTCCATTCTCATATCTCGTGAAACCACCATCCAGTCAAGTTGCGTCGTTGTTTTAGCTTATTGGTGTTTGGTACTCGGTATTTAAGACTCTGTTTAAACCGTTTTCATGTCGCCTGTAGGTGTTTTGCCCTTATTATGTAGTCTTTGTGTTCGATGAGTTTGGTTTTGGAGCTTGTATTTTTCTGTGTTTTTTTTGCAAGGATTTTCATCATGAGTAATACTACTATTTAGACCTACTAACTATGTCTAATAACATGCCTAATGCATCAATCACTTGTACATTTGTATTATGTATCTTTTCTCTCTAATTCTCCACCAATCACTTTTTCAAATCCACCAATTACATCATTAGGCATACAAGTAGGCTTGCTAATTAGACATACAAATCATTTTTCTTTCATCATTTTTATCAATTATAGAGTCATGTTTGTCATCAAGCCAAGTCAAGGCATCATTTGGTTCTTATGAATGACAAAGATTTGAAGGTCTTCAATGGATGTCAAGTTTTTAACTAATGAGTTGTTTTTATTAATATCAAAATGTCAAGTTTGTATTTTATTTGGTTTGCTTTTTGCAAACTTCCAATGTATTATCAATATCAATATCAATCAATTTTTGCCAAAAAAGAAAAAAAAAAGATAGGGAAAATTTATTGGTAAAATATGAGCAGGAGTATAAAAAGTTTCGATAATAAATAAACTTTTTTATATTTTATAGTTATAAGTTTCATGCACGTATAAGTTTAAAAAGAAATCAAATTTTATTTAATATTTTAGTTTAATATACGAATATTAAAAAAATCGTGTTTAATATCTTATAATTGTGATATTATCAGGTTATAAAATGTAAGAGTATTTGTTAATTTATTAACGTTATTGAAAAAATATGAAAAATTATAACACTCACTTAAAATCATTTAATTTATTTAAAATTTAACCACTAAAATTTTATTTATTACCTCTTTTTTAATTTTCTTTTATAAATCTGACACTTGTAATTTTTTGTTTTTTCTTTTTTCATCAAATTTGTCCGTCAAGTTCTTAAAAGAAACTTTTACCAAATAAGATTTTTTTTATTTTTATTAAAAGACATAAAAGTAAAAAATACTAAATTAAAAGATTATTTCTATTTAAAGAAATATTTTTTTTTAAAATAAAAAAGTTTTTATTAATCGTTGAGTTTTACTAAGTAAAAAATAGTAAATCAATTATATGACACATAACCTTTAAGACTACGTTCATTTGAAAGGAAAACAACTTCTCTTACAATGATTTGTATTACGCGACAAACATCCATCAAATTCTCTCATAAACTTGTAAGAACTCTTAGGTCCGCGGCTGAATATGAGAAGGACGATGGGAACCTGCTAGATGTTTGTGAACAGAACACACGAATCTAAAACTTTGAAATTCTACAAACTTCTTGAAATTATTTAGAGTGACAAAATTGTAGTTGTCAACTTAATAACAATAATTAGTTTGCTATTCATCGCTTTGTGTTGTTACTAGTTACGTATTAAATATGATCCAACATTTGACAATGAACCAACAACTTGATGACACGTGATATTAAAAGTAGGTGTGATATAATCAATCAAGCAAATATCATTTTGGTGGTTGGAATTGCCGTTTAAATTGATACTAGTCACATAGAGTCATAGAGTATGTTTTTTTACTGAAAAATTATCGACATAACTAAAATCAGTTAATTTTAATTTTAATCATTTATTATTTAAAATTAAATCTTATTAAAAAATATTTTTGCTAAAATGTTTAAAAGCTATAAAAAATAGTTGAAGAACTAAAATTGTAAATATAATGAAATACTGGTTATCTCTAGTAGTAAAAATATCTCTAATGATACTTTATTGCTTTTATCACTAGTGATATTTCTATCACTAGTGATACTTTTATCACTAGTGATAACCAATATCTCATCATATATATACAAATTTAGTCCCTCAATCTTAAATTATAAATAAATGATAAAGATTAAACCCAAATAAATGATGAAGATTTGTCCTTCAAATATTTGAGCAAAAATACAAATAAACACTAATTTTTTTTTTATGTTTTTTAGTCATAAAATTGAATATGTTTTTAGTAATGACATTCATTCTTCTTTTCTAATACCACATTTGTTTCAAAATAAGTATTCAAAATAAATATCATGTTTGACTTTCAAAGTTTTTTTTAGTAACTTTGACCTTATTATATGTATTGGTATGATTTTTCCCGACTATTATAACACAAACAAACATATTTACAATCAAAGTTCTGGAAAAAAGTGTATTGGTATGATTTTTCCCGACTATTATATAACACAAACAAACATATTTACAATCAAAGTTCTGAAAAAAAGACTTAAAAAAAGATTTTAAAAATCAAACGTGAACATTTATTTTAGGACGGATGAAGTATATGTAATAGACATAATTTGATATGTTTTGTTGTGCTAAATTATGGGTTACTATTCATCAAGTTAGGTGTAATAATGTATGCAGTGTGGTCTTTGAACTTTCAATTCAAAACTGACGATGATCTAATACTGAAATTTGAGGTCCTGATAGTCACTAATCAGTACTTGTATCTGACTTTTGAGCGCACATTTTGGCCAAGCGTTAGGCCGTTGGGGTGTGGTAGTAAACTGCACAGAACCAGACTCACAAACGAGTTCTGAAACAAAAATCTAAAACCAAACCAGCACACAAGCGTCATATAGGGTTTGGTCCGACAGAAACCATACTGCACAGAAGTCAAAACCATACTCACAAACGACATCAACAAAAATCTAAAACTGAGTTCTAACAAGCGTCATATCAGGTTTGGTCCGACACCATATATGTGTATTTGGTGGTTATATAGTCCACACCGAATTATACACACCCACAAATTTAACAATCCTATATTGTCATGCTAGCTAAATACGAGTAATGTGTTGCAAAATATACAGTAGTATTCAACAAAGGAACCACCATTTCGTATTAGCAATTCCTTCAGACTCGTATGCAATCTATCATTATAATTTTCGTTCCGATTTTATGTTGCAAGTTTGGTACTTTATCTTATAGACGTTATAAATAAGACACAAGCCCATGCGAAACGAATGCAAAAATGGTAAACACAAGATAACAAAAAGACAAGTTTTTATGATGTGTATTGTCAAATAAACAAGTTGCACAAATCAATTTTACATTAGGAAAAAAAAAAAAAATGAAACAAACCGCTATAATGCAACATGAGACGAGGAATACAACACTCTTGTGATCTTGTAAAATCCAATGGCATAAAATAACTTTTTATATGATTATTGCCCGTAAATTTGATATTGCAAGGGAGTATAATACTGAAACTTGTGAAATCAAATAAAAGAAAGGGTGCGTGACAATACTTGTATTATATCCTTGCTCAACCGGCCATTTTGGTAAGGCGGTGTATGGTACTTCTTGCAACTCTGTTTCCAGGATCAATGTTCATGACAGTTCTGAGGTCTTCAGCTCCGAGCTTGTATTTTTCCATGCTCTCGTACAACAGCGCACGTTGTACAAGAACTGAGACGTTTTTGCCATCTTGCTCTAGCACCTACAGCACAAGAAATATAATTATGTCTGGATTATTAAACAAAATAGTTAATAAGTAATTTTTTTCTTGCAGATTTTATGATTCCAGGAGATGGGAGTACACACTTTACAAATCCAACTTGCGTGGTAAACAGATCAATGTTGTAAGCGCCTTTGAGACGATATTCAATAATTCCCACCGTTCTCTCTTAGGTTTGATATGTTCACACCTAGTTAACCATGTTTTAGTTTTTTTTATTGATGTGGGGGAAAGTTTCGATAATGCCGAAAATGGAGCTTCGGAGCATCAAATATGTACCAGATCGGGTTAAAACCCTAACCCCCCCCCCCCCCCCCCCCCCCCCCCCCCCCCCACACACACACACACACACACACACACACACACACACACACACCCACCCACCCACCCACCCACCCACCCCACCACCACCACCACCAAAAAAAAAGAAGCTATTTGATGGACTTACGAGCTTATCAACTTGAGGTTATAGCGCATATAAGTTCATTGGCCATAAAAAATGAGCTTATGAGCTTATCAAACTCATAATAAGCTCAAGCTCATAAGCCCGGAAATAAGCTTAGACAAACAACCCCAACTATAAACTAAGTAAAAACCAAACATATTAATGTGAGCGTTAGATAAAGAAAGAAAAAGAGAAATCTGAAAAAAAAAGGCTGCTAGAATCAAAAGTCTTATGATGTCGCCTGTCGGTATCTTCCATACAAGTGGATAAGAGTCTACTATCTTGAGGACTTTTCAAAGTAAACAGATGCTACAAGCCTACTACTTGGCGATTAATAAACATGGCCATATTTTTTTTTTCTAACATATTGTTGACCAAGTACCATATACTAGACCAAATTGTAATTGATGAAAGGCATAAGAAATATTAGAGATAAAATGAAGTTCGTGAAAACTTTAAAGACTGAACATATAATAGTTCGTGAGAGAAACTAATAATGTCTTTGAGACCTAGACTTTTCATCTTAGGTACGCTATGCTGGATTTCATATTTCACCGAAGGGCCTAACTAATTACAAAATAAAAGGCTTGTTCATGTAAACCAGGCACAACCTTTACCGTTAACACCTAAATGAGTAGCTATTGTATCATTAATAATGATGAGTGATTAGAGAAGACTTTAAACCTCAGGATTGTCCACATGATACATCAGTGCATAGAATATTGATGTGCGCATTAACTATGCATAACTTTGAATTACATAAGAAGCAACACAAATCAAGTTAACAAACTATTTAACATAGCGAAACTGAAATTGTACCTTTGAACAGTCAGCAACCGCCTTCTTGTACTCCCCTACTTCCTTATAACACGAAGCCCTAGACGACAACACTTCCCTAGCACCACTCTTATCACCACCCTTTTCCAAAAGAATAACAGCCCACGACAGCCATTTTATAGCATCAGGGTACTGCCCCGCTTTATAATTGTCCATTCCCTTACTCTTCGCTGAAGACGATGTCACGCCAGCAGGCGGTGGAGGAAGCCCTTCAAGCTCAGTCGTTCCACCCACGTCACCTCCTCCACTAGTCTCAGACTCGAAACCCCAATCCTCAGCCCCTGCAAATTGCTCGTTCGCAAAATTATCCGAACCCTTAGAAGCGTTATTAGCAGCCGAAGATGAAGATGTTGGAAATAGTACATCGAAATCATTCCCTACAGACGATTGAACCGGCACCTGATTTCCCATACTACCCAACCCAAAATCATCCAAATTCGACTGTGAACCAATCCCTGAACCCATAGACGACGACTGCACCGGCGTCTGACTTCCCATACCACCAAAATCAAAAGCATCAAACGTCGACTGACTTTTCGCTGCATTCTGAAAACTACCAAACGCATCACCCCCTGACGCCGCTGGCACACTCGTCTTACTCCCTACATTCGTCTTACTCCCGGTTTTCATCCCACCACTACCCTTCGCACTAAAATCAACCAAACCCCCAAACGGATCCTTATTCCCACCCATCCCACCTCCCCCAATACCACCACTCTTCATCGAAGGCCCTCCCAAATTCTGACCCTTACTCGTATTATAATTCCCATAACCACTCCCACTACCCGTTTTCGGCAACGAACCCGCCATACCACTCATCGAAAAACCACCACTTTTCACACCAGTTTGACTCGATCCAACGTTCTTCAAAGGCACATTACTCCCACCACTCTTATTCGCAATATTCGAACCCCCAAGCAAATCACTAAACAAATTACTATTCTTACTCGCTATATTCGCAACCCCAATCCCATTCCCCAAACCCGAACCAGAA
The DNA here is from genome assembly GCA_025667525.1 of Glebionis coronaria. NCBI lineage: Eukaryota > Viridiplantae > Streptophyta > Magnoliopsida > Asterales > Asteraceae > Glebionis > Glebionis coronaria. The sequence goes on from CM046878.1 coordinate 44,725,078, forward strand.
GAATTCCAGCTCCTCCCAGTAATATCACCCACCATCGAAGTGGGCCCATTTAGGGAGCTTGATGACGTCATCGGGGCAGCAGGCTGGTGGGTCCATGAAGGCTTGCTGTTGGATTGCCACGATGACGTCACGTTGGGTTTATGTTGGGCATTTAAAGGTTTGTTGGATTTGTTAGAATTGATACCCAGATCGAAATCGAAAGAGTAATTGGATCCAGATTTATTTGGGTTCATGGTTTTGGGTTTTTTTGAATAGATCTGGGTTTTGTTGAACCTGGGACGGTGGTTGATGACGGTGGTCGGAGATGGTGGATCGCCGGAGATTTTGATTAGATTCTGACGATGATGATGATGATGATGACGATGATTGGATTCTATTTAGCGGAACAAACGTTATATGGTCTGAATGTTTAAAAAGGTTTACTTTATGTTGGATACTCAAATAAATTAAATACGAATTTTCTTATTCATTGTAAAGTTTTAAAAATCGAACTAAAAAACCCACTAAAATTGAAAAACACTAAAAGTTAATAAAAATATATATCAAAATGGATATCGAATTAAAAAGTATAAAATTTTAAAAAATATAGTGAAATTAGCTTATAAAAATAATAAATAAATTAAAAAGATTTTTCAATTTAAAAGGAAAAAATGTGGTTACAAAAGTTTGTTACAAAAGGTTGTCAGAAAATGTTATAGTATATAATGTTGATGAAAATATTAACAACTTGCTTTATTTAGTAGGTAAAAAAGTCTTAATTTTCAGTCTTTCTATTTTTAGAAGGTACCAAATGCTTTATATAATAGTATAGATTTAATAATCTCAAAAACTATTCATGTAAATGATTTATAATTTTTTTATAAAAATAATTAGCTAACTTTGTAAAGACATAACATTAAAGATGAATTTTGTATATTTACAAAGATCAATTACTTATAAAATAAAACAAGATTAACGAGCGTTATAGCGGAAGTTAGATAGCATTAAGGTGCTGTTTGATAATAATTTAAATGATTTAATATAAAAAAATTAAATTTATTAAATCATAAGAAATTTGTTTGTTTGTGACTTAATAGAGTAAGATGTCTGAAATTATTAAATAATAAACTGAAACGATCTGCAGTAAGTCATCTATTAGTTAAACATTGCTTAATTAAATAATGGGTTAATATACAAAGATGTTACTAAACTTTACAAGAAAATTGTCATATGGTAACGAACGTTCATTTTGGGTTTCTATGTTACTCAAGTTCACATGTTAATTAACTAATGTACCCCTAACATTCATATAAGTGACACAAAGGTTATTAGGAGGAAGGGTGACCGGTTATGAACCGGTATCTCATGCCACATAAGTCTGACACATTTTCCACCTCACCAAAAATTCATCATATCCTTTTTCTCAACTAATTTCATCATCAACACTTCAAGCTATCACGATGAAAACTCTCATAACCCTATTAACCTCCAATAACTATTCTGGCACCACTTGTTAAATCATCTCTTCACATCTAACTTGAACCACCACCACCGCCAGATCTAGTATCATCATTATCACCCCGACCATCAAACCTATTTCATCATAACACTTCGAACCACCACCATTTTCGGGAGTTTCTAGAACCCCTGCATTGGTTGAAAATAATAAACAAATGTTCCTAGAGGTTGTTAAAGTTCTGGAACAGGCTGAGCCCAGAGAATCTGAAAAGCCTGCATCTTCGAAAATTAATGATGGATTTGGTAGTGAACAAGGATTAGGGTTTAAACTTCCTGCACCTCCTACAAATACACAAAATAATTTCTTCCACAAGCGACTGTTCAATTGGATAATGTAGCCCTAGAGAGAGAGAGAGATAGAAAGAGCAAAGAGAGTCAAATTTCTTTCCATTGTTTGGCGTAAGTGCTGAAAGGATATCACCATTTGCATTTTCTGCCAATGGGGTTTTAGATAGTAAACCAAGTGTCTGTTCAGATTCTAAAGCACTCGAGTCAACCAGGTTAGAAAATCATACCTAATTTATGTTTGTTGCTCCTTTAGTAATATGGATTACAGTGGGTCGGGCTGGGTTTACTCATTTATAATAAAACGATATGCTAGTCTGAGATAAGATAGAACCTAAACAAGCCCATTCATGATTAAACGATAATAACTGTCTCCTCTGATTTATTGTCTTTGTGCTTTAGGTAACTTGCCCATCTATGGATCCTCATCTCCCTCTTGTGATTGTGCAGTGTCTCCAATCCAGTCATGACAAATGGCCATGTAAAATTGCCAGAGTCAAACAAGGTTGAAAACGGGAATGATCAGAAGTCAGCAAATATATTTGGAACAATGTCCAGCAACACTGAAAGTGGGAGTTATCAGCAGCCAACAAACATATTTGGGAAATCAGAGTCCAAGGATAGAATTGGGAATGATCAGAAGGCTGCCAACATATTTGGAAAATTATATGCTACAGCCTCTGCTGCTCTTCTAGCTACACCCACAAATGGTATATTTTCGTTTGGAACCTCCACCAACAACGTGAGCACTACTCCCAACATGACACCTCTCTCGAATCCTACTAGTATTCCATCAGTGGTTCCTTTTACAGCTTCTAGTGCCACTACCAGTTCACCTTTTAAAAGATGTTTAATACAAGGGTTTGCCTCGTATGAAAGTTCGTTAAACCGATCTTTTCGAATTGATTACTAGTAGAAAGTGCGACTCAATTGTTCTTGGTGGAAAAATAAAAGGGTTTTGATTATCTATTGTAAGCTAAAAATGAAAATGTCGTTGAGTAAGTAAATAAAAATGAAAGCTTGAAATTTTAAACTAAACAAAACAAGTTAGAATAATTCTAAGTAAAAAGGCGGGAATAATTGAAATTCAAAAACTGGAAATACAAACTTTTATCCGGAATATTATCCGGAATGTTATCCGGAATGAAGAACTGTGGCTTATCCGGAATAAATCTATGGTCCCTTGTCCGGAATCTGGAAAATGAGCTATATCCGGAATAATTAAGGAATTTTATCCGGAATCCCTTGTTGAAGGGCTTATCCGGAATCTTTACTTCCAAGGCTTATCCGGAATGTTATCCGGAATGAAATCTTGAGGTGCTTATCCGGAATCAATTCCCTTTTCCTTATCTGGAATATGATTTCCTAGACTTATCCGGAACGTTTCTACTAACTCTTATCCGGAATAATATAACTAGTGAAGCTTATCCGGGATAATAACAAGTCTCTTGTCCGCAATAATGGTTTGGCCTCTTATCCGGAATCTGATGAAGCACACCATCCGGAATAAAGGGAAGAATGCTATATTTGGAATAAAGGGGTTTATGACCCTTGTCCGGAATAACCTGAAGGTGACTAATCGGAATAATATGATTCGAGAGCTTATCCTGAATAAAAGGGTTATCAAAATGTTCAGAATAAGGAATCAACCAATAAGCAAAAATAAGCCAAAAATCAATAAGCACTTTACCAAAAACTTAACCAAAAGGATTTTAAGAAAAAGTAATAAGCTAGAATTTAAAAACTTTTAAAACTCTAAATAAGCTAGAAATCAAAAAGCACTTTTTATCAAAATATAAAACTTATCAAAAGCTACTAATTTTTAAGAACTATTAAGCATTAAGTTTAAGAAAAATAAGCACTTTAATAAAGACTTTTAAGATCACCAATTCAATAAGCACAATCAAATAAGCTACACAATCAAACCATCAATAAAATTAAAGTAAAACTACATGATTATCAAGATTAAGAAAAAGATTAAGAAAGGTAGAATGAGAATTAAGGAAATAAGCTTGATTGATTAAAGATTAATATCAAAATATTACAAGATTAATGTAAAGACTTAATAAGTTTGAAAGGAAAACTAGAGAGAAAAATTAAAAGCACACTTAAAATTAACTACAACTACTAAAACTAACCACCTAATGACATATTAGGAGGGTATTTATAGGAGGTGGGGAGATTAAGTGCTTAAGCTATCTTCTTTCTTTCTTCTCGTCTCGACTCGACTTAATTTCTTTGTCTTTCTCGACGTCGTCTCGGGATTTGTCGATATAAGTTGAACTTGTCTTATAATTTTCTTCAATAATTAGACTTGAGTTCTTCGACTTATTACTCTTCGATAAATCTTCAGAATAGGTCTTGGACTTCCGTTCTTTTTGCATTCTCGATCTTTCGACTTCGTCTTTAGTCTTTTTCTTTGATAAAAGCCCGTGATAGCCCATGTTTTCTTCCTTTTGCATCTTTTGGTCCTAAAACACAATAAAAACACAAAACCACGCATAATTTCGACTTTTATGACATAAAATACACGTTCTGGTCTTGTTATTATTGGAAATAAGTGGTAAAAGGATAAGTGTTTTCACATTTATTAAATCCCCTACACTTGACCATTGCAATGCCCTCATGCAATGCATTAATTTCAAAGCATGGTTTACATTTTTCATCATAGATAACCCATCTTGCCCTTTATTTAATACTAAACACTAAGAAAACTAAAAGATCAAAACAAGTAAAGAAATCAAAGACTTACATTGGGGTTTTAGGTTGTCATGAATATTCATCATTCTCAAGTTTCACGTTCCCCATACCAAGCTTAAAAACGAGATCATTGTTATTATAATTTAGCAAACTAACACGAACTCATGTGGCCCAATTATTTACTTAGACTCCCTTATTCCTAGGTGTATCTCTTATATTTTATTGTTGTCTTGAATGATCACGAGGATGCATTGTTTGACTTATTTCGATAGTTTATTTAGGCCGAAAATAAAGTGGGACGATTTAATCAATAGTTAGCTGAAGGACAAAATCTTTTAAAACTGCTTCTCGGGACCTCATAAAGTTCATATCTTGGCATAACTCGCTTCACGATTTGAGACCTTTCTCGGACCGATATTTGGCAGCGACTTCATACTTCAAATCTTTGAGAGACGTTCTTGAAATTATGGTCTTCTCTTCATAATAGGAATTTCTTCACTTGAAGTTTTTGAGAGATTCTTCATATTTGGACCACGACTTCTTCATTTTTCTCCAATCTTTATTTTTGGACTTTGATATACAACGATCCGCCTCCTTTTAGGACTTGGATCTATTTATCCTCATACCTTGCTAGGGTCTTTTTGGATAGACTTCTCCATGATCTTTAGGGGAGTATTTGTTTTTCGTCGTGTGTCTCGATCCTTCATATTGATTTTCGATAAATGATTCTTCACATCACTTTTGGATCTTTAGCAACAAAATGTAGCCCTCATGCCTTGTTAGGGCCTTTTCGGACTCACCAATCTTCGCATCCCGCTTCAATAAGTTATGCCTTGGCTATGAACTCTAATTAATACCGAGCAACTTTTAAACGATCTTGTGCTAGAAGCTAAGTAACTTTTCAAATCGTACAACCTTATTTATTGCAGATAAATTTATTAGCAAGCGATGGGAGAAAAAGCTTATAATCAACTCACATAAATTCACGAAAGAATACCAAACTTATAATTGACTCTATCATCTATCGTTCTCCACAGTTTAAAATCTCAAGGAATGAGACTCGTGGATGCTTGGCCAATTAAATCAAAGTTTTGGGTTTTCGAGTCATCTATAGGATCTTGCAAACTCTTGGAATTTTTAAGTTTAGAATTCGCATTTTAAAGTTCCCTTGATAAACAACTCTCTAGGATCAATTATAGGAACTTGCGAAAAGTTCTTGTTCTTAACCCGTGAGAGTTAGGACTTTCGCGTTTTAAAGTTCCCTATATAAAAGCCTAGCAAAACTTGACTTAAACACGTTAAGGATACTAGCTAGAGTAAACTTAGATAAGTAAACTCGGGTTGAGTCAAAATATTCATGACTTTGAAAAATTTAAAACCACTTATTAAACTTTATTTTAGCAAAGAAAGTAAATAACGCTAACAAAGGAAAAACTATTAGGCCAAAATAGATTAAAAATTTTGAAAAATGTTGAAAAATCAAGTTTTCCGGTTAAAATGAGGACAAATTCATGGAAAAGCTCACTTATTTCGATAGGAGTCCCCCTACATTTGATATAAACATTGTCATTAATGTTTAAGCATGTGGGAGTAAACTCTCCTACACTTATGACATTGTGCACTTTGTTTAAATCTTGCTAAGGAAAGGACAACTAAAGTGATTTCAATGTGAATCATATAAGATATGAAAAATTGAATCACGACAGTTTTAGGATAGAACCGGGAAGACGGGTATACGGGATCACGGTTCGTCAAGAGTCATCGAGAATGGATATTTTAAGCTTTAATCCCCGCACAGAAGAAGAAACAAGACAACAAACACATACGGGGCTTCCCCTACACTTATTATAAAAACGGTAAAGGATAGATCACGGGTTGCCACCTGAGAAGCGCTTGTTTTTGTTAACCGAGTCACGAGCCTGACTCGAACCAGAACTTAATTTAAGGGAAACGTGGTGAAGGATGGAATCATCTCATGAGAGATGTCCTCACCAAAGTACAACTTCACACGCTGGCCATTCACCTTAAAATTGGGCCCATTTGGCTGAGAAAGCTCAATGGTGCCATATGGGAAGACTTTGGCGACGGTGAATGGACCAGACCAGCGGCTCTTCAGCTTTCTCGAGAAGATCTTCAACCGAGAGTTAAAGAGTAAAACTTGATCACCAACGTGGAACTCTCGGTTCTTAATCCTTGAATCATGGATGATATTGGTCTTCTCCTTGTAGATCAGCGAGTTCTCATAAGCTTCATTCCTTAGTTCGTTGAGCTCGTTGAGTTGAATCTTCTGAAGATCGCCGGCTTTGTTGATGTCGAAGTTAGCCCACTTCAAGGCCCAGTATGCCTTATGTTCCAGCTCAATAGGGACGTGGCATGCTTTCCCGTACACAAGACGATAAGGTGTACAACCAATCGGGGTCTTATAAGCAGTACGGAAAGCCCACAAAGCATCATCTAACTTATTGGCCCACGAGGCACGATGCTCTCCCACAATACGCTCCAGAATTCGCTTCAATCCACGGTTAGATATCTCGGCTTGACCATTGGTTTAAGAATGATAAGCGGTGGAAAGACGATGATTAACACCATACTTAGCCATGACTCGAGCAAATTGATCATTGCAAAAATGAGTCCCGCGGTCACTGATGATAGCACGAGGAACACCGAATCGAGCAAAAAGCTGCTTTAAAAAGTTCACAACCACCCTCGCATCGTTCGTATGGAGAGCCTTTGCTTCAACCCATTTAGAAAAACGAGGATGTACTTGTTCCCTTTAGATGATGGAAATGGCCCCATAAAGTCGATACCCCATACATAAAAGATTTCACATTCTTGTATGAAATTTTGAGGCATCTCATCTTTATGTGTGATCTTTCCTTGTCTTTGGCAAGCATCACAATTTTTAACCATCTCGTGAGCGTCACGATAAATGGTGGGCCAATAGAATCCCGAGTCAAACACTTTCTTTGCGGTGTAGTTGGGACCAAAGTGACCACCGGTGGGTCCTTTATGGCAAGCATCAAGGATTTGTATCGTTGCCGGCCCATCAACACATCGACGAATGACAAGATCCGTACATTGTTTGAAAAGGTAAGGGTCATCCCAAAAATAGTGTTCAATGTCTTTAAAGGAACTTTTTCTTTTGTTGGGACGTTAACCCTTCCTTGAGAATTCCACCCGCTAAGTAGTTTGCAATGTCCGCAAACCACGGGGTGTCATCAAGATTTGGATTGATAGACATTAAGGCCTCAAGGGGAAAAGAGTCATTGATCTCTTGATTCGAATGATCCCCTTGATAAGGATCCTCAAGTCTACTTAGATGATCCGCGGCTAGGTTTTCGGCTCCCTTCTTGTCACGAATTTCAATGTTAAATTCTTGAAGGAGCAAAACCCAACGAAGAAGTCTTGGCTTAGAATCTTGTTTAGTCAACAAGTACTTCAACGCGGAATGGTCGGTATAGACAATTGTGGTGGAAAGGACAAGATAGGGGCGAAATTTTTCAAAAGCATACACTACAGCTAAAAACTCTTTTTCGGTAGTGGTATAATGCAATTGAGCCTCCGTCATTGTCTCGCTAGCATAGTGGATTGGTTGGAAGTGTTTGTTCACTCTTTGGCCCAAAACCGCTCCAATAGCAAAGTCGCTAGCATCACACATCAATTCAAAAGGTAGCTCCCAATTAGTCTCTTATTCATTGTAAAGTTTTAAAAATCGAACTAAAAAACCCACTAAAATTGAAAAACACTAAAGGTTAATAAAAATATATATCAAAATGGATATCGAATTAAAAAGTATAAAATTTTAAAAAATATAGTGAAATTAGCTTATAAATAAATAAATAAAAAGATTTTTCAATTTAAAAGAAAAAATGTGGTTACAAAAGTTTGTTACAAAAGGTTGTCAGAAAATGTTATAGTATATAATGTTGATGAAAATATTAACAACTTGCTTTATTTAGTAGGTAAAAAAGTCTTAATTTTCAGTCTTTCTATTTTTAGAAGGTACCAAATGCTTTATATAGTAGTATAGATTTAATAATCTCAAAAACTATTCATGTAAATGATTTATAATTTTTTTATAAAATAATTAGCTAACTTTGTAAAAGACATAACATTAAAGATGAATTTTGTATATTTACAAACATCAATTACTTATAAAATAAAAAAAGATTAACGAGCGTTATAGCGGAAGTTAGATAGCATTAAGGTGGTATTTGATAATAATTTAAATGATTTAATATAAAAAATTTAAATTTATTAAATCATAAGAAATTTGTTTGTTTGTGACTTAATAGAGTAAGATGTCTGAAAATATTAAATAATAAAACTGAAACGATCTGCATTGAGTCATTTGTTAGTTAAACATTGGTTAATTAAATAATCAACCAAACTGTAGAAACTAAAAGGGGGGGTTGAATAATTTCTTAAAATTTACTTGTTAAAAAATGATTTCCAAAAATCCTTTTTCAAAAACTTAGGCTTGAGGAAATATGTGAAATCTTCTTATTCACAAATATGAACAATGATAGTGTAGCTAAACTAATACTAACAAAAATATATCCACAAAGAATAAAGAATGATAGTATAGCTAAACTAATACTAACAAAAATATATCCACAAAGAATAAAGAATGATAGTGTAGCTAATCTAATATTAACACATGTATATGCAAAAAGTAATAAGGAATGTAAAGAGTTAAGGGCAAAGAAAGATCAAACCGAACACCAAGGATTTATAGTGGTTCGGCAACGAAGCTCACTCCTCGTTCCTACTCCACTCCTCGAGTACTCCTTACTCGAGAGTTCACTACACAACAAGCTCCTTATGGTGGAGAAAACCGTACACGTCGCTTAACCAATTTCCGACTCTAAGCTAAAAGTCGAGCCCTAATCGTAGCTAGGACCAATCTACACAACTATACTTAGTACATACACAACTTCCAAATAGACACAACTACTTGGATCTTCACAACTATGACACAACTACAAGAATATACAAATTGATCTTCAATAGATCTTTGGTGGTGGACTCAACACTTCACTAGGATAGTGTTCTTCTCTTTGCACTTGGAGAGGAAGAGATGGAAGAACAAGATTCACTTCTTAAACAAGTAATAATCAAACAAATGATCAAAGATTTGAGTGATTAAAGAAGGGGTTTGAATCTGGAAATAAATGTGCAAAAGAGGTGAGGTGAAAAGCTGAGAATGGCCAACTATTTAAAGGACAAAGGAGCCAACGGCTATTTCTGCCCGCGGTACCTTATCACAGCCCGCGGTACCTTATCGATAAGGTACCGCCTAGGCGCTAAGGTACCGCCGGACTAGACTCCGCTCCTTTTTGTCCTTTAGTGGTGGAGGTCTTATCTGGGTATAAAAATATCCTGAAAGGATATTCTTAACAGCTATAAGAATATGCCATTTTCAAATTTCAAATAATTAATTTAATAAAACATTTTCTTAAAAATAAAGTTTAATAAAAACTTGTCACTTTTAATAAAAAGTGAGTTTTAAGAAAAGATTAAATCACTTGATCACTTGATTAAGGTTAGTACTTGTTTATCCATACCTTAAGTGAAAATGGGTAAAATGAAAAATACTTGAACTCAAGAATTCGTTTTTCGTTGTTTTCGTAAATGCTTGTTTTTACATATTGTCGTAATCAAAACTAAGCGAGACCGAAAAATGCAAGTAACGTTTTTAGTCATTATTGCATTAACAATCTCCCCCTTTTTGATTCCGACAATACATAAACTCAATCACACAAAAACAAGATTTTCGAAGACGAGTTTATTCATTTCTCCCCCTTTGTCGAAGCAAAAAGGTTGCGTAATCCGGTGTTGAAGAAACGGACTTTGCAAAGATTCCCCCTTAGTGCTTACTCCCCCTAGCTTGGAGCACCGAGGAATCGAGATATGGTGACTAGCTACATAGAAGGGTTAGTTGAACAAAAGAAACAACCAACAATATATAGCAATAGGTCACATAAAAGATAAAAAATAAAAAGAGAAGAAACCACAAAGACAAAGATCCAAGATAGGTTACTAAAAGAACATCATACAAAGAAGTATGGAAAAAGAAACAAGCCAAAAGCATAAATCTAATCCTAGTTATTCTAGAATTCTAAGATTTGCTTGAATGTGGTGTCTTGAGGATAAGCAATCAATGCTTATATGAAAGACAAGGTAATAGTGGAGGGTGGTGGTGGTGGCTTGTTGAAGATCTCATAATCAAAGTGAAGAGGAGGTTTGATTAAGAGACTCTTGATGTAGCTCAACTCCTCATATATGTGTGCCATAGCAAGATGTTGATATTGACAACAATGACAATATGTTCCATGGTGCATGACAATATCATGAGAAGGAGGAAGAACACTAAAGGGTGGTGGTGGAAGAAAAGAAGTTCCACAATCAACATTCTTGGTAGGAGAAATGTGATTAAGAGTGTTCTTGGGTGGGTTTGGATTGAAAGCAATTGGAGAAAATGGAGGAGATTCAAGGCTTTCATTGGGAGAATAAGACATTTTGGATGTGAAGTAATGCAAAATGCTTATGGTTTAAATAGGGAAGGCTTAGGGTATTTTTGGGATGGTCAAAAGGTTTGAAACAAAGATTCTCAAAAAGGTTGGAGCAAATCTGGAGTTTCAGACAAAAACCCAAAAAGGAGGCCCACTGTAGGCGGTTCCTTATCTATACTGGCGGTACCTTATCAATAAGGTACCGCGGTTCACATAAGGAACCGCCTGCAGAAGCAGGGTTTGGTGTTTGGAGGAAGATTTTCAGCAAATCTTATTTTTCTAGTCTAACTTATCATAGGGATATGCTTAAAAGCAAAGATAGACAAAGAAAACATATGCAAACTTACCAAATAGAGATTTGACCAAAATACATGGATTAAAAAATCAATGTAGGAGGTGTGTAAGACAAGACCTTAAGTCATGACACAATGATCCTCCATGATTCAATCTTGTTCTTGCTATGTTTGAGAGAATCATACATATGAATTATGTAAGCTCTATATTAATAGCGAGAATCTATGAAAAAATCGTTTTTAGATTGAATTAACAATGTCAAACGAATTTCTCAACCATTTTCGAAAGAGACTTTGAGAGTTTTGAAAAGGAGATGAGAAGATTTTTCAAAAGGAGTTTAAAGGACTCAAGGACTCAAAGTCGTAATAGAAAGCACACAATAAGAAAGGAATTTAAGGAAGATGTTCCATTAATCCTAGACCTAGACGCAAGTAATTGAAAGGTTCCCTCTTAAGTGGCTTAGTGAAGATATCGGCTAAGTTGTCTTCGGAGGGCACCTTTTCAATAGTAATGTTCCCCTTTTGAACATTATCCCTAAGGAAATGGTGTATAATTTCTATGTGTTTGGTTCGCGAATGTTGCACAGGATTCTTGCTTAGGTCTATATCGCCTTTATTATCGCACATGATGGGAACATCATCAAGAGAAATCCCGTAATCAACAAGCATTTGCTTCATCCATAGAGCTTGTTGGCATGCTTTACCGGCACTCACATACTCGGCTTCCGTGGTGGATATGGCAAGAGCGGTTTGTTTCTTGGAGAACCAAGAAGTTAAACAACAACCCATGAAGGTACAAACTCCACTAGTGCTTTTCCGGTCCACATAGTCTCCCGCATGATCCGAGTCCGCGTAGACAATGGTTTCTACGCCGGTCCCTTTAGGATACCATAATCCTAAATGTATAGTGCCTTTAATGTTTCGGAAGATACGCTTAACCGCTTCAAGGTGAGAGGTTTTGGGAGCCTCTTGGAAGCGAGCACAAAGGCAAACACTAAACATGATATCCGGTCGACTTGCCGTTAGGTACAACAAACTACCAATCATACCTCTATATTTGGTGTTGTCTACCGACTCACAATCATCATCTACGGTGAGTTTAGTATCCGAGGCCATAGGGGTCTTCATTGGTCTAGATTCTTCTAATCCAAATTTCTTTTGCATTTCTTTAGCGTACTTAGATTGATTAAAGAAAATACCATCGTCCATTTGTTTAATTTAGAGTCCTAAAAAGAAGTTAAGTTCTCCCATCATACTCATTTCAAACTCATCATGCATGATTTTGGCAAAGTCATCACACAATTCTTGACAAGTTGAGCCAAATATAATGTCATCGACATATATTTGTACGATTATGAGGTGAGAACCTTTCTTCTTTGTAAAGAGTGTATTGTCTACCATACCCATGGTATACTCATGTTTAACAAGAAACGCTTTAAGTCTATCATACCAAGCTTTGGGTGCTTGTTTGAGTCCATAAAGTGCTTTCTTAAGCTTGTAAACATGGTCCGGTTTCTCAAAATCAATGAAGCCGGGAGGTTGAGCCACATATACCTCCTCATTGATCAAACCGTTAAGAAATGCACTCTTTACATCCATTTGTTGAAGCTTAATATCTAAGGCACAAGCGTAGGCTAAAAGGATTCTAATAGATTCTAATTTAGCTACCGGTGCATATGTCTCGTCATAATCAATCCCTTCTTGTTGATTATAGCCTTGAGCTACAAGTCTAGCCTTGTTACGAGACACAACACCATTCTCATCTAGCTTATTCCTAAATACCCATTTGGTTCCTATAATGGTAGAACTTCTAGGTGGAGGAACAAGTTCCCAAACATCATTGGCAACGAATTGATTCAATTCTTCTTGCATCGCAATGACCCAACTCTCATCCGTCAAAGCTTCTTTAACGTTCTTTGGTTCAATCAAGGAGGCAAAATAAAAGAAGTTGCTTTGATTTTGGACTTGAGATCTTAGGGTCCTTTGATTTAAGTCACCAATGACATTATTGAGAGTATGATCCCTAGACTCCTTAATGTTTACTTCCTTTTCAACACTAAGGTCTTCAACTCCTATTTTTCTAACCTCTTTGGCTTTAACTACTTCTAATTCATCCAAGTCATCATCAACCAATGATGGTGTCTTGGGTGAAGGAGGGGTTTCATCAAAGGTTACGTTGAGTGATTCTTCAATAACCCCTGAGGATCTATTTAGGACTATGTAGGCCTTACTAGTTTGGGAATAACCTAAAAGGATACCTTCGTAAGACTTTGGGTCAAACTTGGTAAGGTAGTCTTTGGTGTTGAGGATAAAGCACTTGCTTCCAAACACCCTAAAGTATTCTAATGAGGGTTTCTTACCTTTAAGAATCTCATAAGGGGTCTTTCCTAGGAAAGGTCGAATAAGAATTCGGTTGAGAATATAAGTCGATGTATCTACGGCATTGCACCAAAACTTTTGAGGCAAAGATTGCTCGTTTAACATCGTCCTACTCATCTCTTGGAGAGTCCTATTCTTCCTTTCAACTACCCCATTTGATTGTGGAGTGCGAGGAGCCGAGAAGTTATGGGTAATACCATGAGCTTCACAAAAGGCACCAAATTGCACTTCATTATCAAATTCCCTACCATGATCCGTCCTAATAGAAACAATTGAACATCCTAGTTGATTTTGAATTCTTCGACTAAAGATTTCGAAATGATCGAAAGCTTCATTCTTAGATGCCAAAAATCTAGTCCAAGTGAATCTAGAATAGTCGTCAACTATAACTAGGGTATAAAGGTTACCTCCATAACTCCGTATGGCGGAAGGTCCAAAGAGATCCATATGTAGGAGCTCTAAGCATCGAGAGGTCGAAACCAAATTTTTGGCTTTGTGACTTGAGTGAACTTGCTTTCCAACTTTGCAAGCATCACAAAAGTGACTATCAAACTTAATCTTGGGGAGGTGTCTTACCAACTCCTTAGAGACTAAAGATTGAATTAAACGCATATTAGCGTGACCTAATCTCTTATGCCAAAGAGTAGAACTATCATCTATAGTCGCAAGACATATGTTGTCTTTTGACTTCTTATTAACCTTCATGACATAAAGCCCATGCTTTCTAACACCTTTTCCAATGACTTTTCCATCTTTTACGATTTCACTGTCATGTTCGGAAAAGATGACCTTACACTTATTATCACAAATTTGACCTATACTTAAAAGATTAAAACCTAAGTTATCTACGTGCTCGACATTTTCAATGGTCATGGAGTCAAGAGAAACCGTACCTTTGCCAATGATATTACCACGTAGACTACTAGCAAATGTGACGTTACCTCCATCATATGCTTTGTAATGCGAGAACAAACTTCGATTACCCGTCATGTGTTTAGAACATCCACTATCCTTAATCCACTCATCGGGCTCCAAATCAATTCCCAAGCATATCTAGGTAACAATACACAAGATCAAACATTTGGTCCCCAATATCTCATGGGTCCAAAATTGTTAGTTCCAAACATCCCTTGCATTTGGTTGGGATGCATGAATGAGGTGGGGATTCCCCATGGAGAACAAAATGGAGGAGGGTAGTAGTTCATGTAACCATTTTGTTGTTTATTACTTCTCCTAGGTGTGTTTGATCTAGGTTTAAAGTTATTATCATTCTTTCTAGGTGTTGGAGTTTTACTTCTAGTTCGTGAGTTGTTTTGATTATCCCTTGTAGGCGTTGTCGTTCTACTTCTAGGCTTAGACTCATTCTGTACTCTAGGTGGAGTAGAAGATAATCTAGATAAACTTCTATTTCCCATGAGAGGTTTACTTAACGGCTTATAGAACTTACTAATAGCATTGTCGTCAAGTATGGGTAATTGAACCTTATTAACAGTAAGATGCTTTGGTTTTTCATTTAACTTAGATTTTTCAGAAAGTTCAGAATTTTCACAAAATTCAACTTCTGGCCGCGGTACCTTATCTATGGCCGCGGTTCCATAGCGATAAGGAACCGCGCCATAAGATGTGGAACCGCGTCCAGAAAGTGTTTTCTGTGAAAACCTGACTTGTTTTGGTTCACCAGTTGAGGCTTCATTTGAATTAAAACCTAGACCAAGTTTTTCCTTAGAATGAACTTGTTTGTTTAACATATCATCAAGAGCACTAGTACCTTTCATGAACTTTTCCAATTTAATGGAGGTGCTCTTGAGATCGTCATTCTCTAATCTAAGTTTCTCACAACTTAAGCAACCTAAATCAACCTCTTTGTTTTTCTCAAGTATAGCCAATTTCTCCCTAAGTTCATTGATCTCATGTTCAAGCTTAGTTTTGGTTGATTTTAAGGTTTTATTCTTTTCTATGAATTTAAGACTAAGTTTGTGTAAGCTATCATATTTGCCTTCAAATTCAGTATCATCTAAATTAGAACTATCATTGCTATAATATTCGGTTTCGGAATGTACCTCTTTAGAAGTGTGAGCCATAAGACATTTCTCCTCTTTGGGGTTGTCGTCATCATCTTCACCGCTATCGCTCCAAGAGCCACTAACGAATGCCGTGTGGCTCTTATCACGAGCGGGCTTTGGACAATCACCAATGAAGTGATTTGGATCACCACATCTAAAGCAACTCCTATCACTTTTTTCGTTCTTGACAAACCGATTTTTTGACAATGGTTTCTTGTCATAGTTTGGTTGCCTAACGTGTTGACCTCGTCTCTTGAAGAACTTCTTGAAATCTCTCACCGCCAATGCATACTCCTCGTCATCACTCTCCGAGGAACTATCATGGTCACTTTGTGCCTTCTTGGCTTTAAGTGCAAGATATTTCCTTTCACTCTTGGTTTTTACTAGTTCCGAGTCCTTCAAAATTATCATCTCATGAACCTTCAAGTTTCCTATGAGTTCATCGAGTGACAAAGTTGAGAGATCTTTCGACTCTTCAATAGCCGTGACTTTTGCTCTCCAATTTGGATGTAAGGCCCTTAGAAACTTCCTAACATTGTTCTTGCTAGAAAAACCTTCATCAAGTGCTTTTAGACTAGTAATAATGGTGTTAAATCTAGCAAATGCACTATCAATAGTTTCATCTTCTAAGATGACAAATTGTTCATATTGTTGGACAAGAAGATCGATTTTACTTTCTTTGACTTGGCTATTACCTTGGTGGGTTACTAAAAGAGTGTTCCAAATATCTTTAGCGGTTTCACACATAAAAATTCTTTCATACTCTTTCTTAGGTAAAGCATTATAAATCACCATTTTAGCCTCATTATTTTTTTGAAAGATTCTTTATAGTATCATCATTAGCTTTGTCAAAAGTGACTAATTCTTTTGTTTTAGAAACTTCATTAAATTGAAAGGGTAAAAAATCACCATTGGTAATAACATGCCAAAGATCTAAATCTTTTGATTTCACATAAGTTTCAAATCTATTTTTCCAATAAATAAAACTATCGGTTTTAAAAAGTGGTGGTCTTTGCATAGATTGCCCTTCTAGGTACTTGTTGGAATCCATAGATCGATTCAAGTTTTAAAATACAATATACTTTAAAAATTCTTGAGCAACCCGCTCTGATACCAATTGTAGAAACTAGACGGGGGGGGTGGGGGGGTTGAATAGTTTCTTAAAATTTACTTGTTAAAAAATGATTTCTAAAAATCCTTTTTCAAAAACTTAGGCGTGAGGAAATATGTGAAATCTTCTTATTCACAAATATGAACAATGATAGTGTAGCTAAACTAATACTAACAAAAATATATCCACAAAGAATAAAGAATGATAGTATAGCTAAACTAATACTAACAAAAATATATCCACAAAGAATAAAGAATGATAGTGTAGCTAATCTAATATTAACACATGTATATGCAAAAAGTAATAAGGAATGTAAAGAGTTAAGGGTAAAGTAAGATCAAACCGAACACCAAGGATTTATAGTGGTTCGGCAACGAAGCTCACTCCTCGTTCCTACTCCACTCCTCGAGTACTCCTTACTCGAGAGTTCACTACACAACAAGCTCCTTATGGTGGAGAAAACCGTACACGTCGCTTAACCAATTTCCGACTCTAAGCTAAAAGTCGAGCCCTAATCGTAGCTAGGACCAATCTACACAACTATACTTAGTACATACACAACTTCCAAATAGACACAACTACTTGGATCTTCACAACTATGACACAACTACAAGAATATACAAATTGATCTTCAATAGATCTTTGGTGGTGGACTCAACACTTCACTAGGATAGTGTTCTTCTCTTTGAACTTGGAGAGGAAGAGATGGAAGAACAAGATTCACTTCTTAAACAAGTAATAATCAAACAAATGATCAAAGATTTAAGTGATTAAAGAAGGGGTTTGAATCTGGAAATAAATGTGCAAAAGAGGTGAGGTGAAAAGCTGAGAATGGCCAACTATTTAAAGGTCAAAGGAGCCAACGGCTATTTCTGCCCGCGGTACCTTATCACAGCCAGCGGTACCTTATCGATAAGGTACCGCCTAGGCGCTAAGGTACCGCCGGACTAGACTCCGCTCCTTTTTGTCCTTTAGTGGTGGAGGTCTTATCTGGGTATAAAAATATCCTGAAAGGATATTCTTAACAGCTATAAGAATATGCCATTTTCAAATTTCAAATAATTAATTTAATAAAACATTTTCTTAAAAATAAAGTTTAATAAAAACTTGTCACTTTTAATAAAAAGTGAGTTTTAAGAAAAGATTAAATCACTTGATCACTTGATTAAGGTTAGTACTTGTTTATCCATACCTTAAGTGAAAATGGGTAAAATGAAAAATACTTGAACTCAAGAATTCGTTTTTCGTTGTTTTCGTAAATGCTTGTTTTTACATATTGTCGTAATCAAAACTAAGCGAGACCGACAAAATACAAGTAACGTTTTTAGTCATTATTGCATTAACACAAACAATGTTATTAAATGTGTATCTATGAGGATGTAAGCCCTGCGCTTCGCTGCGGGATGTGAGACCAAGATTAAGGGCGAACTAACACTATAACTGACTGATAACCCAAAAGGATTATTTTCGTAAATTGTTTTTGAATATATAGATATATATATATACAAACAATCCTTAGGTTATTGCTCCGTTGCTAAGTTAGCCATTAAGGACTAACTTTGCAACAGACCTGTAACATCAAGGAAAAACACGTAAAATCTATAAGGTTAATGACCGTTTGTTAACGGTTAAGGAATAAGTTTGCAACAGACCTTTAAGACTGAGGACCAATTCCGTCAAATATGTGATTTGTAAAGAAAATTAACGATCGTTAAGTATCTGCATTGTATGCTCTTTTTATTTTTGACAAAAACTTGATTAATATTGATTAAGATCAAAAGATCTTTTGTAAATACAATTGAAAAGTTTGCAAAAAGCAAACCAATTGAAAATAAAGATACATTAAAATAAAACAAACTACCATTACTGACAATGAAACATAACCAAAAGATTTCATCCTTGAAGATCTTGAATCTTTATCAACCGAAAATTATATGCTTGTCATTGTCTTGATTGAACTGAAGGCTGAACATAGACCCATAATTAACGGAGAAAGAGAAGCTCTTCCACCACCACCAAAACCTTGCAACATACCTCACCTCAATGACCTTTCTTCTTTCTCCAACCTTTCAAGGCATTGTGAAAACCTCTCTTATCCTCGACCTCCTTCTCCACCGCCACCTTCTTATTTTGATTGTCCTCCCTCATCAAATGACTTTGTTTTGCATCAGGAAGCTCATGTGCTTGTTGTCGATTTCAACAAATTGAACTTGCTCATGTGTATGTCAAGCTAAATTTTCTTTAATTTATTCTCACTCGACTTCCTCTCAAAGTATTTGTTCCCGTGAACAAATCTTCGAATGATGCCTCGTCGTCTTATTTTACCAATTAAAGCATATTTTGTGTTCTAATTGTTTGAGTCAAACAAAAACATAAGCAATCTTGGAGGACTATACTACCAGAATAGTTTATGCTTATGTTGTTTATTTTCCTTATTTGTTAGTTTAATATTTATATTGTGTGTATGAATATTTCCCTTGTGTGTTCTCTCATATTTTTGTAATATGATTGTTACATGTGTTATTTCTTTTCCCACTAATTTTTTATCACACATGTTGTTAAGAGTTGATCATAGTTAAAATTTACAATTGTTTTTGGGTGATTCCAACAATTCTAAGTTTTTAATCCTTTGACATATTATCATTACGATTGGTATGTATGTTTCTTTTCTACCTTTATTCCACAAATTGTACGTTGATTTAATCAAAACACCCTCCTTAGACATACTTAGCAAATACTTACTTCTAATTTGATATTTCTTTTCTTCCTCCCTCTCAAGTTATTTAGTATGTAGTGACTAATATATACATTGGTGTTTCTTTTCTTTCTACTAACCTTTGTATGTAGCTTGTCACCTTAGCTCAATCACTTGGTGCCCTAAGCTAGGGGAGTAAACACCAAGGGGGAGCTACTAGCATAGCCGATTCTTCCCTTCTTCAAAGACTTGTGCTAACCTTTTTGCTTCGACAAAGGGGGAGAAATGATATGATAAACTCGTTAATAATTCGAATAATTTTGTGTTTTTCATAAATGAGTTTATAGTTTGTCGTAATCAAAAAGAGGGATATTGTTAATGGAAGTGATGCCTAAAAACATTATTAGTGTTAACTAATCTTTCTTAGTTTTGATCACGACAAAGTAAAAAGATATTTATCGTCAAATACAATCGTAAGATGAATTATTTAACAAACACTATCATCAAGGTAAAAAAAGATAATAATAATTAATTATTGCACACACATCTCTTAATCATGTTTAGTGATAATAAAAAATGATTAGCCTTAAAACTAACATATTGTCAAATGTGACAAAATATTTTAATAAACTTTCTGATAAACCAAAGGATTATTTTCGTAAATTGTTTTTGAATATATATATATACAAAACAATCCTTAGGTTATTGCTCCGTTGCTAAGTTAGTCATTAAGGACTAACTTTGCAACGGACATGTAACATAAAAAAAGAACACTTAAAATCTATAAGGTTAATGACCGTTCGTTAACGGTTAAAGATTAACTTTACAACGGACCTTTAACATTGAGGACCAATTTCGTCAATATGTAACTTGTAAAGAAAATTAGCGATCATTAAGCATTTGCATTTTATGCTCTTTTTGTTTTTGACAAAAACTTGATTAATATTTTTTGTGAATACAATTGAAAAGTTTGCAAAAAGCAAACCATTTGAAAATAAAGATACATTAGAATAAAACAAATTATCATTACTGAAAATGAAACATACCAAAAGATTTCATCTTTGAAGATCTTGAATCTTAATCAATCGAAAAATATATGCTTGTCATTGTCTTGATTGAACTAAAGGTTGAACATAGACCCATAGATGCAAATGGTGATACCTAAAAAAAACCCAACAAAAACACAGCCTGTGATACCAAGCCTACCAAACAGGAAAACCACAAAATACGGTAAAGCACCCACGGACGACATTGCCACGATTTGACAGATTATTTAAAACCAAATATCGTAACCAACCAGTGAGTTAAAGTGATGACGCGACCCAAATGCCCATGAAGCAACTTCCACGAATATTATATATATATTGATGAGATCTCCTCGTAAATATATATGTTAGATAATGTGGCAAACTAGAATAATATCAAAAAGTAAGAAAATTTATTAATTTACTTAAAATTATTTTTTTTAATTGATTAAAACTAGATCAAAATACTGTTTTTACTAATTTTCTTGTTTTTGTTGTGTTGGGTTGGTTTGGTCGGTTGGTCAGTTCGGATCAAGTTATTTTATGCCACGTTAAGGATAAAAAATTCATATCCGAACCCGACGATATTTGAATTCAAGTTCGGATAAATTGGGTCTAATCAACTCGAAACGTGTACATTTATGTTAGATCAACCCGGATACGAGTAAAATGTAACAACATTGCTTATTCTAGACCGTTTAAATTGAAAATTAAGAAAACTTTATTCAGGTTGACCCGTACCCGAGCTAGGTAAAAAGTTTCTACGTAATATTTGACCCTATTTAGTATTTAGGTAACTCGGGTTGACTCGAATAACCCAAATACTTTTTTGGCCCGATCCGACTATGCTTAATCGGTTTATGACCAAATCGGTTTTTTACACCCCTAGTGATCAACCCCTAAATAATTGCAGTGATAAACATTAAAGCGAATTTCAAAATATTATAAATCTTTGTCAGCCAAATATGCCAAAGTATTTTAAATTCAAAAATTTTAAGTCTCAAAAAACTAAAATTTCTTGTAATTTATAATTCCAAAATTCTAAACTCACTGTTGGAAATCCACTTTATGTGACGACATTTAAGAATTCCCGTTAGTTATCATAGTCACTCACGCTAAGACTAGACTAAGAAACTATGTATAGTATAGGTGCGTGAGTGACTATAAATACCCCTCCAAGGCTTCCAAGGAGGGGTTGTTGTTGGTTGTGTTTCTCTTTTCATTTAATACATTGTCTTTCTCTCTCTAGAAATACCTACATCCACCACTCTCTCTCTCTAACCATGGCTGCCACCATCTATTACCACCCAATTAGACCACCGGATCTAGTAAAATAGCAAACCCTCAATTGGCATCAGAGACGACGGTTCAGTCCTTGGATCGGCTGGTTTTTTGTCTATTGATTTGGTGGTCGAAAATCTTTTTTAGGTCTCAATATGTTATAACTTTTTGTTACGGTGGTTTTTTTGTCACAGCTGGTTTTTTATTAGTCCTTGTTTCATATCTGGTCTCATATTTTGTCTCATGGTGTCATTACCAGTCACAGTTTATCACTTTTGTCATTTTGAATAGCCCCAAACATATTATTTTTTTCGGATCTAAACAGGCCTAAAAACAGCTTTAAAAGTTGTTTAATGGTCATGAGTTTTTCTGGGTTTTTCTTTTGTATTATTTCTTGATGATGAAGATCTGCCCAAAAAAATCAGATCTAGAAAACCCAGTTCCAGATAACTTAGATCCACAAAACCGGAAAAAGTACCATATGGATAAGGTTTTCAAATTATTCCAAGATTTGGTTGCTTTATTGCGAAATTTTCAGATTTTCATATTGCGAGATATGCAAATTTTGATTATTGCGAGATTGATGTGGAAAACATTGCGAAATTGTGTGCACATAAATTATTGCGAAATTATAAGTTTTTCTGACATTCTGAAATGAATACTAAATACTTATCCAGAAATGATGTTTTATAAAACATTCCGAAATGAGGTCTTATGAAAACATTCGCAAATGGTAAAAAGTTACACATTCCGAAATGTTTTTATTAACATTCCGAATATCTAATTTTTTTACCAAGACCATGACGAGTTCAATAATACCGAGACTTATAATGAATAAAAAAACCTGATCTACGTAACAAGCAATAATCAATCAAATCCGACTCAGTATTATCCATTCGTCTCGTTATCCCATCGCCACAACCTCATCAACCAACACCAATCAAATCCAACTCTATCTACCTATCCCATCGTCTCCTATCTCCATTTACCTAGACTCAAACTTAATTAAAATGTTACGATCTCAGAATTATTCAACCTTGTTTAAAAATCTTTCAAGATTTTTTAAAAAGTCTGAATCTAGTTCATCACTGATCTGTGAGATTTCCATCTCATGTTAGTATTCAAAAACTAAAAAGAAGATCAATAACAATCATGTTAAGAGCTATCTTTGTTTCGAGTTCTTATACATGCACACCTACCTGAGATCCTGTTTGTACAAGATCTTGAAGTTAATTCCATTTCACGTTTCTTTAAAAGGAAGAAGAACAAGATTTTATCTTCTATTCACTATGCGAATTTTATGGTGTTTGATTTACGTGTATATATGGTATTCATTGGTGTTTGATTTTCTCGGATACGAATGAATGAATAAATAGTTAAGTGGCTAAGCTTGGTTTGATTTGCAACACAACGTTGGGATTAATTGCTATGAGATTCGATTTTTGGTATTATGAGAGATGAAGATGATTTGATTCTTGAGGTTTAATTTTTGTGGAGTGGCTAAGGTAGATAGGTGTAGATCTGATGATGGAGAGGATTATGAAACGGAGGTTACGAGGTGGGTTTGGTGGCTATGTGAAGAAGGATTTTAGGGTTAAAGGAAATTAGGGTTGGGTGATTATATACCTAAATTTTGGGTATAGTAGTCTATGGATCGGGTTTGTACAATTTATGTGGACCGGGTGATTGACACTTGATGCTAGGACGAGTATAATCAGCTTTAGATAGTGCCGAGTATAAACAGTTTTCGTTAGGGCCATGTGCTGTTATGGACCAGACAATTTTTCTATAAGGCCAATTGGGCTTAACATAAGCAATTTGTTGGCCGAGTGTTTTTTTATTAAATTATATTTGGTTTTCAAATCTTATATTAAGTATTGGTATATGTTGGTATCCATTTGATTACGGGTTGCAAAAGATGGGCCGCGTATATTGTAAAAATTTTATGCTAATTTTTTTATTTTGGACAACATTTTTGATATTAAGTTATATTTTGGTAATTATCGGAGCTTGATAAGAACAAGTGATGAGACAACGTGACAAGATTTATTTGATGAGACCGAGAAAAATGGCTAAATTTGAATTTTAGTGGCTACGGATTTGACCGGGTATTATTATTTGAAATTGAAGATGGATTTATCGAAGGCGTGCACTTATTTTATCTTTGAAAGATAACTTTCTCGTGCTTAATCTTTAGGATAAAGACTTGACTATCTAGTTTCCGGGTTCGGGGTGGTTGGTTGATGACCTCTATAACTATGACTTTAATGAGCTACATTGTTGTACATAGTGTTACGCGCATAGTCGATGTGGATAATTTCAAGAGGTGTTGTGCTTATATACTTCTTCTGTAATGTATTGGGTACTTAGAAATTTCGCAGCAAGGAAATTTCTACATCGTTCCTCATTCAACAATAGTGCAAGCTTAAGTCACAAGATCGAGGAATTCTTATTCAGTTTCACGTTTGGTGTATCAGATTAGGTCCATTAGTGGTCACTTCAAATAGCCTACAAAAGGGTTGGTAAAGATAGCCATGGAGAGTTTATGAGTAGAGAATTTCGATCAGCAACTGATTCTCGCTGAATATAATTAAGCTAATTTATTACTCTCACGAGATTCAGGTACATGTGCGTACGATCTATTGCTGGTTCCGAGGTTTCGAAACCATCAAGGGGAAGAAGAAGACATACTGAACGCACAACGAGTACAGGTGATGAACTTCATACCTTCTTTTGATTTGAAGGCATTCCGGGGAGATACATGTCATAACCGTAGAGAAAATCAGTGTTTTAACTCGTGGCGTTTAGTGCATCCTTCAACTTACATGGGGGAAGAACTGAATGATGCAGTCTCTGGTAGTTAAAAGAGGTATAATATTGTTCGATGATTAATTGTTTTGATGTTGCAATTAAACATCATCATTATGGAGAGATATGCATTTCGGGGACTTAATTGACTCTGGTGCGTCTTCGGAAGAAGATATGTGCATTTCTGGGACTTAATTGACTCTGGTGTTATGATGTCAACTTCATGATTGGGATTAAGTGTGTACTTCAGATTTTGGGCTTCATACATGGGATTGATTTCCTTTCTTCAACTACGTAGGGGAAGAAATGTATTGATTCATTCTAGTATGCATTACTTGAACTCTCAGGGGGAAGAAAAATTTAGAAGAATTATTCAAGCGTGATAAGAGACGTTGTTGATCTACTTGGTATGTAACACCCCACTTGGATAAGTGGACCGTTACGTGTATTTATGGCGTGTCATCAAAGCATAAGGTAAATGTCCTAAAACATTAACTGACCATAACGGAAATACCGGAATCAAACATCGGCAATCCAAACATAAGCCCAAAACATGAAAAATAAAATACTGAATGAAAGGACTAAACAATGTCCAAATAAGCAGAATAATATAAGAAATGCATAAAGTAAGAAGCCTGGGTAGCTTCCATCCAAATGCACACGCTCTTGGAATCCTAAAAGCATCCTGATGTACCTGCCGTTAGAACATGAAAGGAACTACGGCTGAGCATAACGCTCAGTGAACGGATATGAAGCATGATAAGGAATTACTGAAATGAAGTAGATGATAAATACTGAAGCTGTAAGACTGATATGTAACATGTGGTAGAACTCTGCATAAAATCTGAACAACCTGGTTCATATATACTGATACTGAAATATAACTATTAATTCTGAAAACGTGCATTTACTGTATTTTATTTGCCAGAGCTTATATAGGTCACGTGCTGTAACAACCGTGCATGAATAACTGGAGGGGTGACCTCGTCATGCTGTAGAGGGGTGACCTCTAAATAACTGTGCTGGGTGGAGGGATCAGCTCCAATGTGAAGGATGTAGAGCACACACCACATTCACCCTGATAAACATGAAACACTTATAAGCCTAGGATGCATCCATACGCCCCACTAATAATACTGATAAAATGGCCAAGTTGAGCTGAGTGGGACGATGCAGGATATCACTCTCCTGCATGTGAGTCACGACACCGGTGCCTCTAGTGCCGTGGTTACGGTACCTCCGTAACTAGTACATAAACTGGTCGTGCTTGTATATAATGCTCAGGCAATTTATTTAGTTATTAACATGATTACTGATAAATTTAAACATATACTGGGGAAACATTTGGCTGAAGACGGGGAATCCTAATCATGCATAGAAAGGAAGTCCTTACTGAAAGGACGGAAATCCGTACCTCTAGTCCAGTACCGACTGAAAGGAAGACTGAACGAATACTACTCGGCTTCACGCGTGCTACATAATTAAAAGACGTGAGTAAGTTAACTGGTATCCGTTATCAAATTTTCTGGTCTTATTGGTTTCTTATATTTATTTCAGATATTCTATACGTATAATTACGGCTAAATCTGACCATTAAAATAATTTATTTTAATGTATTAACGTTATACTAATGGTTACGTACAATGTATATCAGTCGTAAATAATTCTATAATAAGTATTTCGCTACAATAGAAATTCCTTAATTTATAAGTTCTCACATAGTTTAATTCGTTTTCTAAATATACCCTTTTAATATTTATAAAACTAGTTTGTATTTAATTTACTAAATACATTTTAAAAAATATTTATTTAAAATAAACTTATTTAAAAAAAATATGATTTAACAGTCCCAAACGCACCCTTATTGCAGAATTAAACCCAAACACACCCTGTTGGTCGTCCGGTTTACTGTGGCTGTACAAACAACAACACCCCCACCACCGAGACCTTGCTGCGGTCTCGGCTGGGTCGAACAGCAGCCCACCGAGAGTCCTTGACTCTCGGTTTTCCTGAAACCAACCTAAACCGACACTCCCTCTTGATTAAAATTTCGTGATTTCAACATATCAATAATTTGTT
Organism: Glebionis coronaria; assembly: GCA_025667525.1. NCBI lineage: Eukaryota > Viridiplantae > Streptophyta > Magnoliopsida > Asterales > Asteraceae > Glebionis > Glebionis coronaria. The sequence continues at coordinate 44,751,809 of CM046878.1, forward strand.
TAGATTCTAGAATATAATAGGTCGTGACTTATAAAGAATTAGAAAGAAAGCTGATTACCATTTAAGGACGGAAGACTTAATACACAAACAAATCAAACAAGAAACCCGATTCGTGTTTCCCTCTTCTCTCCTCACAGCCGGCGGCACCTTCTTTTTTTTTTTTTTTTTTTTTTTTGTCTCTAGTGTCGGCAGGGAAACAAACCCTACTCTCTTTTCCTTTTTTTTTTTTTTTGATCTACTGTGTGGAGAAAGTCCCGTGTATATTTTTTTTTCAAATGGGCTTGAGCCCAAAACTTTCTTCCTTTCCTTTTTTTTTTTTTTTTTTTTTTTTTTTTTTTTTTTTTACAAACCGGATCACAAGTTGCGGCGCAAGACACATGAGTTGCGGCGCAATTGAAGGGGCTACAGATCATGGTGCTGCGGATCACGAGTTGCGGCGCAAGACACATGAGTTGCGGCGCAACAGATGCTGCTGGCAGTTACGAAATTGTGTCTTTATTCCTAATTAAGGGGGAGCCCAAAGAGTTAGTGGGGGACATTATTGCTGAACGTTTAATATTAACGTTTAATTATTTCCGTAAAATAATTCATCTGTAATATTTTCCGAGACTAAATAATTATTATCTGAATAACTGTAATATTTAAAATATTTAAATAAACTGGGATTGCGTATTTAATTTCTGCGTTTATATCTCTTGTCTGATAATTAATACTTAAATAGTCTATTAAAATTAAACTGCGTATTTAATATCCTGATTTTTAAATACGGGTTTTACAATTCTTCCCCTCTAAAAATAATAATTCGTCCCCGAATTAAAGATATGACTATACCGGGTTTTACAATTCTTCCCCTCTAAAAAGGAGAAATTCGTCCTCGAATTAAGGTAATAAGCTGAGGAAGTTATAAGAACTGCAAGAACACGTAGACTGAAAGACAATTAAGCTGAAGGATGAATTGTCTTCTAGTTAAGGCATAATGCTGCTGATAGATATAAACCTGACATGAATAAAATGATCATGTAACGTGACATGGCTGAAGGGAACATGGAACATGACATGACTAAAAGGACTTAACTGGATTTATTGAAGGAAAGGGGATGAGAGGTCCGGATGGACTCCTGTTTCGAGTGGCCTCCCGCTCGAAACGATTCCTTCAAAGGTCTAACATAATAATAACATCATGGTCCTGATGACCCTGTCCTGATGATGCTGAATAGTTTCTGGTTCCATATTTAAGATGGATTTTATAAATGTGATAGAATGAAAAAGCTATTGCATGTAGTATACATGAAACGGTACATATAGTTATTCTGAAAAGATAATATTTATATCGCGGAGAAAGCTGTTGAAAATATATATAGGGACGAACTACGTGAACAATTGTGAACCTGCTAAGTGAGCAATTGTGAACGTGGTTCATAATTATATGAGAAGCGCTGGCATGGAATTAGAATATGATAAGTGAATCATACTGTGAACGTGATACTAGAACATATCATGAACATAGGCTGACTGAGGAATGAATGCCAAACGATACGGCCTGAGATGTGAAACGTCTGCCTGGTTATGGAATAGTTGTGCTAAACTTGAGTCTGTTCTCTCAAGCTTTCTGTAACCGTATTCGGTAATAGCTGAGAAACGTGCATCGTGAAATGGCACACGAACTTGAACGTGAACAACGTTATGAACGCTAACGTGAGCTTAAGTCAGGAGATAGCATAAAAGATGAACTGAAATAGCATCATACTGCGAATGAGACGAAAACGTGAAAGTGAGAATAAACATGAACTTAAAGTAGACGTAAACATACACTTGATCGTGAACATGGATTCTGTCTGATATGATGGTCAATGGAATGCCTGAAATCGTACGATTTACTGCTAAATTTTTAAAATTTCTGCAGATCTGCTACTACGTGATCCTTTCGGATGAAAGAAACGCGCAGGCTGATTACATGATTGGCGATAACTTAGATAGCATCATAATTTCTCTGAGTCTGTGGTAAATTGATTACAATTTCCATGGAGTCTTGTCTCTTTTCGGTCTAGAGTTTCTACTTGTAGTGATAGCATGTCGGTGTTCTATCTTGAACCTGCAGTAGGTCAGGCATCTAGATATGAACATAGCTGCATTAATTTGTGATGCGGATTCTATCAGTGTTTGTCTGGGATTATGGAACATTCTGGTGGAAATCTTGTTGAATAGTCATAGAAGAATTTCTAGTGATGACTGTCGGCAATTTCTGCGGTAGCAGTCACTTGAGTTCTAGAAATTTTATACTACGTTCATAGTCGTCAGTCGGGACCATCAGGTGATGGCCTTCACCTTCGCAGGATTGTCTGGAATTTCTTTCTGTTGAAATAGGGTGGTTCAGATATGCCACCTTGTTCATCTGAAACATACATCTAGAAAGCTTGCGTATATAATTTTCTCCTATCGGAGAATCTGCGGGGTCGTGAAAAGATGATTCCCATGTCCTTCTCTAGAATTTAGGAGATCAAAATCTTGTCAACGAATGTACTGCCAAATTTGTCTGAGAATTCAAGGAAAATTTATTCATACATTTTCATGCTATAGTTGGAGCATTAGGGAGTTCAGAAGTAAAATTCAAAAATTTTTAGAGTGGCTATAATATGTGCAACAACGGTCTGAAGATCATCATGTTCTTCCCTCATCACTGATGGTAGCATGATCTTGAATTTTTCTGGAAGAATGTTTAGGACACCTCGTAGTAGGTCAATTAAACTTTCCATTCGTGGAATGAATATCGATTTGGAATGGTGATCTGATAAATTTTTCGATGGTGCGCTAGGGCGAATAAAGCCTAGTTTTGGTAACTCTTGCAGCAATTGCTGCAACTCTTTTAATCGTAGCTAGAGCCCTGTAATAAAGAGTTTTGAAAACAGGTTCTGTTCTTGAGGCAAGCTCGATGTTAAATTATGTCTCGTGGGTAGGCATGAATTTCTGGAACACCTTCTGGAATGACATCTGGAAATTTTAGGATAATCTGCTGGTCATGGATTCGAGGAATTTCAGAAGTGAATTTATAACTGATAGCCAAAAGTCTTCGTAATTATGTATTGGTAAGTCACGCGCTTGTAAGGAAGAAACAGCTTGTACTGATTTTTTTCTGGCAAAATATATAATGAATATATTTGGGATTTAATAAGACGGATCTCGTCGTTAACTGAAGGGAAAACTTTAATAAATATGGTGGTACTGTTGAGTCCTTTCTGGGTGAGAGGCAGATAACTACCTGGTTTGAGATAAAGCTGACATAGGGATACATGAAGTGGACATGGAGACTTTTCACTGAATGGGTTCGTCTGTAACCTCACAGAGTGAATACTGCGTGTTTTACCTGAGTAATAATCTAGTGGTGGTAACTGAATTTTAATGGTCTGATTTTATGCGTGGCATAACAGAACGAGTATACCCCTTTCTAAAAGATACCCTGAATCACTGAGGGTCTTGCCTGGAACATACTAGAACTAGGAGCTCGGACTCATACTCTGAGAAGATATTCGTATGACGTGTATCATGACTGGTGCCCTGATATGTGTCCTCCGAAATGATACCTGAGAACTATGTCTTGACTGTTGTCTGGACATGTGTTTTAATGGGTGAGTCTGAATAAGATTAAGGATTTATGGTAACTGCTAGGGTTGGCGGACCGGTTAGACTACTGACCTCTTGTATTGTTGGTCATGTCCGTTCCGGAGTTCCGATGGTTACTGACTGATTAATTATAATCACGGTGATTGTCACCACTGCTTTGTCTGTCAACTTATGACGGTCATTATCATGACCGTGATTCATGTGACTATTCTGCTGAGTGGCCGGCTGGGTTCCGGTTCCCACTCTTCTGAATGAAAGTTGGCTGGGTGAAGTGTGACATCTAACTGAGAAGGTAATAGCATAAAATCGAATGGTAGCGTCTGATGGTTGAATTTATTCTTGTCAGAAATTTCAAGTTTATAGTTTTCGTCCTCGTTCCGCGGCATCAGCATCTTGAGAAATCTCCAAGGTTCAGCAGCATCCGCATCGGTGTGGTCTTCAGAGTGTTAGCAGCATCAGCATCTGGTAAAATCTTCAACTCACGAGCAGCATCAGCACCTGGTAGAATATCGACAAGTGGGAACGTCCGCGATGTTTAAGGATCGATTAGAAATATCCATGGATTAGGGTGCCTGGAGTACACCTGAACTACTGTACATGAAGTACAAAATGAATACTGCACATGGAGCATATCTGAGACGCTGTACCTGGAGTACACGTGAAATATTATACATGGAGTATAACTGAGACACTGTACATGGGGTACATATGGAATACTGTACATGGAGCTGGTGGAAATTTTATGGGATGATCGATACTGGTGTCGCTTGTCCGACATTATCAAAGAAATAAATTGATTTAAACGGTAGTAAACTGAACTGAAATGGGTAACGTGATAGCCTGGTAATTCCTGTGTAGACTTAATGATGGTTGTATAGAGGCTGAAAGTATGATTAAACAGAGTTTCATCAATGTTCAGTATGAAGACAGAAGACATGATTGATAAAGACCAGAACATGATTTATCATGAAATAGGATTTTACTGTAATCCTTCTATATTTTTGCCTGAAGGCATCATCACCTTGTTGAAAACATAATCCTCGTAAGGAGACATGAAACTGAATCATCATGTAGATGACATCAACGTGGGGGTATGAAAATTTGACTGTTATAAGGAACACAAAAAGTTAAATCAACTGAGGTGTAATATTAACTGATGTGGACGGCTATGGTTCAGTCCACGTACTTCAAAGAAGAAAACATGAGACTAACGATGGGCTATTCTGGTTCGACCCATACTGGTCAAAATTTTCGGAGAACTGTCACGTATAGAAATTTATAATCTCGGACTAAATATGGATGGATGTAGTTCAATTCATACTTGTCAAAATTTATGAAATGTCCTGATATGACAAAGGTGAACAACTGTGGATCAGTTCACAAAACATTATTTGACTGAAAAACATGAAATTCGACTTGAGAAATGGTGAACGTTTATGGCTGGTTCACCAAGTGATATTTGACTGAAAAGATAAATCTGTCATGAGTAAGGGTAAACGCCTATGGTCGGTTTACCAATACAAAATCTGAACGGGCAAGGGTGAGCGCCTATGGTCAGCTCACCAAAACGAAAATTCGCTAAAAGCACATGCGACTAAATATGGCTAGTTATCTACCAACCTTTTACTTAGTCAAAACTTTAAGAAAACTGACTGATAAATGAAGAAAACTGACTGAATAATCCATGAGAAACATGAAAGATAACAACGCCAAAATCTGGGAAGTTCCTGGTGACTACCCACTAGTCACAGGTCAAGTTTTAGAGCCTACAGGTCGAACCTATAGCTCTGATACCATAATTGTAACACCCCACTTGGATAAGTGGACCGTTACGTGTATTTATGGCGTGTCATCAAAGCATAAGGTAAATGTCCTAAAACATTAACTGACCATAACGGAAATACCGGAATCAAACATCGGCAATCCAAACATAAGCCCAAAACATGAAAAATAAAATACTGAATGAAAGGACTAAACAATGTCCAAATAAGCAGAATAATATAAGAAATGCATAAAGTAAGAAGCCTGGGTAGCTTCCATCCAAATGCACACGCTCTTGGAATCCTAAAAGCATCCTGATGTACCTGCCGTTAGAACATGAAAGGAACTACGGCTGAGCATAACGCTCAGTGAACGGATATGAAGCATGATAAGGAATTACTGAAATGAAGTAGATGATAAATACTGAAGCTGTAAGACTGATATGTAACATGTGGTAGAACTCTGCATAAAATCTGAACAACCTGGTTCATATATACTGATACTGAAATATAACTATTAATTCTGAAAACGTGCATTTACTGTATTTTATTTGCCAGAGCTTATATAGGTCACGTGCTGTAACAACCGTGCATGAATAACTGGAGGGGTGACCTCGTCATGCTGTAGAGGGGTGACCTCTAAATAACTGTGCTGGGTGGAGGGATCAGCTCCAATGTGAAGGATGTAGAGCACACACCACATTCACCCTGATAAACATGAAACACTTATAAGCCTAGGATGCATCCATACGCCCCACTAATAATACTGATAAAATGGCCAAGTTGAGCTGAGTGGGACGATGCAGGATATCACTCTCCTGCATGTGAGTCACGACACCGGTGCCTCTAGTGCCGTGGTTACGGTACCTCCGTAACTAGTACATAAACTGGTCGTGCTTGTATATAATGCTCAGGCAATTTATTTAGTTATTAACATGATTACTGATAAATTTAAACATATACTGGGGAAACATTTGGCTGAAGACGGGGAATCCTAATCATGCATAGAAAGGAAGTCCTTACTGAAAGGACGGAAATCCGTACCTCTAGTCCAGTACCGACTGAAAGGAAGACTGAACGAATACTACTCGGCTTCACGCGTGCTACATAATTAAAAGACGTGAGTAAGTTAACTGGTATCCGTTATCAAATTTTCTGGTCTTATTGGTTTCTTATATTTATTTCAGATATTCTATACGTATAATTACGGCTAAATCTGACCATTAAAATAATTTATTTTAATGTATTAACGTTATACTAATGGTTACGTACAATGTATATCAGTCGTAAATAATTCTATAATAAGTATTTCGCTACAATAGAAATTCCTTAATTTATAAGTTCTCACATAGTTTAATTCGTTTTCTAAATATACCCTTTTAATATTTATAAAACTAGTTTGTATTTAATTTACTAAATACATTTTAAAAAATATTTATTTAAAATAAACTTATTTAAAAAAAATATGATTTAACAGTCCCAAACGCACCCTTATTGCAGAATTAAACCCAAACACACCCTGTTGGTCGTCCGGTTTACTGTGGCTGTACAAACAACAACACCCCCACCACCGAGACCTTGCTGCGGTCTCGGCTGGGTCGAACAGCAGCCCACCGAGAGTCCTTGACTCTCGGTTTTCCTGAAACCAACCTAAACCGACACTCCCTCTTGATTAAAATTTCGTGATTTCAACATATCAATAATTTGTTTAGATTCTAGAATATAATAGGTCGTGACTTATAAAGAATTAGAAAGAAAGCTGATTACCATTTAAGGACGGAAGACTTAATACACAAACAAATCAAACAAGAAACCCGATTCGTGTTTCCCTCTTCTCTCCTCACAGCCGGCGGCACCTTCTTTTTTTTTTTTTTTTTTTTTTTTTTTTTGTCTCTAGTGTCGGCAGGGAAACAAACCCTACTCTCTTTTCCTTTTTTTTTTTTTTGATCTACTGTGTGGAGAAAGTCCCGTGTATATTTTTTTTTCAAATGGGCTTGAGCCCAAAACTTTCTTCCTTTCCTTTTTTTTTTTTTTTTTTTTTTTTTTTTTTTTTTTTTACAAACCGGATCACAAGTTGCGGCGCAAGACACATGAGTTGCGGCGCAATTGAAGGGGCTACAGATCATGGTGCTGCGGATCACGAGTTGCGGCGCAAGACACATGAGTTGCGGCGCAACAGATGCTGCTGGCAGTTACGAAATTGTGTCTTTATTCCTAATTAAGGGGGAGCCCAAAGAGTTAGTGGGGGACATTATTGCTGAACGTTTAATATTAACGTTTAATTATTTCCGTAAAATAATTCATCTGTAATATTTTCCGAGACTAAATAATTATTATCTGAATAACTGTAATATTTAAAATATTTAAATAAACTGGGATTGCGTATTTAATTTCTGCGTTTATATCTCTTGTCTGATAATTAATACTTAAATAGTCTATTAAAATTAAACTGCGTATTTAATATCCTGATTTTTAAATACGGGTTTTACATGGTATGCCCTAAACTTTCAATCACTCATAGCAACATTATCATTTCATATGATGGGGGTTGCTTGTTAAATTTCGCTGTGCGCTTAATCATTCTAAGCTTTATTGAAAGCTCTGAAACTGATTATGAGGATTGTCAGTTTAGGGGGAAGCTATTAAAAGCTTCTACATCAAGAATATGTGGCATGAATTAGGGAGAAGTTAAGTCAGAAGCTTCTCTTTAACCGGAAGTATATGAGTTACTTAGCTCGTGCTGTTACAGTATTTCTTCTACAAGTTACTACAAAGATGAGTCGTTTTGTAGTGAAGACTTGAAGTCAAAGGCCTCAAAAGACTTCATAAGCATTTGACGCTTCATGGAAGCTTTTGTTCTTAACCATTATGTAGTTGTTAGGAAAAATATTGTAAGCAATTCTACACGTCGTCCCATGATGGAAGATTGTTGGAAATCCATTTTATGTGACGACATTTAAGAACTCCCATTAGTTATCATAGTCACTCACGCAAAGACTAGACTAGGAAACTATGTATAGTATAGGTGCGCGAGTGACTATAAATACCCCTCCAAGGCTTCCAAGAAGGGGTTGTTGTTGGTTGTGTATCTCTTTTCATTTAATACATTGTGTTTCTCTCTCTAGAAACACTTACATCCACCTCTCTCTCTCTAACCATGACAACCACCATTTACCACTCAACTAGACCACCGGATCTTGGTTTATAGCAAACCCACACTCACGAATCAAACACCACCTTAACATTATATTATTTTCTCTATTCATCTACATCATGTTACTTCTTCTCGCTTTTCACTATCATTTGTGTTAAATAACTATATCTTCGACCAACTTTTTCAATTCACTAAAAACTACTCCCTCCGTCTTTAAATAAATGTCGATTATTGACTTTCAAAGTCAATCGTTTTCAACTTTGACCTTAAATTACTTTACTTGTGTTTTATAATACTTGATTAAAATTCTATGAATAAATTGAGTTTTCAATGTATTTTCATTTGTATAATTTTCAACAAGTATTATAAAACACAAACAAAATAATTTAAGGTTAAAGTTGAGAAAAAATGACTCTGAAAGTCAAACATGGATATTTATTTAAGGACGGAAGGAGTAACATTTTATTTATAAATTAAAATTTTTACATTAAAAGTAAAAAAAACATCATAAATATTAGTAATATCTAAAATTAAGCATTACAAGAAAGGTGTTATACCTAATCGACATGAAGTTTTTGAAGCTATTCTATGTCTTTGTTTTGGGAAATGCTCATGTCATATAGATATTTTTACATGCGCGAGGTTGACGGTCACACATATATACATACAGGCACTACATTAATAACATAACTAATATAGTCTATTTATTACTAGTATCTTAATTATATTACCTTCTTTGTCTCAAAATTATTATCTTTGAAAAAACAGTTTAAAAAAATACATTTGTTACTATAATCTTTTTCTTTCTTTTTAATAAGATGTCAGATTTACCTTTAGCTAATTAATTAAAATCTTCTTTAAAATTTCTAATAATAATTTCAAACAATGATAATTTGATAAATTTGATCAAAGTTCTCTATGTATCTTTGGCGGATAATTAGATTTGAACATCCTAAAAAGATATTATGGACTACTCCGTATTTATTTGAGACGGGAAAGTAATATATTAGTTGTATTGTATTAATTATATTAATATATCATTATTTACTTAATCTTTGTTAGTTTGTCCGTGATAAATAATCGATGCTAGATCTTTTAATTAATGCTTAATTGTACATATTAATTACCATGCAACGATAATAAATAAAACATTGGGAGGACCCATATGCAGTTCTCGGTCGACAAAAGGTATTAGGGAGGTTATTAGAAGTTCAAAATTGTCGATCAACTTATTTAGCCTATATAATGAATTCTCTAATTCGTTATTTGGTGCTTATTGAAAACATAGACAAGCTAAACTTTTATGGCTTTCGCCCATTGTTTTTGGTCGATCAACATAAACCAAACCCTAAAGGTTTTCGACTTTCATTTAAGAACTATGAGTGTTTAGTTTGTGTTCATGATTCAATTCACGTAGTTAAATCAAAGATGTGTCTTATAGATACATACGAATATCTGGTTATTGTTTTCGTGTAACTCAAATAACATATAAGGTATTCACAGCTTTCAATGTTCATAAAAATCAAGTAGCTAAAAGGTACCGATTACCTATATTCTCGATAACATATGTATATAGATAACAAATCCCAACACTTTGTTCTTGGGATGGTTTGAGGTCGTCCGGTTGACATGCTTCCTCTGAATACCAATTGGAAGATCACCTCTTCGATTTTTTATGATCATATTATGTAATATGATGCATGTATACATCATGTTCCTTATTTTCTCTTTAAGATACAATCGCGCGGGATTGGCTAAATAACCCATTTCTTCTGTAGAGTACACTAAATAGTCATTCCGCTTCTTTCATTGTAGCTTCTTGCGTTCACTTATACCATATTAGCTTGTGGTCATCCTCGCTAATATCCCTATGGGTAAGTAACAACGTTAACCACAAACACAACTTTTGGTGTTTTTTTTTCTTTGAGATAATTGTGTAAAGGTGATTGATCTACAACTTTGATGTCGTTATTCGCTCGGAAACATTAAAGAAAGCATGTCATTTTCATAAGTATCGTGACGCAACAACTTCCGGCAAAATGAATGGATTCAGACCATGATCATATCTAAAATATTCCCATATATAAGATCGTAGAACCAAAATACTCCCAATTTGTACAATCACGGTTTATGATGTTTATAATCGGCCAATTTTCTTGTTGTCTATTCGTAATAAACGATAACGCTCGACTAAAAACACTCATGTAAGGCATAATAACCAAGTTTTATACTTTCTATAGATTCTTACCCACTCGCCTGGTTTTTAAAACCTTCTCATTCCTTTTTAATTTTAACTAATCAATTATCTTTTTCTTAATAATAGTAGGCTTAAATCAGTTACAATATGTTTTTTTGTTATATCTAGTCTTATATTTTCGCCTAAGTCGTGTCTAAGGAATTAGAGTCTAGTTTCCTAATAGCTAAGAATAAAGGTCGGTTGGTAATGTCTAAGCCCAACCCGACCCGTAGGACTTGTAATAGTCGGTTCCCCCTCATCTCTATAAAAGGAGGTGAGGGGAAACGAACCAAATACGTCATTCTTTCAATAAACTAATCAGGAAACGATTGGGGATTTACCTTGTGGGTGTCGCTTCTACTTTTCTGTCGATTCTGCGTGTGTGTGTTCTTCGATCGATATTCCGTATCTAGTAATCAGGGTTGTAGGGATTAAACCCTACAAGTGGTATCAGAGCTCAGGTCAACGAGGTCACTGGTTTTTAGGAATCGATCGAGAAAAGGGTTTTGGTGTTCAGGTTCGTGGACATCATCAAGGTTGCAGCATCGATCGACTGGAAAAGATTTTTTTGTTTTCGATTTATCAAAGATCAAAGGATTATTTGTGTTTGGTTTTTTGGTCGCCATTGATATTCACTAAGCAAAAAAAGACAGATGATGTTTTTAGGTGAGTCGGCTGACAAAGAAGGAGTAGAACACAGATAATAATTCGAAGTGTTACATTGGGCCATAGTTTTTCTTTATGGATTAAAAGAAATATTATTGAGCCATTATTTATATTGGACTAAGACTTATTGGCTTAATTGTTTTGGTTTAATATAAAGAAAAATAATTTGTATTAGTTTGAAGGATTTTACACAAGGGGACTTCGTACTTCGTGATTGTGAGGTTTAACATATCACAAGGTTTAGCGAGTTACCGAAGGGATTTTGTCGGTTTGTGATTGTGAGGTTTTTCACAAGGTTTAGAAAATCAACAAAAGGATAAAGAATGACGGGAGCCAAGTTTGAAATCGAGAAATTGGATGGAACTGATGATTTCAGGTTATGAAGAATCAAGATGCGTGCTTTATTAATCCAGAACGGATGTGAAGCAGCTCTGGAGGTTTTACCCGCGAATATGGAAGCTGAAGAGAAATCTAAGCTTGATAAGAAAGCTCACAGTGCCATGATTTTGTGTTTAGGTAACAAGGTCCAGAGAGAGGTTACCGGGGAGACGACTGCAGCGGGGGTTTGGTCAAAGCTCGAGTCTTTATACATGAAAAAGTCATTGGCCAACAAGTTGTACCTGAAGAAGAAGTTGTATACATTCTACATGCCGACTGGACGAAAGATTTCCGAGCATATAAATGAGTTCAACAAAATCGTTCTTGATTTAGAAAATATTAAGGTAAAATTCGAGGATGAAGATCTTGCTTTATTGTTACTCACTTCTTTACCAGCATCATACGAACACTTAGTGGATACTTTGCTTTATGGATGGGAAGCTTTGACTTTGGAGGACGTGATGGCCACATTAAATTCAAAGGAAATCAAAGAAAGATCCAAGGCGAAGGGGGATGATGGTAAAGGGTTATACGTGAGGGGAAGAACTAATCGTAGGAATTCGCATCAGTCAAAGGGAAAGTCAAGATCGAAGTCTCGAGGTGGAAGACTCAAATGCTTTATTTGCCAATCTGAGGAGCACTTGAGAAGAGACTGTCCGAAAAATAATCGCAAGAAGTCAAAAGGTTACGTCAAGCAAGATGATCAAGCAAGCTCCGGTGGTTCGATTTATGACGGTTCTGAGGTGATGATGGTGACGAGTGCAAAAAGACTGCAAGATTGGATCATGGATTCTGGAGGTTCATATCACATGTCACCCAGGTTAGATGTATTTTTTGATTTTCTAGAATGCGATGGGGGCAGCGTACTGTTGGGAGACAACAGGGAGTGCAAGACCAGGGGTATTGGCAAGGTAAAGGTACAACTGAAAGATGGGTCAAGTTTTATGTTATACAATGTCAGGTATATTCCTGAATTGAAAAGAAACTTGATATCGCTGGGAACTCTTGAAAAAGAGGGATATACCGTGAAATTGTAGTCGGGAAAAATCAAGGTGATTAATGGTTCTAGGGTTATTATATCTGGAACCCGAAGGGAGAACTATGTGTACTCTTTGGATGGCCATGCATTGGCCGGTGAGCTTAATGCTAGTGTTGAAGAAAAAGACAGTCTTGTGCAGGTTTGGCATAAAAGACTGGGACATATCAGTGAGGCGGGGCTACACGTGCTGGAAAAGCAGGATTTGTTTGGCAAGAAGAGTCTAGGTAAGCTTGATTTTTGTGAGAATTGTGTTCTGGGAAAGTCACATCGATTCAGTTTCGGTGTAGGAAGGCACACTGCTCAAGGAGTGATAGAATATGTTCATTCAGACTTATGGGGTCCGTCTTAGGTGGAATCATTGGGAGGTAAGAGGTATTTCTTATCTATAGTTGATGATTATTCCAGGAGGGTATGGGTTTATGTTCTCAGGTTCAAACACGAAGCATTTGGGAAGTTCAAAGAGTGGAAGCAGTTAGTAGAAAATCAGACTGGGAGGACAGTTAAGAAGCTTAGGACGGATAATGGTCTTGAGTTCTGTAACCGGGAATTTAATCAACTATGCACTGAGAGTGGGATTGCTGGATATTTGATAGTTGTCGGGACGCCGCAACAAAATGGGTTAGCAGAACGGATGAACAAAACTCTCATGGACAAGGTACGTTGTTTATTAATACAGTCTGGATTGCCCAAGACCTTCTGGGCGGAAGCGACATGTACGGCCACATATCCTATAAATTGGTCACCATCGACAACGATTGAGAAGAAGACACCTATGGAGATGTGGTCGGGACATCCTAGTGATTATGGGATGTTGAGGATTTTCGACTGTGTCGTGTATTCACACGTTAAACAAGGTAAGCTCGAGCCGAGAGCGCTAAAATGCGTTCTTTTGGGGTATCCTGAAGGTGTGAAGGGATACAGACTATATAGGCTTGATAATGAATCACCTAAAATAATCACAAGCAGGAACGTAGTCTTTAATGAAAGTGTCATGTACAAAGACACACTGAAGGATTCTGGTGCAGGAAAAGATAAGTCTGTTGAGGAATTACATGTTGAGGTGGAACTACAGAGGTTAAATAATCATATGCCTGAGGAAGGTCAGACACGTCAGGAAGATCAGACAGATCAGGAAGACCAGACAGATCAGGAAGATCAGTTAGATCAAGAAGATGGCTATGATGAAGGTGCAGGGGTTCAAGAAATTGATCAACCACCAGATCTCACAGATTATCAATTGGTTTGGGATAGAGAACCAAGGACAAGAACGAAGCCGACGAGGTTTCGGGATGAGAGTAATACGGTTTGTTGTAGCAGAGGAAGAAGATACTCATGAACCATTGACATACCAGGAAGCAGTTGCTTGTGAAGACAGTTCTAAGTGGAAAGCTGCTATGAAAGAAGCGATTGATTCTCTGAGGAAGAACAAGACCAGGGTGTTAGTAGATCATCCAGCTGGGCAAAAGATGGTGAGTTGCAAATGGCTGTTCAAAATAAAGGAAGGGATTGAAGGTGTTCAAAAGCCTAGATACAAAGCAAGGTTGGTGGCTCATGGATTCACACAAAGGGCAGGTATTGATTACAATGAAGTATTTTTGCCGGTAGTTCGACACACATCTATTCAGGTTATACATGCATTGACTGCGTGTAATGATTATGAGCTGGAGCAGCTTGATGTAAAGACGGCGTTTTTACATGAAAATCTTGAAGACGTGATCTACATGAGGCAGCCACCGGGATTTGAACAAGGTAACAAGGTATGTTTGTTAAAGAAATCTCTTTATGGTTTGAAGCAGTCACCTAGGCAATGGTACAAGAGGTTCGATGAGTATATGCTGAGCAACGGGTTTAAGCGTAGCAGTTACGACAGTTGCGTATATTACAGGAGTTATGCACCAGGGAGTATATCTATCTATTGTTATATGTAGATGATATGCTGATTGCTTGTAAAAGCAAGGCTGAGATCGCAGCTACCAAGTCTTTGCTTAAAAGGGAGTTCGACATGAAAGAGCTCGGGGAAACAAAGAAGATTCTTGGTATGAAGATCTTCAGGGATCGGAGTCGCAAGATTCTGAGGGTGTCACAATCCGGGTACGTTTCTAAAGTTTTAAACAGGTTTAGAATGGACAATGGGGAGTCGGTTCAGACACCAGTGGATGGGCACTTCAAGCTGTCGTTGAAGGATTGTCCGGTTAGGGATTGTGATGTTGAAAGAACGAGTAGGGTGCCGTATGCAAATGCGGTTGGGAGCTTAATGTACTTGATGGCGTGCACGAGGCCAGACATATCGTATGCAGTAAGTGTAGTTAGCAGATATTTGGCGAATCCGGGTAAACTCCATTGGGAAGCAGTGAAGTGGATTATGAAGTATTTGCAGGGAACTATGAACGTGGGTTTGATGTATGGGACAAATCGCGGCAACCATGTGGACGTAACAGGTTTTGTTGATTTAGACTACGCCAAGGATCCGGATAAAGGTAGGTCTCTCACTGGTTACACTTTTTTAGTACAGGGATGTGTTGTAAGCTGAAAAGCAACGCTACAACACGTGGTGGCTCTATCAACTACAGAGGCGGTGTATATGGCCCTTACGGAGGCTGTGAAGGAAGCTATTTGGCTAAGAGGACTCTTAGAAGAGTTGGGCGTGAAGCTCAATAATGTTGTAGTTAATTGTGATAATCAGGGCGTGATTCAGTTATCGCGGAATCATGTTTTTCATGAAAGGACTAAGCACATCAATGTGCGTTATCACTTTATCAGAGAAGTCTTGGAAGCAAAGACAGTTGAAGTTCTGAAGGTGGGTACTGAACATAATGTTGTGGATGCATTGACGAAGGTGGTACCTGGACGCAAGTTATAACACTGCTTGGAGTTGCTGAGTGTTGGGATAGGCTAATATAAGCCTAAGGTGGAAATTGTTATATCTAATCTTATATTTTCGCCTAAGTCGTGTCTAGGGAATTAGAGTCTAGTTTCCTAATAGCTAAGAATAAAGGTCGGTTGGCAATGTCTAAGCCCAACCCGACCCGTAGGACTTGTAATAGTCGGTTCCCCCTCATCTCTATAAAAGGAGGTGAGGGGGAACGCACCAAACACGTCATTCTTTCAATAAACTAATCGGGAAACGATTAGGGATTTACCTTGTGGGCGTCGCTTCTATTTTTCTGTCGATTCTGCGTATGTGTATTTTTCGATCGATATTCCGCATCTAGTAATCAGGGTTGTAGGGATTAAACCCTATACTTTTTCATTTAAATATGAATAAAACTCAACTTTAAGTCTTAAACCCAATATGTAACAAACTATTTTCATGATAGTTTGCTTATTCTTTCAACACACCTCCTTTCATCCTCATATTTAATGCCAATCTTATATTTACACCAAACACGTGATTAATCATAAACCCATTTACAAACCAAACGGGCTCAAAACTCTATTAGAGAGGTTGGAGTCGTCATGCTATTTGGTGGCGTGGAGTGTTGGCGCGAAAAAGGGGAACGACGCAGGACTCCGCGGTCTGGCGTCATCGGTACCAGCTCACGCGATGATTTTTTTGAATCTAAAAGGTATAATATACATTTTATGGCATCAAAAATATTCTTATGGCACCAAAAATTACCACTCTTTTTAAAAAGTACTGTCATAAAATTTCTTGTACTATAGCCTATATTGCTTAGGTGCCACCACTTTTTGTCTATAAGATCACTTTCACAGCTCTAACGTTTCGTGTGCTCTTACTAGTATTTGATAAAATAGAAATGGATTAGTTTCATATTCAATGCCATGATACATGAAAGAAAAATAAAATATAAAAATAGAACTATGCAAGTTGATCAGGCCGTGATCTCAATGAATCGAGTGGAACCAATTTCCAACCAGCCAACATTTATGCTCAACATCAAAAGTTCAAGACAGTTAATAATATTGGTGGAACTTATTTTTGTGTTTATGACCTATAAATCCATGCATGCAACCCGCATGCAATACATTCAGAGCACTATTAGAGCATATGCAATGCAAGTTTTTTAGAAGACTTTTTACTATTTGAAAAAGTTATGTGAATGACTTGATCCATTGCAACAAAAGCTTTCCTAATAGCTTTTAACTAAATGACTTGATGGATGTCAAGTGTTTGACAAAAATTTTACAAGCTATCTTCATTTAATGAAGACATGGAAAAAGCTTTTAGAAAGCTTTTATGCATTGAAGGTGTTTTATAAAAAAGACTTTTGAAAAATAAAAGTTAATGAAAAATTAATTGTCATAAATGAAAAAAGCCTTTGAAAGATATATGCATTGTGGATGGTCTTATCGTTTAAAACAATGGCTTCCACGGACTCCTCCAACTGCAGTAAGCAGCTTCATGTAGCGATGTTCCCATGGCTTGCTTTCGGTCACATAATCCCATTCTTTCAGCTTTCGAAATTTATAGCCGAAAAGGGTCACAAAGTCTCGTTTCTTTCCACCACTCGAAACATCCAACGACTCCCTCCACTTCCTTCCAATCTTATAAATTTGGTTAAACTCGCACTTCCACGAGTTCAAGAGTTACCTGAAAATGGTGAGGCCACCACGGACGTTCCAACTCAGGACGTTCATTACCTTAAGAAAGCGTACGATGGCCTTAAACCACAGGTAGCTCAGTTTCTCGAGAAAGAGTCTCCAGATTGGATCATTTATGATTTTGCTCCGTACTGGTTACCTGAAGTTACGACTGGCCTAGGCATCTCACGGTCATATTTCGCAACAATGAACTCTTGGTTCTGCGTAGTTTTTAGAAATGGTTTGGATGAAAGGAAAACATTAGAGGATTTCCTCACACCACCGAAGTGGATTCCATTTCCATCTAACTTATGTTACCGTATGCATGAGGCTACATGGACGTTGGGCAGTGGTTCGGCTGACGCTTTTGGGGTTTCGGATGGATATCGTGCGGGGATGATTTTAAAAGGGTCTAATTGCATGTTTATAAGATATTGCTATGAATTTGAACCACAATGGCTAACCCTTTTACAAGAGATGTATCATCTCCCAGTGGTGCCGGTAGGCTTAATGCCACCAGAAACACCAACCAACGTGGGAGATCATAAAGATGATGACACATGGGCGACTATCAAAGAATGGCTTGGTGGCCAACAAAAAGGTCATGTTGTGTACGTGGCATTAGGCAACGAGCTTATGGTGAACAAAAGTGAGCTTACTAAACTCGCTTTGGGTCTAGAGCTCTCTGGGTTACCTTTCTTTTTGGCTCTTAGAAAGCCAGTAGCTGGTTCCGTCGAGTTTAACTCGTTGGAGTTGCCATATGGTTTCATAGAAAGAACCCGTAATAGAGCGATGATTTGGACGAGTTGGGTACCTCAGCTAAAAATACTAGGCCATGAGTCAGTGGGTGGTTTCTTGACTCGTTGTGGTTGGTCATCGATTATCGAAGGTTTGATGTTTGGTCATCCTCTTTTAATGTTACCATTTTTGGTGGATCTAGGTTTAAACGCTCGAGTATTGGTGGATGCAGAACTTGGAATCGAGGTGCCAAGAAACGACGAAGATGGATCCTTCACTAAGGACTCGGTAGCCAGATCACTATCTAAAGTTGTAGTTGATGATGAAGGAAAGATTTACAAGGCCAAAGCAATGGCATTAAGTAAAACATTTAGCGACACATATTTACAGGGAAAATATGTGGATGATTTCATAGACTATTTGGGAAAGCACAGGCGTGTGCAATAATGGTACTCACGACTCACGAGTCACGACCACGAAGGATTGATTAACATATCAAAATGTTTTCTTTTAGTTTTGCTTGTTTAGATAACAAATGTTGTGTGCCTTTATGTCGAGTTACCTTTGTTTGTGAAATAAGAATTTGTCCATGCATTATGTCACTGATTTCCTGACACTTTTTAAAAAGTATAGGCACACTTTTTAAAAAGTATGGATGAAAGTTAGTCTTTTTACTCACACTTTTTTGAAAAGTGTGGGTGAAAAATTAAACTTTTGCTTTTTAAAAAGTGTGAGAAAATCTAAGTTATTACTTACATTTTTTTCAAAAGTGTAAATAAATATATACTTTTACTTACACTTATTTTTGTGTGTCATTAGAAAGTGTGTCACTATATGCCCATTTTCTTTTAGTGTGTAAAAAATGCGAGAAAATTATTGAGATAAAAGATCGTGCAAAAAGGTTCATAAATTTTGCATTTTTTACGGAAAATACTCTGAGATATTAAATCTAACAGTTTGATCGTTATCTCTCTCACGCGTCCTGCATGTGAAGGCATCTTCGTCCTTTCCTCCCACCCTCTTAACTTAAAAAAACCTCTAATTTGATTTTCCATGAATACCACCACCCACCAAGACCACCACCCTCGCCACCACGCCACCCATCTCAATAGCTTCAACATACTCTCACACGCATAGTATCTTGAAGCTAAATAATATGATGAGTATATCAAGTGTTGACCGACTATTCCCGGTCATTGACTTTTCAATAGCTTCAACATACTCTCACACCGTCACAATCTAGCTACAGCATGTGCGGTAGCAATTATACAATGGTTTATCTCATTTTGCTCAGCATCAGCACGATTCATATCACTAAAAACCTTAAGTAATTCTTCAATGTTGTGTTGGCTTGGCTAGCTTCCATTTTCAAAAGAATGTTGTAAGTAGATACATGTCGTGCAACTTTATCCGCTTTCATTTGTGTGAGGATTTTGGGATTGGTTTTCTTTTGTTAGGTGAAGAATGGAGGATTATTAAACGGTTAAAGACCATGTATGAGATGGGGTGATTGATCGAGTTCCCTCATTTTTTCATGTATGAGATGGAGGATTATCATGCCTTTATCTAAAGGCCAAAACACATATTAGTACCTTGAACTTGTCAAAGTGGATTATCTAATACCCTGAACTTTTAAGAGTGTAGAGTGGTACCCTGAATTTGACAAAATAAAATTTCTACTACTCTATACTAGTTAACTTAATAATTAATTGTTGTTTTTTTTAAAAAATCATTTTAGTAAAATATTTTATAATAATTAATTTATAGTAAAACATGAGCTAAGTAAATATATATATTTCATAATATTTAATTACTTTTTATTATTAAAAATTAATATAGTATTTTAATCTATTATATATAATAAAAAAAATTTGTAGCTTTTTAAAATATTTCTATCGCACTACTTTTAATATATTTTTTACATATTATTAAGTGTTTGTTTCAAATAATTATTAGAACAAGTTATAACAAAATATATAGAATTTTGTTATTTTCTATTTAGATATGCATATGAATAAATTAAATTCTAAATTGTTATCTTTACAAAAATTAAATTTCTTCAAATGCATATTTAAATAGAAAATAACAAAACTTCTATATATTTTGTTATAACGTATTCTAATAATTATTTGAAACAAACACTTAATAATATAATATAAAATTGCGATTGAAATATTTTTAAAACGATTGCTACAAATATTTTTTTATTATATATAATAGATTAAAATGCTATATTAATTTTTAAAAATAAAAAGCAATTAAATATATGAAAGATATATATTTACTTAGCCTAAGTTTTACTATAGATTAATTATTATAAAATATTTTACTAAAATGAATTTTTTTGAAAAAAAAAATAATTAATTATTGAGTTAACTAGTATAGGGTGGTAGTAGAAATTATATTTTGTCAAGTTCAGGGTATTATTCTGCACCCTTAAAAGTTCAGGGTACTAGATGATCCACTTTGTCAAGTTCAAGGTACTAATATATGTTTTGACCTTATGTAAACAAACGATCACAAGATTGTTGTAGAGTAATGGAACTCCAATGGAATACTAGAAAAAAGCTTCTCACCTTGTGAAATCCCATGAAGCTTAGCGATGAATTCCAATAGACACGAATAAGCACGTTCCTTTGGCATGTAGGGCCTTTCCCTTATAACCCATTCCATCACCTGCAACAAATTCAGAGGAACACGTTCATTTCACAAATTCAATAATGGGGTTTTCCAATTATTTTGTTGGCATGTTTACACATTCATTAAGAACCGATAGTAAGATGGAACATCATATGTATGTTGAGGGTGTTTAAAATTGCTCCTTAACACTAATGCGTTCTGATAATACATATAAGTATTATCAGTGTTTGGATAAAAGCAAAATAATGCTCATGATTCTATGCTTATATGAGGATTGGAAAAGCAGTATCCTATTCTGATTATTTTACCTACAAATTCTTAAGTACCCAGAATTGTTAAACACTAAAATAACTTCTTCTCCAACCCTCACAGTATTGCTTATTAATACTATTTGGCTTTCGCTACAACAGAATTATATACGAACACTATATTCTGGCATCAGCACCCTCTCTATGAGATAAAAAATCAGCAAAACTACACACTCAAATTTTCATTTTCATAAAGACTATACGCAGATGTTAGTATTTCTTTATTTCTAGTGACACAGTTAAAAGTCCCAAACACAATGTAGTGTTATATTAGCCGCATATATTCAAATACACTCTCATAACAAAATAATTGTATTAAAAATCCCAAACTTAACAACTTTAGCCGGAGTTGCCATGATTTCTTAAATTGGTCAAAAACTCAAAAGATTTTGACAGAGTCTTGTATCACACGCTATTTGACACGCTATTGGGTCACATGGTTTGTCGGCATGTGTCGGACACTGGCAGGAGTTGGTTCGGCCTCCACCCGTTTTCTAATGTTCCAAAACGGTATTGGGGTTCTGCTGGCCTTAAGTGGTTAGTTGGATTAAAACTTTAAAAGTGATCTAGAAAAAGAAAGTACTTGCTGTGCCTCGTGAAAGCTTTATATTTTGAACTAGATTCACCTCTCTTTGTTGAGTGCATTAGAACGAGGGGACCAAATTAATACTGAATATGGCCTGTCATGTGACAACAACAACAACCTTTTCTGTGAACAATTAAATATGAGTGACTCAGTTTGGTTAAAAAATCAAAGGGAAATATGAGTGACTCAGTTTGGTTAAAAAATCAAAGGGTTTCATGGAGTGATTCGGTTAGTTTAGTTGAAGATTATACAATTTAACGTGAGGCGCACGTTTTGTTTTACTAATTGACTCGTACTAAACGGTTAAACGGACATTGGGGGTGTTTGGATGTGCGGTTAGGAGGAGATTATCTCCAAATCTCAGTTACAAAATGGAGATAAGTTAAAAAAAGTGTTTGGGTAATAAATGAAGATAAGTGATTATTTGCGTTTAGAAGCTCCAAAATGGAGTTTTAAAAAAGTTAGTAGGGAGCTACTTATTTCAGTTTCAAAATAGAGTTTTGGAAAAGTAAGCTTTTAAAATGGAGTTTATTATCAAATAATCAAATTTGCCAAACAATAAAAAAAGTGATTATTTGATTGTTGCGATTTCAAACAGGATAATAAAATCCAAACACTATTTTTTAAAATGGAGTTTTCAAAATGATGATTTTTTAAAATGGAGTTTTCAAAATAAATAATTTGTTTTCTATAAGCACATCCAAACACCCACTAAGTTTAGCGTATAAATAATACCATATGTTTTTGAACCATAATTGCCAATTTAGAAAAAATAAATTAAATTAAATAGATTAAAGTCATATTAAAGAGATTCGTTCACAATTATTGCATTAATAACAAAAAGGTACTTGTTCAATATTTATAAGTTACAATCACATAAACTAATTTTTACACTTAAATATTTAGCGAATGTCTTTAAGCGAAAAAGTTCGTTATACAGTAAGTAGTGCAATAGTATAATCACATATTATATAATTACTTAAATGTTTAGTTAAATTTACATTGTACATGGTTCGGTTCGATTAATTACGAATATCTAAAATAAAAACCGAAAACAAACAATGTTAAAATCATGATGACTCATATAAGAAATCGTACATATGTAAATATTGTTTGTGATACAGGTAATAATATAGCATCTTTTGTAATAAAATCACTGTGACTTATATATGAGTCACTATGAAACATATATGAGTCATGCTGACTCATATATGATTTTCAGTTGACTCATATATGTTTCATATTGATACATATATGTTTCATATTGACTCATACAGGTTTCATTATGAACTTATATGTTTCATAGTGAAACATATATGAGTCAGTATGAAACATATATATTTTATATTGAAACTTGTAGTATTTTACTAATTTTTATTTTTTTTAGTTCCTAAAAAGGCCACCAATTCTTATAAAACCAACCCTTATCCGCCTCCCATTATGAGGTGGAAGAGTCAGATGAAGGTGATAGTGGGGAGGAGGGGTCTGGTGATGATGATGGGGAGAAGGTGTCTAGTGATTCTGATGATGAGGAGTCTGGTGAATCGTAGTCTTGATGAATTATAGTTGGATGGTAAAACTGATGATAGTGGTAGTTATGTGGTATTTTGTGAATGCTAGGTTATTTTGAATTGATTGTAGTCGACACATTATTATTTGATGGTTTCTTTTTCATTGTATAAAATGTGTTTTTACATGGCTTCTTTATTTTAAGCAATTTATAATTTTGTTTTACGCATTTAGTGCTTGTGTTGTGTCTTAAATTTGATCCAGAAAACATATATGCTTGAGTCACTATGAAACATAAATGTTTCACCATGACTCATATATGAGTCACTTTGAAACATACATGTTTCACCATGAATCAAATATGCCCATAAATCATATATGATTCATAGTGACTCATATATGAGTGTCATTTTTACAAATTATTCTTATGATATCTTTTTAGAATCATCAGACATCAAAACAAAATAACAAATCAGATATTCAACACATGTTTTTGACAGTTCGACATCATAACAAAAAAGAAAATTAAATCTAAACATAGTAAAAAAGAAAACGCAAAAATAATCAAGTAGTTGCTGTATTAGATTGTCCTGTTTATTCTGCTTCTTTTTCATATATGATTTGTTATTCTCTCAATTGCTTCGTTTTTCTCTCCATATCTTTTTTTGTTTCTTCTTAACGAAAGAGGTATCAAATCCCTTCTCCAGCGCTTTAAAACGTACTTCTCCGAAATCACTTCAATATCACAGTGAATAACTGACCCATCTTCAGGATTACGAAGAACCTTATTATAAAACATAAACACAAAAAAAGTTAATAACTTATCATGAATCATATATGTTTTATAGTGACTCGTATATGAGTCAAGTGACTCATATATGTTTCTTAGAGACTCCTATATGAGTCATCATGACTCATATATCTATCACGGTGACTCATATATGTGTTACCATAATTTTATTACAAAATAGGCTATATTCTTACATGTATTACAAACAAGATTTACATATGTACGGTTTCATATATGAGTCATCATGACTCATATATGAGTCATAGTGACTCATATATGAGTCATCATGACCCATATATGTTTCATGGTGACTCATATACGAGTCATCATGATTTTGTTAAAAAAGAGGCTATATTATTACCCGTATTATAAAAAAGACTTACATATGTACAGTTTCATATATGACTCATAGTGACTCATAAATTGAGTCATAGTGACTGATATATGAGTCACTATGACTCATATATGAGTCATGGTGACTCATATATGAGTCATATTGACTCATATAAGAGTCATAGTCCCAGATATGTAATTATAAGTCATAGTTCTATAATCAACTTGTCAACTAAAAAAACCAATCAAACTTTTTCATTCATGAATAAGAACTTGCTAACTTACATGTGATTAGCATAGTGTCATTTCATCAAACACATGGTGTGCATCAACAATCATAACATGTGCTTTACCTATAATATTACCTGTTTTACAAATAGCTACCATCTGCATCTTCAATAACATCGACATCGGCATCATCATCAGCTTGAATTATGGCATTAGTACCCATATGTACGAAAGATGGTGGTTTGTTATAGAGGTCGCCGAAAAAACGTGAGTTTGTTGTTGTGGTCACTGGAAAATGGTAGGATTCTTGTTGTGGTCGCCGGAAAAAGGTTGGGATTGTTGTAGTGGTCATCGAAGATGGATTTGTTGTGGTGGTGGAAAACGGTTGGGATCCTGATCCATTCTTTTTAATTTTGTGTGTGTTCTTTGTGTGTGTGAAAAGTATTAGGGTTAAGTGGGAGATTGGATGATCATGACCATTGGATTGATGTACGATCTAATTGATGTAAATTGTTCATTAAGACTTTGATAAATAAAAAGGTATTGAAGATCTCTTCCTAATATAAACATTGATATCAATTTTCATTCAATGATTTAGATTAATAAGTATTTAATTTAATTAAAAAACTCACTTTTCATCCTAATTTTTAGTATTAAAATATTTTTAAATCGTTAATCATTAAGCCAAATTAATTATACGATCCAGGTGGATTATGAACAATAATCTTATGACACCTAGATTCTCAAATGTAATGTTTGAAAGAATTAGTTTTCAACTAAAAATGGCTAGCGGCGCAAGTTCTTACTTATTTATCTGCACTATTATGTAAATAATAATATAAGTCATTTATTTATGTTGTAAAAACACCAAATAGTTAACACTAAAAAATCGTCAAAAATCTAAGAATAATGCCCTTATATTGAATGATACAAATATTATCAACGCGATAGTATATTTTTTGTAGTTTGTCGATTTACCATTCGAAACATGTATTCTTTAAAAGGAATGTAAAAAGTTGGTTTTTAATGAAAAAATTGATAGTCAATATGAATCCAGCCTCATAGTGACCTATATATGAGTCATCATGCCTCATATATGTTTCATGGTGACTCATATATGAGTCACCATGATTTTGTTACAAAAGAGGCTATATTATTAACCATATTACAAAAAAGACTTACATATGTATAGTTTCATATATGAGTCATCATCACTCATATATGAGTCATAGTGACTCATATATGAGTCATCATGACTCATATATGAGTCATAATCCGAGTTCTGGAATCATAAGTCCCAGTTCTGCAATCAGCTTATCAACTACAAAAATCGATTAGACTTTAATAAAAATGCTCATTCATAAATAAAAACTTGCTAAATCACGTGTATTATAATAGTGGGTAAGCTGGAGCCGGTGGGCTCTTTGCAACATTCCTTTCAGCGGGATATCATGGATGGGAGTCTGAATTTCTTTATTCAGGATATAAAGCAAAGCGGTATCATTTCATCAAACACATAGTATGCATCAACAATCATATCATGCAAAAATATTGTGCTTGGTTGCAGAAAAACAGTGCCTTATAGTAAAAGAGTGAGCATGAAAAATCATGCCCACATGCTATATGCTCATGCCCTTAACCTTCATGCTCCTTTGTTGGATCTATTAAAAGCCTCTACTTCCACTTTGGCTTCAAGCACACAACTTCCATAACCCGCTTCACCTATCGAGTATACCCGCTTTCATGTCTTGATGTTCTCTCTTGATTATGAAGCTTGTTTACATGTGAATACACATCCTAATGACGCTGATGCCTGGAAACACTTTCGTTTTTAACTCTATCTTGTCTACTTAGTTGTCCCGCCCCAGGTTGACCTTCACAGTTGGCTCAACTTAATCATATATCTAATACTCATACCATATCTAACCTGCCCTGTTATTCTATAATAAGCAGAAGATTCAAAAAATGAATTAAATTCTAAAAATTAATCTAAACACTAATTAATTAATCAACAACTCACATCACCCTAAAAATACCCAAAGTCCCCAATAATAACTCCTAATTAATCAAACTAATCATAATTAGGGCTCAAAATAAAAAGGATATAATCAATAACAAATTGAATATGTTACATAAACAAATATTGAACGAATCAAATGTGTATAAATAAGTGAATTAAATCGAGTGATATAAGAATTAATCGAATTTGTTATATACCTGCATATTTGGTTAAATTGGATCGAGTGAGAGAAATGGATTTTATTTTTCAGGGCCAGATATGAGTTACTGGGTATAAAAGAAGATCATGTTACCCCTTATCTTTTAGTAATAAAATGTATTAATTAATTACTTTGAGATTAATCTTAACTATACGATGAGAAGTAAATAGAAGGTTGGGATAAGTTCATTGAATCTTTAACAAAAAATGGGGCTAGATTGTACTTTTGGCTGGTTATATTTGGATTTTGTGAGGATAAAAATGTTATTAGGGTTTGGTAAAAAAGAAATAATTTAACTAGTCTATGATGCGCTTTTTAAGAATGACATATTTGATTTTCAAACTCATATCACATCCTTTTGCATCTGTTGGTTGATGATCTTGTATGTGGATGGTAAGCTCATGGTTCAAATCTTGCCATAGACAAATTTTTTGATTATCTTAGGAAATTTAATTCTTTGTGGTAGTCCAAGTCATCATGAGATGACATTCCACGTTATTATCCGGTCATAACTAGCTAAATATATAAGTTACAAGTCCAATCTAAATAATACCACAACCTTCTCCTCATTCTCTCTAAAATTTCCTCTCACTAAAAAATAAACCTCCTTTTCTCTAAACTTGATCCACTTTAAACCTGTTTTTCTGACGTCCGGCTTCGGCCGGCCGTTTGGATCTTCTTCACCCGCCCTTTTTTGTATATATTCTCTATTTTTTGTTAAGGTTATCTCTCTTAACTCCCACAATAATAGCCCTTGCCTTCAGATCTGTCATTTCCCGCCATCGTCTGCCATCCACTGCCGCTGTCCCATCTGATGACGTACTGCTGCCTCAAATCTGTTAGATCTGTTGCGATCTGCTTGTTGTCTGCCACCGCATGGCTTGCTACTGCGTTGAGATTTGGATTTAGATTAGTTTGATTTAGGTTTGGCTCTTTTAGGGATGTTAGGATATATCTTTTATGTATGTTTTTGTGTAGCTTGTGTACTTTTGCTCCAAGCTATACCTTCATATGGTTGTGTCAACAAAAAGCTCAAATGAATGATTCCTCCTCACTAGGGATGAGCATTTGGACCCGAATCCCGAATCCGAACCCGAACCGTTCCCGGAACCGTACCGATTCCCGATACCCGAATCCCGTTTGGTACGGGACCGGGACTACGAAATAAGGTGAAAAAAATTCGGGACGTTTAATTCGGGACGGGACCGGTACCAAATCGGGAAATTCACGATAAAAAAGGGAAAATCCCGATTTCCCGGTACCGATACCCGTACCGGTACCGATTCCCGAATCCCGTTCGGTACAGGATCGGTACATAACTTTTTAGATCGGGAAAAAATCGGAAGCACTAAATCGGGATGGGTTCGGGACGGGATTGGTCCCAAGCTCATCCCTACTCCTCACCCTTGTATTGTGTTGCTGTCGTGTGTCACAACCTTTATGGTATATGTCTTGGTTTGGTTCAACCTGTTGCCTCGTGTATTTTTTTTTGGCAAATTGGTTTAAATTTTGCCCTTTATGTCCGATGTAACTTATTGTATTCAAATTAACTCCGTTTGTAAGGAGTGATAATAGAATTTCTGCTATGTGTTAAAAAAAATAAAATAAAAAGTTACCACAGCCTCACTAGTGACGACACATCTAATTCTTTACTAAAGTGTTTTAAAAGTACCGGAAATTTTGTTTTTTTCAAAAGTTCATTTTAGAAAAAAATCCTACTTCCCACCACTTTTTAAAAAATTAAATATTTCACAAACGGTTAATGGTCAAACGGAAAAAATACACCATCGGAACGAGAATTAAATCATCTTTGTATCGAGGGTCACATGTATATACTTTCGACGAGGTTTTTTTTTCGATTTTTTTTCTTAAGTTACGTTTAAGAGAATTATATATGATTCGTTCACGAATCATATATGATTTTATGAAATCATATATGATTTGTGAAAATCATATACGATTTTTGATACGAATCATATATGATTTTCACTGACGTGATTGAGAAAAAAAAGACCGTCGAAAATATATACATGTGCCCATCGTTAGAAAGATGATTTAATTCTCGTTACGATGGTATGTTTCATTTTGCGTAACGATTAACGGTTTGTGAAATATTTAAATTTTAAAAAATAGATTTTTTTTAGATAAAAAAATGAATGGTTGTATGTATACAAGATTTTGCATAACCTATACTTTATAAATACTACATCTTATCGAGTACACAACTACACGTATATGCCCAGACATAAGTTTCCAGTTCGTGTTCATCTCTATCATCTTTTATGTATAAAACCAGACCCTAGTCAAAACTTGCCACATTCCGACATTATCATAAGTCCAAAGTTATTATGGAGCTAAAATACACAAGCATTATTACTTCTTTTATTATCTTTGTACATTATGTAACATCTTCTAGTTCAAAATCAATCGTCAAAAATCTCCCAGGCTTTGATGGTGATCTTCCTTTCACCCTAGAAACCGGGTACGTTGAAGTTTCGCTGTGTACATTCTTATTTTGTTTAAGCAACTGTGTTTGTTGTTCATAGATGTTTATCATTTATGCCGAAAGATATGTTGGAGTTGGAGAACATGAAGATGTCGAGTTATTTTACTATTTTGCCGAGTCTCTTAGAAACCCGTCCGAAGACCCTCTTCTTCTATATTTTGATGGAGGCCCTGGAGTTTCAGGATTAGACTCATTCCTCCATCTGAATATCGGTAAATGTTTTATTTCGAGCACTTTTCAAGAGAAACAAGTATAAATTTGATTGTTATTCAATACATATATGCAGGTCCGTTTAGTATCAACATTGAGAATTCTCGGAAGAAGAACATCACGTTGGATTTGAATCCATATTCATGGACAAAGGTTCACATTAATATAATTTCCAGTTTCTAACGTACCATGGATGTAACCTATAGATGTTTTCTCATCACATTAGATAAGAAAAAGTAGTATGGTTTCTGACCTTTTGCCAGACTAATCAACGGGATTGAATCTGCCGCCACACGGACTCAAACCTTTTATATCCTTCCTTTTTCAAAAGGCTGGCGTGGTCAGTTAGTTGATTGCACCATGCATTGAATTTGAGACTTTACACATTTTAAAGTAATAGTCGCAAACCTTTTTGCCACTAAGACATCCTTGAATAGTTATGCAAGCTTTCTTCTATCATGCAATGACAAAGAGTTTTTGAATTTATGCATAGATGGCTAATGTGATATTCATCGATATACCTGCTGGAGTAGGATTCTCATATGCTAAAACATGGGAAGCGTCAAAGAGTAGCGACTCTATTTTAGCTTTACACACATATGATTTTCTCAGAAAGGTACAGCGGTTCTATTATATAACACATTTTGTTACTCTTACGACGTTTTTAGCAGTGTTGAATATCAAAGTCAACTTACTAACAAAACATGTCAAGTTTTGATCATCCGGTATTTTACCATACTCTTAAACATTGAATTATATTACACATCTCCTAGTTTACTATATAACTACTCCTACAGCCCTACTCGAACACCACTCAAAAGCATTTTGACACAATGACATCAAACATACTACTCCTTCCCATCTTCACCGACCCGAAGATATTATTAATTATTCCGATACTTCCAAATAACCCACATAGATGTTAGGGTAATGACTTCTAACACCTTTTTGCGTTTGAGACTACAATGCATTGATGCGATCCAATCCATGATATCCGTAATTGATAAAAAAAAACTGGAGGATTCATATCAAGCCACCCGAAAATTCTATCCCAAATTTGAGACGCAAAATCACATCGAACACATGATTCACATCTTCTATATACAAATCTAACATAAAAGGAAGGCATGTTTATGCCTTTCTGATCTAGCTTTTCCCGCGTAGGCAACCGATCGATTCTTATCCTCCATCCTAGAATATTCACCTTTATAGGCACTAGGGCCACGTAGTTGGAAGCTCACCTGAATGAACCAAAAGATAATGTATATGAATCCGGAGTACATGCTATGGAGAACATACCTTCGTGATCAAGCTCCCATCTCCACGCATCTATATTATCCGACCAATTTATACCTTGAAGGACATTAAGAAGGTCAAGAAATTGTTGCCACGTACGACCACTAGAATGCATATTTCTGATCCAATCCCAAGACCAGTTTTCGTCATGCCATCGATCAGCAATGCTACATTCTTTTGATCTTTCCAACGCAAAAACTCTTGGGAACCTTTCCTTTAAATTCTGATCACCAACCCATAGATCTAACCAAAACCAAGTGTTTCTTCCATTACCAACTCTTTTCCGCATGGCCGACTATTGAACCAAATTTTTTCATGCATGTGATGTACATCTTTTAAAATTAAGCTCCAAACGCCACTACCATGCTTCTTCTGAGACATATTAGATCCAAAACCACCATGTTGTACCATATAATTTTATTACTATAAGTTAATGCATATAATGGAATTCATTTTAATTTATGTTACAAAAGGAATATCTATAAGGAGCTAGATTATACGGCAAAATGTGGCACACAGTTTCTATATTAAACTTGCTTGGATTATCCATGTTATTGCTATGAAATTTCAAGCATATATTTCCATGCCAGTAAACAATGTACTAACGTTTCACCAAACAAATCTTGCATAATGTATCAGCGGGGATCATGACATGGATTTTCCATATGTCGGGGTTCAGAAATGGATAAAGACTTTCGACATTCCGATTACAAGCCATTGGAAACCATGGTTCCTTCGCTCCCAAGTTGCAGGGTAACCTCGCAGTTTTTAAGACAATTTCATAAATATATAGTGTTATACATATCGTTAAAGATGGTTACGTATTCAACGTGTTTGATCATCTTTGATTTTTCAGTTATCAAACCTCATATGCACGTAATGGATATTCGTTGAAACATGCCACTGTCAAGGTATGAACATGGCATTTGTTCGCTTTGTTTACAGTTTTTGCTTTCGGTTTTCAGATAATTCTAAAACGAATTATGACAGGGTTCGGGTCACGGGGTATGTAGCACTTTGGAAGCCAGAAGAAGCTTTGTTTATGTTGAATGAATGTCTTGATTCTCATAAATATTCAAGTTCCTCTTAATTAAACCATTCCATCATACATGTTAGAGACTCTCGGATATTCTTCTCCTATGTTTATTACATAGGTTATTCTTGTTTAAGGTATTGTACCACCTAGTATCATGTACTGGCTGTTACATAATAAGGCCATGTTTCGTCCGTTGTAATCTGTGCAATGGGATGTACTTTAATCGGATTATGATGATAAATAAATACAGAATTAAGAGTACTTATGTGAATTAAGAAAAGAAAAGAAACGTTCATGGTACATTTGTAGAAACCCCGATTCCATGTTAGGTGCTGATAAAACATGATATGCAAAACAAGCAACATCACTAACAAAAGATTCATTTCCTGAACTTATTAAAAAACATTAGCTACTACCCTTGAGAACCACCCTGGTTTGGGGGATACCCTCCAGCATCATTTTGAGACGGAGGGGCCCACCCCTGTCCTTGAACAGGTTCTCTTCGTATGGTCTGCATTGTCACACAACGTTTGTCATAACGTGGTCTTGGACGTGGCCTAGTGTTTTGTTGCGGTATCACTTTTCCATCAATAAACAGATCTCATGTAAACAAAATAAATTAAGTAGAAATGTTGAAAATATTTCTACGTTTGAGATGAGAAAATGGTGTATTTGTAAATAATTGTTACAAACCTCCGCAATCCTTGTTGGAAACATCAAGATAGGAGTCAAGCAAAACCTAATGAATGCCCGGTAGAGTTGCTCAAAAAGATAAAAAGTTGGTACTCCTTGTTTTAATAAAAACAAAGCAATACATTTCAATTTATAAAGGAACAGCTGATATCTTAATTTCCTTTACCGGGCACATATCAAGTACAGCATTACACGAGACTAATTACAAAAACAAAAATTAGACAAAATAGAGGAACCACCGTCAGTCGTGTATTTCAACATGTCCCTATAGTCTACCAGTTTTACCCATCCGTTTCCAACAAAATGAAGGATAACTATGATTTTGTCCTTAAATGTTTCATATAATTATAACTAGACTCGAGGACCGCCCCAAGGGCGGGCTAGTCTCAAGAATGATTATAAACAGAAATTGAATAAATATAAATGGTAGAATACTAAAAATATCCATAATCTTGAAACAAACAGATTCATAAAACAGTGAATATAAAAATATTGTATGCTTGTGTGATGAAATTTTCTTTGAGACCTACATGTAATTAAGTCAATTTCAAGGTATTTTGTTCTTTCGAGAACACTTACATAACAACATTAAAATGTCACTCGCACACATATATATGTATTATATGCTAAAAACGGTTAAAGAGAGTAAACAGTCATAGTCCTTAAGCCAACAGAAACACCATTAAGATGTAAATTTCAGACATTGAAGTTGTGCAACTTTGTAGGTGATTCATGAAGCCGCATGGTCCTGCTTTCCACCACCTGGAGAAAACATGTCCGTTCTGCGTAAACAAATGGAATTAGAATTCTGTGTATGATTTAGTTCAAGGTGCAATTAATCAAAATGTTTCGGAAATGAAGACAAAACTACAGGTCGGAGCTTTGAGTAAATGTTTTCTGAGTTCAATCTGCATTTTACCTTATCCGATATGTATGTATCCTGAGTTAGGATAGGATTCATAACTAAGTGAGAGGTGACAGTCTACCAGAACTGATAAGAAAGGGCACCTAACCAAACACAAGTTGCCTGTATTGCTGTATAATGTTTGATTTCTAATACCTTTCAATATTTTCTTTTCGTATTAGGAATCACATTATATGTATCAAAAGTTCACAAAAACATAACCTACAAATTCTGGTCAAAGTTGGACCCCTAACAACAGCAAACTACATTGTTAGCAAACTGTTGTTTTGATTCTCAAAATCATATAAAATGTAATCATATGCTGCTACAGTCAATTTGTTCAAAGGTGATTGCTAACCGTCACAAATTAAGAGCATTACTCAGTTCACGTGTTTTAGAATAGGAAAATGTGAAGGCTCTAACTGATGCATCTATTGCCTTGTCAACCTGTGCTTGTAGCTACACAATTAAGCCTCATGCATCTTTCTATCTTTTTTGTTTTTGTTTGTTTTTTGCAGAGTGTTATATTTTGATGCTTTCCACATCCGTTTCTTTGCAATTGACATTGTGTTTCACTCATGCAAAGTATTATA
This sequence comes from Glebionis coronaria, assembly GCA_025667525.1. Lineage (NCBI taxonomy): Eukaryota > Viridiplantae > Streptophyta > Magnoliopsida > Asterales > Asteraceae > Glebionis > Glebionis coronaria. The sequence continues at coordinate 44,785,791 of CM046878.1, forward strand.
AGGCTGTAACAGAATTCAAAAATAAAAACAGACTACCAAATTCATTATAAGTTCCCATTGTTCCCAGATAGATATAAACAAACAGATTCATATAAACAGAAATTGAATAAATATAAATGATAGAATACTAAAAATATCCATAATCTTGAAACAAACAAATTCATAAAACAGATTCATAAAACACGTTAAAAATGTATTAATCGCCGATCATTGCTATACTCAGAATTTATAGAAAAAAATGTCATCAATGTTGTCATCTATGTCTAAGCTTTATAGTATTAGAAACAGAAAGTAACTACGGATAGGATGGTAAGACAAAGTCATTATAATAGCTTCAATCAAGCAAATGAAGTATAGCTTAGTTGCATGGATGCATTTGTTTATAGTCTCTATGTGAGGGAGCTCAGGGTTCGACTCCTGTTAATCCCCACGTGGGGGATTTTCCCAGAATTGGCAGTTGAGTTTGAATCCTATCGCAATGTTTTGAAACCCCTTAATGGAAAACTGGATGGATAGCATGGGGGTTGATATTCTCTTCGTGAGATGATTCGAACTCGGGTCGAGAGACTTGATGCCTTGGTGGCACGCAAGATACTCCGCTGCACCAAAATGCCGTTAAAAAAAAATAGGTTCAATCAAGACTTCAATTACAAACAAACGCTACTTACATATTTGGCATAGCTTTCCAACTTGCATATATTTTATTAAAATACACTCATCATTAATGAAATGAAAAGTTAACATACATATAAAGAAACTGTTAATAATTGCTTATTAGCTCATAGGATAGTAATCCTCAACAGTCCCTAAGATTTTGTAGCTGCATCTTAAGACGTCGATCATATCAAAAGTTTATACCATAGATTATGTTCAAGACGAAAGTTAAATCTAATTTACTTGCCTTTTTTCTGCCCGTTCTGCATACCCATCTCGACATGGACTTTCTCACAACCACCGCTGCACATTCCTTCTTTCTTCGCATCCTCACCATCCTGATATAAAATCTCGCGTTTTTTATGGATCACTCACTACGTCATATGCTTGGGCAAGTTTTTTAAACTGTAAAAAAATGTACCCATATTAGCATCCATTACAAATAAAAGTATGAGAAAATAATATGTCTTCGAATTACACTTACAAATGCTTAAGTATCATAAACTTACTCAAGAAATTACTTTAATTCATTCTAGGTCATGAAGATAACTAATCTATTTTAAATGAGTAAAGTGCAAAAATCATCCCTGTGGTTTGTCAAAAGTTTGAATTACATCCCTCGTTAATACTTCGCGCAACATACATCATTGTGGTTGTAAAAAAGTACACCATACATCCCTGAGGACGGATGGTGCAAATATTTTTCCGTTAAGGGTTAAAAGTGTTTGTTAACTTAGGGGTATTTTAGTCCTTTTACAACCTAGGGATGATTTTTGCACCAAACTTTTCAAAAAAAAAAATTTCCAAAAAAAATTTTAAAAAAATTTCAAATTTTTTTTAAAAAAGTTTCGAAAAATGTTTTCTTTTTTCGAAAAATGTTTTTTTTTAAGTTTCGAAAATATATTTGAAAAAAGTTTTTTTCAAAAAAATTCAATTTTTTTTTAAAAAGTTTTGAAAAATGTTTTTTTAATGTTTCGAAAAATGTTTTATTTTTTAAATGTTTTCTTTTTTAAAATAAGTTTCAAAAAAAATTTGAATTTTTTTTTTCAAAAAGTTTCAATTTTTTTTTAAAATTTTCGAAAAAAGTTTTTTTTTCAAAAGTTTTTTTTAAAAAAAGTTTTTTTTTCGAAAAACATTTTAAAAAATAACTTTTATAAAAAAAACTTTTGAAATTTTTTTTTTCGAAGATTAAAAAAAATTTGAATTTTTTTGAAAAAAAAGTTTTTTAGAAAAGCTTTTTTTTAAAAAAGTTTTTTTTTTCGAAAAACATTTAAAAAAAAACTTTTGAAAAAAAAACTTTTTTCGAAAATTTAAAAAAAAAATTTGAATTTTTTCGAAAAAAAAAAATTTCAAATTTTTTTTGAAACTTATTTTAAAAAAGAAAACATTTAAAAAATAAAACATTTTTCGAAACATTAAAAAAAACATTTTTCAAAACTTTTTAAAAAAAAATTGAATTTTTTTTGGAAAAAACTTTTTTCAAATATATTTTCGAAACTTAAAAAAAAACATTAAAAAAACATTTTTCGAAAAAAGAAAACATTTTTCGAAACTTTTTTAAAAAAAATTTGAAATTTTTTTGAAATTTTTTTTGGAAATTTTTTTTTTTGAAAAGTTTGGTGCAAAAATCATCCCTAGGTTGTAAAAGGACTAAAATACCCCTAAGATAACAAACACTTTTAACCCTTAACGGAAAAATATTTGCACCATCCGTCCTCAGGGATGTATGGTGTACTATTTTACAACCACAATGATGTATGTTGCGCGAAGTATTAACGAGGGATGTAATTCAAACTTTTGACAAACCACAGGGATGATTTTTGCACTTTACTCATTTTAAATTAACTTCAACTAACATAAACTTGCTCAAACTTGTTCCTAATTGCCACTACTAAATACAAATATTAACAAAAGAAAAAAGAACCATTTCTCTACTATAGAGTAGTATAAACTCTGTTAAGGAAAAAGAACCATTTCTTTACAATGCATAAAAACATTATACTACGTATAATATTATTATAAAAAACATTTGATCCGGCCTGATTAAGACCTGTAGGACAAAGTTACACACAAGTTTTGATAATTAGTAAAGGGGTTAGTCAGAGTGTCAGACCATGCTTTTTAGTTTGTCAGAATCGGACTTCTTTGGCACACGTCCTGTTATTTAGACAACTATTCCAACCAACTTAAGAATCTACTATATTTTAGGAACTTGAAGATATAATACAAACCATTTTATAGTGACCCTCACGTGAATTAAGCATTTTCCTATCATATGGATGCACGATCACTACTTGCTTCTAATGCAACTCACATTCTGGGTTACTTTTGGGATGAATTCAACTTATGGTTTCAGGACTTAAAGTTGGAAGTTATCATCAGACAATGTAAATTCTTATTTTAGTAGACATTTAACCTTAACCTATAGGGGTAGTTTGGATAACTTATTTTAGCCGCTAATATACCTTGACATTCAACCTTTCTTAAAACTTAATAAAATGTGTTTAATTATAGCCTTTTTGTTTTGATACACCCTATTTTTGCATCATATTTATTACAATACTCCCGTCACTATATAAATGCACTAACAAACCTGCAATATATGTCATTTTATTGATACTAAAAACTTGAGAGCATGTAACACAAGCGTTCACCATATGACACATAAATCAAACTCAAACAATGCTACACATACTAAATACATATGATACATGAATATTAATTCAAATAAAACCTCAACCATGTTAGAGATCCATAATGAGGTTTGAAGTACCTTTTCCTTCACGTAAACAAAGTAAAATACATGCAATGTAAAAAACTATATTTACTTAAAAATCACGTTGCCGTCATTGGTATATTTGGCATTTGGGACTTGTGATTCAAGGAACCAATCCTTCTTGTTACTTTACCATTCTGTTTATAAAATTTAAGATACTTAAATTTGAAACAAAATTAGATATGTAATCAAAAAGTCTCATCTAACATTTGCTTGAGAGTAAACAAATATCTTTCGTTTGACTTACTTATGCTTGTGATAGATCCATGAATCTATAATCAATATAGCCTACCCTACACATCAAAGTCAGATAATGAGATACTATACATTGAGAAACAATATCAATGATACAAAATTACTAAAAATTATTGTGATACAAAACATTACTTAACCAAGCATCTCAAAGGTATCCCTAAGTCTGTAAACTAACAAAAACTTGCTCATATACCCAAAACCAAGGTCAATTACGAAAGTGTTCCCTTATCTTAACAACTACATGGAGTATTGTAAACTAAACTATAATCATTATACATTGACATAAAGTTTATATAATATAACGATCACATTAATAATTTGAAAATTATTCACTTTGACTCATCACAAATTTGAAAATTTTCAAATAAATTCTTCTCAGCAAATTCGAAATCGAAATCATACGAATTATGAAAACCTAATTCAATCACTACAAACTATTAACTAATTTTAATTTAAATTCAATTAAACCCTAAAATGAAAAATTACCTCCATTAGACGATTCCTTGATACACAAATTCAATCCTATATTCAAGAACGCATAAGAGTTGTTTTCCTTATTGAAAACCTCAAAGATTACTGAAATTAAAAACACACAAAATAAAGAAAAATTATTTATGGACAACACAAAATAATCTATACGATTTTATATTGAAATAATAACAAATAATATCTACAAAATAAAATTAAAAAGATATGTATACCTGATTTTGTCAAATAGGAACCATTGATTTGTAGATGCTCGATGGTTTAAAAATATATCTTCACTATCTCAAGTAGTTTCAACATGACTTGATTCACAAAATACATTCGAAACCATTCATTTGTAGGTAATCTGTGATTTGATTGATGTATGAATGGCGGTCTAAATTATTTTAAACAAATGATATAATTAAATCCAGAAAAGGTTATGGATTTACGGCTTAATTATTTTAGATTTCGATTAGTTTTATATCAGGGATGATTAAATCTGGTATCGGATGAAAAGGGCTATTTTAAAATGATTTGGGAAAAAAAAAAGTGATAAATGATGTAACAAAGAACTGGTTATATTCATACCTTTAATCGGACGGTTGTTAAAATCGAAATTACACGTGGCAATTAATTAGGGATTCTGGCAGAGTTTTTTTTAAGGAAAAAACCCTGCTATATAAAGGTAGTAGATATATTCTAGTATAACTTCATTATGAATTTCTATGTTAAGTGCGTAGAAGATATCAATTTCTCGAATACCTTGGAGCCATTTTGTTCATACTTAAATGTAGTTTTTTTTGAAAAGTTTTTGTCCGAAACAAAAAAATCAATTTCTTTTTTTGTATTCATAATTTTTTTAATTTTTTTTCCATAATTTTTTTTCATAATTTTTTTGCAACTTTTTTTTATGAAATTACAATTTTTTTTTATCAAATTACAATATTTCTTTTATCAAATTACATTTTTTTATGAAATAATTTTTTTTGTAAGAAATTACAAATTTCTTTATGAAATTACAACTTTTTTCATGAAATTACATTTTTTTGTTACGAAATTATAAAATAACATAATTGTCGACGAGATTGAAAATTCATTTTCGACAGACATTTTCGTCACATGTCTGTCAAAACCATGACTACTGATGGAATTTCAACGGAAGTGACTGTCGCTATTGACCAAATTTCTAATAGTGAATTGATACCCGGTTTTACCGACTGCCGGTTAAAAAGTAGCTACATCAATACATTTGATAAAGTACGTGTATGATATAGACAATAAAAATAATACATGTACCATGTTCAGGCCAGATTTTAAGGTGTGTAAAACCGTATAGGGCTCCAAATTTTTGGGGGCCTTGGATTTGTAACAAGTAGGCTGATTTTAAATTGGGTAAAACTTAAATCTGATATGTATTTTAAAAATTAAGATTTGTCATTATATAAGTAACATTCACTTCGGGTTTAGGGCTGGCGAAAAAGACCCAAAAGAAAGAGAATCACTACATGGCTGAAGAGCTCAAGAAGATTACTAATGGGAAGAATTTCATTTTACACCATAAGCTTTACAAATTGTATATTACTTTTCTTATATTTTAATTTTTTTAGAGTAAGTACAAACATATCAACTAAAGCTACAATTTCTACTCAACTCATATTTTGACAAATACTTAGTTCACTTTGATTTTGTGAACATTAATTATTTATTTTTTAATATTTATATGCATAGTTTATAAATTAGTCCTACTTTGTTGTTTTTATGTTTTACGTTTTTTGCATTTTTCTATATTTATTTTTATACATTTTAAATATTTTGTGTTGTTTGAAATGTTTCTATTGTCGAAATGACACATGACCTTTAAAATTGATGATAGGCCATGCTTACATATTATTTTATCAATTATTCTTTACTAAATTTTTTATTATTGATAATGTTGTTGGATTAATCAATTAGTGTTCAAGTCATCATGTACGCTTTTAATTGTTTGCATTATTTTGTAGTATCAATATACTTAATTTGCATCTATATAAACTTTTTTGTACCAATGGCCTTATTTACAGTAATTGCACAGGGCATTCAAAATTCATGAAACGGCCTGATCATAGTGATATATTTTAGAAAATACGTGGCAATTTTTATGCTTTAAACCCTTGTCCAGGAAGCTAATCAAGTATTTTTGAAAATTTATGCAAACAATAACGATGTCCAAAAAACTCTCAACATTCACGAGGTACATTTTGTTAAAAATCATTTTGCTTGTTCCGTGTAGCTTGTCCATAGATTTGATTATTGTCGAGATATGCGATCGTTTAGCCATCAAAAATGCGTGAGCCTCGAGGGCACATACTCAATGCGGAGAAAATATATAAACACTTCACTTATTTATTTCATTGACGTTGTTTAAATTAATTACGTGTTTAACTAATTTATCGTGAACGCGTTTAATTAAATTGAGGGACTAAAAATCACTTCTAGAAAACCCTAGGCCATAGGCGGCCGATTTTTGCTAAGGGGCTCTAGAAGGATTTTGTTTGTTAAATAATTACTATAATTATATTTTCTTGGTGTAGGGAACAAGTAATTTGAGGAGGTGGATAGACTATATAAACACATTCCCACACCTCATAATTTTCGCCCCCCTCTCCCCTTTGTTCGACTCAACCGATCCACCAAGTAAAAAACGAAACCCCTCAAACCCTAAATTCACTTAAAGTGTAAACCTTTGCAAGATCGACTGCGTTTTGTTACTCCCTTGTGAAGTTTCTAAGCCTTTTACTAAACCCTTGATCCTCGTGTCAAGGTTTAGCTTTGTTCTTGTTTCCCTTTGGGTTCGACATATCCTAAACCCTAATTAAGGTTTCGGGTGATTTTTCTCGAGTATCTTGTAACGTCTATAAACCTATCCTTACGTAATCCCACTTAGGGGTTTGGATCTAAGTTTTATAGTTACTAGATAATTACACAGGTTGTCAGAAGTGAAGTTACTACTAGCATCATAATGATTGTTCGTTTGACGTGTCATGTGAGCAAACAATAGAGACGATTATTTAATCGTGTAGAAACTAGAAGGGTGGGCGGGTTGAATAGTTTCTATTCGGTTAATGTCCTAATTAAAGTTCTTTCAGTTAGGTTTGTGTCAAAACTACCTTTTACTTGAAAGATAGTTACATAATGGTTAGGTTCAATTCTAACTACATTAACAATGATAAGTTACAATTGAGTGCAATGAAAGAATGTAAATATAAGTAAAGAGTAAGGAAATAAGTAATCTAAAGAACGACACCAAGATTGATAGTGGTTCGACAACAAAGCTCTATCCTTGTTCCTACTTGTCTCATCGAGTACACCTTACTCGAGATTTCCACTATATCCACAAGCTCCCTTCTTGGCGGAGAAAACCTTACAACGTCGCTTACATTATTTTCCGGCACTAAGCTAAATGTCGAGACCGAATCTTAGCTAGGACCAATCTACCCACGTCGCCTACTTCACCATTTTCCGACACAAGGCTAGATGTCGAGTTCTAATCGAAAGCTAGAACTAACCTTCGTCACCCATCTTTTTTTCTGACACAAGGCTAGATGTCGAGTTCTAATCTAAAGCTAGAACCAATCTTCACAACTCTTCACTTTCAAGTTTAGTGAGAATTCACAAGACACATACACACATCACTTTATAGTTCAGTGAGAACTAACACACAAGACTTAAAACTCAATAAACATATCCAAGTATACACATGTAACTTGGATCCACACAAGACAAATCCAAGTATACACATATATAATGGATTTAAACAAGACTAATCCAAGTATTCCCAAATACATTGGATTAACAAAACACTAATCCAAGTATTCACAAATACATTGGATCTACACAAGACTCAAATAAAAATGATGAACATGACTAGATCTAAGGTAGGTTGATCTTCATCAAGGCTTCATCTTTAATCACATCACAAATGTGTGAGTGATCTTCTCTTTAGACAAGTAAAGAGGGGGATCAAGAGGATAATTATAAGTAAACATACTTAACACATTAAGTGATCATTTACTAATGATTAGGATATAGAAAAGATAAAAGAGGCAGAAAGAATATCCAAAAAGGTTCTTGGAAAATGCAGATTTGATCCACTATTTATAGGAGACAAAGGCCAACGTCTATCTGCTTGCGGTTCTTTATTTGTCACTACGGTTCGATACTGATATAGAATCGCAAGCCTATTTAAAGAATCGCGAGTACTAGACTCCGCTCCTTTTGTCCTTTAGTGGGGAAGTAATATATGAGGTAAGTTTTATCTTTAATGGATATTCTTATGGAATTTCGAATATGCCATATTCAAACTTACATTTTCTATTTTAATAAAACATTTTCTTAAAAAGAAAGTTTATTAGAATATTTTTTCACATTTGACAAAATGTTAGTTTTAAGGCTAATCACTTTTTTATTATCACTAAACATGATTAAGAGATGTTTGTGCAATAATTAAATGATTATTACCTTAATGATAGTGTTTGTTAAATAATTCGTCTTACGATTGTATTTGACGATAAATGTCTTTTTACCTTGTCGTGATCAAAACTAAGAAAGATTAGTTAATGCTAATAATGTTTTTAGGCATCACTTGCATTAACAATATCCCCCTTTTTCATTACGACAAACTATAAACTCATTTATGTAAAATACAAAATTATTCGAATTATTAACGAGTTTAGCACTATCATTTCTCCCCTTTTGTCGAAGCAAAAAGGTTAACACAAGTCTTTGAAGAAGAGAAGAATCGATTGTGCTAGTAGCTCCCCCTTGGTGTTTATTCCCCTAGCTTGGGGCACCAAGTGATTCAGCTAAGGTGACAAGCTACATACAAAGGTTAGTAGAAAGAAAAGAAACACCAATGTATATATTAGTCAGTACATACTAAATAACTTGAGAGGGAGGAAGAAAAGAAATCTCAAATTAGATGTAAGTATTTTCTATGTATGTCCAAGGAGGGTGTTTTGACAAAATCAATGTATAATTCGCAGAATAAAGGTAGAAAAGAAACATACATACCAATTGTAATGATAATATGTCAAAGGGTTAAAAACTTAGAATTGTTGGAATCACCTAAAAACAATTGTAAATTTTAACCATGATCAACTCTTAACAATATGTGTGATAAAGAATTAGTGGGAAAAGAAATAAAACACATAACAATCATATTACAAAAATATGAAAGAACGCACAAGGGAAATATTCATACCCACAATATGAAATTAAACTAACAAATAAGGAAAATAAACAACATACGCATAAACTATTCTAGTAGTGATAGTCCTACAAGATTGCTTATGTTTTTATTTGACTCAAACAATTAGAACACAAAATGTGCTTTAATTGGTAAAATAAGACGACGAGGCATCATTCGAAGATTTGTTCATGGGAACAAATACTTTGAGAGGAGGTCTAGTGAGAACAAATTCAAGAAAATTTAGCTTGTCATACACATGAGCAATTTCAATTTGTTGAAATCGACAACAAGCACATAAGCTTCCATGATGCAAAACAAAGTCCTTTGATGGGGTAGGCCCATCAAAATAAGAAGGTGGTGGTGGAGAAGGAGATTGAGGATAAGAAAGGTTTTCACAATGCCTTGAAAGGTTGGGGAAAGAAGAAAGGTCATTGAGGTGAGGTATGTTGCAAGGTTTAGGTAGTGGTGGAAGAGCTTCTCTTTCTCCGGTAATTGGATTAATTGAGAAAGTCTCATTCCAATACTCAATAGGAGAGAAAGGAGAAGTCTTGCAAGGTTTGAGAGAAGAGGAATCATGATGATCCTTATTCTTCTTGATCTAAACGGGTCGAACCGATATTTTTGATTTCTTTGAAAGCTTAGAAGAAGAAGCTTTGGGTTTAGAAGATTATGACAAAGAGATGTCAAGGTTAAGATTAGAAGAATTAGACATTGTGAGGGATGAGAAGAAGAACTCCCAAAACAAGAAGATTTAAAGAAAATAGACAAGGAAAAGATTTGAAATGAAAACAAAAGGTTTCACAGAATGTTTAGCCAAAATTAGCAAACAAAGAATCTTGAAAAAATACTGAGGTCAAAGAACAAAGACCAAAAGCGAGCCAAAAAGAAGGATGATGTCCGCGGTTCCTTAAAGTAATCTGCGGTTCTATATCGATATGGAACCACATGACAATTAATGAGCCGCGCACAGTGGACATGAAAAATCGATTTTACAAAGTTTTGAGAAAAGTTTAGACTCTTTCAAAATTAAGCAAATCTTAGATTTTTACCTCTATTATCACTAAATTATGTTTTGGTTGCACAAAAAGCAACACACTCACAAAGAGTGTCTTGATAAAGGGTGACAAAATATTTAGATATCATTTTAAACGAATTTTAGTCAAGTTTTAAAGGTTATGATAGATTAAGGTTCAATTTTAATGAAATTTAAGTTGATTAATGTGATCACATAGGTTGAAACACACAAAGGCTTAATTTATTAAACATCTTCATGAAAAACTCAAGAAGGAAAAGGAAACACAAGAAAAATAAATAACAACTAACTATTACAAAGTTAGCTAATCTGGTTCTTGATTTGGTGAACTTCCTTGGCTTGATTTTCTTTAAAAACATTTTTAGAAAATCATCATTCATCTCCTAGGAGGTGGAGGCATGGTGAACAAAGTTAGCAAGAAATCTTGCAACCTCCTATGAAGACCAAACATCTCCATTCTTAGGTTTTGAATGATATAGTTATTGTAGAGGCAACATGGACAATTAGTTCCATGAGCTTTTAGAAAAGTAAACAAGTATGGATCACCCATGTAGGTAGAAATGGGAACACCCAAACTTGGAGTGTTAGATGGAGAAGGAGGAAGAGGCATGGTGTCCAATGGTGATATGGGTGAGTCTGGGTAGGGTGAAAGGAGAGGTTAGCAAAGGCTCAACAAAGTAATCCTCAAAAGGAACGCTTTGAAGAGGTTGAGGGTTCACTTCCAAGAAAGGACTAGGATTGAAGGGTGAAGACAACTCATTCATCCTAGATTGAAATGAAGAAGAGGTAGAACCATGAGAATGGTTGGTACCATGAGTTGAGCTAGTCTTGCATGGAGCAAGCGGTGGTGAAGGTGATGAAAATATGAGAATAGGAGTATCTCATTCTTTGGTGTAAGAAAAGATGAAGAAACTTGTTTAAGCAACTTGATCTTAATCTTAAGGTTTCTTTTGGTAGTAGAGTGTTTGGAGGAGTTTGATGATCTTGTGGACACCATGGTTGTGTGTTTAGGTTTAGAAGAAGGCTTAGAGGATGAAGAAGAAGAATAACCAAGAGAGGTTTAAGAAAAAGGTGAGATGATCCAAACAAGTAATGAGTTAAAATTCATTTTGGTGAATAATGAAACATTCTAGGCTTAATTGAGAAAAGCTGGTTTTTAGCAAAAATTTATCAATGTTTACAAAAATTTAGAGAAAACAGTGTAAAGTAGAGATACTTTCGAAGTCAGAGTATGTGGTTCCTTAAATAGGGGCACGATTCGATATCAATAAGGAACCGCCCTAGTGTTAGAGAGTCGCGGGCAAGGAGCTTCAGAAAATGGTCTTCCAACAATTTTCACAAGCCCATATTTTTAGCAAAGGTTTAACAAGACAAAATAGATTGCCAACCAAAATCTAAATAGCTAACTAACACATAGATGCACAAAGTCATGTAAATCGAAAGTTTGATAACATGAACACATTAGGATTAAAATACTAGATAATCGAAACACAAAGTATTAGTTAAACAAACTAAAGTCTAAAAGCAAGAAATAAAACAAGTCTAATGAGAGAAACAAATAATCCAACATTACACTAGTGTTAACAAGCATGACAATAAACCAAATGCTTCACCAAAAGCTTCACTTGATCATCACTTCTTCTTGCCAATATTCTTGATCATTTTACCTATAGCCTTGAATGCACTCCTTGACTCCGTATGGTGTTCGTATAATTCCCCTCGAGTTTGAAGGTTAGAACGGTAGACATCCTCAAGTCCGAAGTTATCCGAAAGTGAACTTGAGGCATAACGAGGAGGAGGATTAATTTGGTCTAACCCATCCATGAAAGTGTTCATTGATAGGGCGGAGTCACTCGAAGAACCAACATGAGCACTAGTTCCCACACCATCACCATCACTTGGCGATGCGGGATCTTCCTCATTGTCGGATTCTTGTGGGTCATTTCTTCTCGAACCTCGATCACTTCTAGGTTCGTGGTTGCACCTTTTGAATAGGAAGCATCACGTAATTAACCGGTGCAAACCGGGATAGATTGAGTTCGGGGAAGTCTTGACCAACCCTTTTAAAAAGGCGAGTGAGGAGCATGGCATAGGGAAGATTGGATTTTGGTTTCGAGAGGACATAATTGATCCGTCGAGCGATGAAGTATGCAAGATTGTCCTTGGTGGAAGTGTATATGCAACAACTCATGTGTGCCATACACGCCGGAACATGATCCCGGATTCCACCATGACAAAATACATTCTCCCAAAGAATGTCGGCCCACGAAGCAAACAATAATTAAGGTCGCTAACAAGTATCTCATGGCGATTCAAAGAACGTGATGTTTGTTTGCAAGTCTTAAATTTATATTACAAGGTTTAGACAAAACAAGGGACTATAATACAAACACGGGAAAGTATACCCTTTCGTTTTTAATATAGCTTTTAGTGGTAAGCCAAGATCGTTTGCTGAGACTTAATTTCCTTTTGGTAATCAATATAATAATTGAATAAAGCAATGATTAAAATAAGTAATAATAGTAACAAGTATGACTTATATGGGATAGTTCGTATAAGTTCGTGATGATGATAATAATGACCAAGATATGTTTATGTAGGTAAAGAGTGATAATCGTTTTTCGTCAAAATGGAATTTGCATAATTTACTATAGCGTGATTTGTTGGGTCAAAAAGTTGATGTGGCAGAAACTCAAAATCGAAGAAAATATCAAGACATTTATTCAAGCGTTGACAAGAGTAATTCCAGCGTTGACAAGAGCAAATTGGGCGTTGACAGAAGTAAACAAAAGTCAAACGCAGTCAACAAAGTCAAACGCTGATGGATGTTGAAGATTTGATGGAGAATTCTATTTAGGGAATATATTGAGTATATTATTTATGATATACACAATATATAGTTTATCTAAATAGAAGATTTAGATGTTTATTTGATATTATCTCTTGTAGATTCTGTTCCTTCCACTATAAAAGGAACAAGAGTCTTAGGTTTTATTCACAATTCAATTCATACAATGTAAACCTAAAGCGTGTGTTGACTAGGTGTGGGATTCAATGTACACACACCTAGTGATTGTTGATTATTAATATAATTAGCAATCCATTTGTTTTAATTCGTGTTCTTTGTGTCCAAACACCTTGTTATGATCATTGTTCTTATTCCGCTATGTTATCATATGAATGATGATCAACCTAGATATAATGGTTCATAACCATTGAGTCTAACGATCAATGGACTCCACAATTGGTATCAGAGACTAAGGCTCTTGATATCTAGGTCCGACGAGGTGTTCGTGTTTCGAGAAGAAAAGAAAAATCCGTCTAGGGTTTTTCTGGACGTTTTTGTGTGCGCAACAGCATTCATAAGGGCATAACTTTTTATTGAACCGTTGGATCGCCACGAAATTTTATATGTGTGTTCTACATACATATATCTAGATATCCACCGGAGGGATTGTCGAGATCTATCCCCAAGAAAAAGTTATTAAGCGTCGAAGTCAGCAGGGGTCATATGCTGTTTTCTGTGAACAGTTATAGTAAAAACGCGATTTCTCCTTCGTTAACCGTTGGATCGTCGTGAAATTCGGTCTGTAGGTTCTTGACACTTATGTCTAGGATCTCACCAAAGGGATCTTCGATCTGAGCATTTATGAAGAAGTTATTCGCTGTCGAAGTTCACTGCAGTTTATGGATTTTCACATGAAATAATGATTTAGGGTTTATAAAACCCTAGATCAATTAGCCGCTGATGGGAGTTATTTAGACGCTGATAGATGTTGGTGTGACGCTGATAGATATTGGTGTGACGCTGACAAGTCATGGACAAGACGCTGACAAGGTTTAAAGTTGGCGCTGATGTTTGTTATTTAGGCGCTGACAGGCTTAATTTAGGCGCTGACAGGCTTAAATTTGACGCTGACAGAATAAGTCAACGCTGATAGGTTGACAGTGTTGTCCGATATATACATTTTTAAATGCTGACAAGTGTTGTCTGATATTGGACAACACACAGTGTTGAGATCTTGGACAATGAAGGATATTGGACAACACAAGGAAGGCTGCTGTTTGAGAAAATTGGACGTTTTAAGCACACAAAAAGGAGGATTATACACACGAAGGTACATGGAATCTCCGTTTTAATATAGAATATCATGATGATATTTATGGCTCGGATATTTTTACATGGAGTAAATGGTTTTTAAGTAAGTTAGCAATAATTCATGAAGACTTTGATTGATATTAGATTATGTAATCGGGATAGCCTTGTGAAAGAGTTATTCGACATCTAACTTTTACATATGAAGATATTGGTTCATTAAGACTTGTCATGAAGAAGTGTTAGCTTAAGGGTAAGAATTCTTATGGTAAGTTTGATGATTGAAGAAGATTTTCGCGAGTTTGTGTTCTATCATATCTTAAAGTCGTGCACTTCCAGTCATAGACTTTAAAGATAACTTGTTCATGCTTTACATGGTTGGTGATGAAGACTTGTCATAACACTTGAAGGAGTTACATTATCGTGCTCAGTGTCTCACAAAGGATGAGAATATTGACAAGGGATCGAGGTCTACTTATATCATACTCTATAAGTTCTTAGTCACATGGATAGTACAAGACATGGAACACAAGGTTGGGTTATTCTACTTCTACATCAAAAATATTATATTAATTGTTCTTCAAGATCATTACACAGAGCCTACATATGGAGAATCTTCAACATTGCAACATTGTTTACTTTCCTGTTGATGTGACAAAAAGGGGAAGATACGCATGCTACACTTGAGGGGAAGCAATTTGAAGATCATGTACAACTTACAAGAGATACACATAGAGTTTTGCCGACATCAACTAGGGGAAGATTGTTGGGTCAAAAAGTTGATGTGGCAGAAACTCAAAATCGAAGAAAATATCTAGACATTTATTCAAGCGTTGACAAGAGTAATTCCAGCGTTGACAAGAGCAAATTGGGCGTTGACAGAAGTCAACAAAAGTCAAACGCAGTCAACAAAGTCAAACGCTGATGGATGTTGAAGATTTGATGGAGAATTCTATTTAGGGAATATATTGAGTATATTATTTATGATATACACAATATATAGTTAATCTAAATAGAAGATTTAGATGTTTATTTGATATTATCTCTTGTAGATTCTGTTCCTTCCACTATAAAAGGAACAAGAGTCTTAGGTTTTATTCACAATTCAATTCATACAATGTAAACCTAAAGCGTGTGTTGACTAGGTGTGGGATTCAATGTACACACACCTAGTGATTGTTGATTATTAATATAATTAGCAATCCATTTGTTTTAATTCGTGTTCTTTGTGTCCAAACACCTTGTTATGATCATTGTTCTTATTCCGCTATGATATCATATGAATGATGATCAACCTAGATATAATGGTTCATAACCATTGAGTCTAACGATCAATGGACTCCACATGATTCAAGACTTATGTTTATTTAAGCGACTAAGATTAAAACAAGTTGCCAATGAGTTCAATATTTTATCAAAGTTTCTAAGCGGATCTCTCCAACCAAAGATTCAAAACCATAGACAAGTTCTTAAAAACTTATTATAATAATTTACGTTTCTCAACGCCAAACTATCATAACAAATCAAATCTAGATAAAACATGGTTTATAGAACTAGGTAGTAAAATGGTTCTATAACATTAGCTTGAAATCAATTATAAAGGATCATATCATAGCATCATCACTAATTATAGTCACATACCCATATAGTCACAAATAACTTAGCCTAACATAGTAATCAAAGTAACAAATGTAAAAGAGTAAGAGAAGATCATACGTAGATTGATTGAATGAACGTGTACACAAGTGTAACATCCCACTTTGATAAGTGGACCGTTACACGTAATTATGCCGTGTCATCAAAGCATGCAAGGTAATATGTACTAAAACATACATGATCATATGGAAAACCGGAATCAAACATCGGTTCCCAAACATAAGCCCAAAACATATATAAAGTAAATGAACTAGAAGGACAAGACAAGTGTCCAAACAAGCATAAGTATATGAAGGCAAAAAGGAGAAGAATTCTAAGGCAGCTTCCATCCTATGCACGTCCTCCAAATGCTCAAGTCTGCCTTAGGTACCTGCCGTTTTGGGACATGGAAAGGAAAGTAACTGCTGAGCAAATACGCTCAGAAAACGGATATATGACATAGTATGAATGACTGAAACATAAATAAGACTGAAGGCAGCGGAAAAGTATAAGTCCTAGATAACCTGGAACATGTTCATAAAACTGGTTTTATAGTTTGAAAAGACTTATGTTTTTATAATAAAACTGTATTATTTAGCCAATATCCCATATAGGTCATGAGGTTCCACCGTGCATGAATACTTGGAGGGGAGACCTCGTCATGCAATTAGAGGGGTTGCCTCTAATTAAATTGTCTGGGTAGGAGGGATCAACTCCTTGTGAAGGATGCAAGGCACACATCGCATTCACCATGAAAATCCTGTAAAACATGTAACTAGGATGCACCCATACGCCCCACATGATAATATAATATATAGGGCCAAAACTGAAAAGGGACCCCACGAGCAATCACTCCGCCGTGGGGAAGTCATAACACTGGTGCCTCTAGTGTTATGGTTATGGTACCTCCATAACTAGGTGACACTGGTCATGCATGTATATGGCTTAGGCAACCATTCTAACCATAAGTATCAAACATATAAAACAATACTAGGAAAATAGTTGGCTGCAAACGGGGAATCCTAATAAGGAAAGAATGTCCATACTAAAGGACGGGAAATTCGTACCTTGTGTCCAGTGAACGAAGAAAGATGAAAGGATGAAACCCCTACTTCTATCTCACTAATGCTACATAAATACGGGACATGCATAAGTATTCTGATTACTAGGTACGTAACTGATTGTATCATGCCTTAGCTTGTTTTATATGTTCTTGTCTTGTTTTACTGATTTTTAATGTTATACTGTGTTTATCATGTATTCTATGTATTATGATTAAGTATTAACTTGTATTCTTGTATTATTATACTCATTGTGTAATAACAAGTAACTTTCTAAAAATAGAAGGTTTCCTAAAATAGAAAGTTTCCAAAAATAGAAAGTTTCCAAAAATAGAAAGTTTCAAAAAAATTAGACCAGTTTCTAAAAATAGAAAGTTTCCAAAAATAGTAAGTTTTTTGAAATAGAAAGTTTCCATATTTAGAAATAAGCTGGATTGATAAGCTAATAATATAAGCTTAAGTTTACTGGTTAAATATCATAAGTCATGTAATTATTAGTATAATTTATTAATAATATCATGTTAATTTAATAAACTATTGGTTATACGATTTAATTAAATATAAGCATGATTTAATTAAATTAAAGCATATAAAATACTTAAGTTAAACATGTATTAATATTTTACTAATTATAACCTAAGTCATGTTTATTAATTAATTATAGTCCATGTTTTAAATAATTAATTAATACTATAGTCTAAATTAAATGGTAAAAATACTCAGGTTAAAACATATATTATTTCTAAAATAATTATAACCTAAGTCCATGTTAAATTAAATTAATTACTAACCATGATCTATTTAATTTTATTTTCTTGTTAAAATAATATAACTTGTAAAATGTAAACTTGTAAAAACTAGTCATGAACCAAACCCGTGTTTTTAATTTAGACCGAACGTGAACCGGACCGGATCCCCATGAACCGGACCGAACCAAACACACCCTAGCAGTGGCTACCCGGCCTAGCCAGTTGCCACTGCTCGTACTAAATCACCACCGGCTTAAGCCGGTGGTTCCCCTGCACTGCTTCGTGTTCCCACCGAAGGACCACAACAACCACCGGCTTAAGCCGGTGGTGTTGTTGTTGCTGCGCCGAGGACACAATGACCACCAGGCTACCCTGACTCATGTCGGGGTCCTTGTTGCTTGCTGTCGACCAACCCCCAGTCACGTCGAGACCTTGGGTCTCGGTGGTGGTGTGATTAACCAAGCCGAGAGCCATGGGCTCTCGGTTCGTGTGCTTCGGCCGAACAAAACCACCAACCATAACCTTTTGATGATATCTTGTTTAATCTTACTTGTTTATTCATGTTTCTAAGATTTAAATAATCATGTGTTCATGATACCCATAAATAAATAAAAAGAAAAGATTAAGGGTTTACTGTATGCGTGAATCAAACGAAACAAGGAACACGAACACTAACACCCGAATTCAATAGAAAAAAAATCAACCAAACACCCTTGGTGGTGTCTTGTAGCCGGTGGCAAAGGGAGAAGACTAAGGGAGGCTAGGGTTTTTTATTTTTTTATAAAAATCTTGATAAATGAAAAGTCTGTGGTTTGTTTTTTCCTTAGTTAAAATTTAAATGGGCTTGGGCCCTCCCTTGTGCTTGTGTCCGCGACTCCCTAAGCCCAAAAGGGTTTCCCGAGCTTTGTTCATGTTTACATAAATTACGTGTTCATTCGTTTGTATTTTCGTGTTAGTTCGTAATTTATTATTCGTGTTATAATAAATACTTGTACGTAATCGATATTTATCGTCTATTAATAAATATATACGTAGTTACATGTTCGTGATTTAATGTTCATGATTTCATGTTCGTGATTATAATTATTATGGTTAATAGTTATCGTGTAATACCACGTACTTAATAATTATCGTGCACTAACACGTACATAGTTTCTGTAAATAATATTCGTGACACATGTTCATGATATAAAAGGAAAGTTTTAATTGGTCCGTATGTTTACTATGTGTACTATTCATGGTAAAAGTATGCGGGTTTTACAACAAGTGTCATGATTGTATCGTTTCTCAAAGAATCATAGAGTGGAATACTCTCGTTACAAGTATTTCCTAAAAGTGGATAATACTGAAATTTTACTAAGAAAGCTAAAATACTCGAGCTATGAAGTATCAGATAGAAGAGCTGTGTGTAAAATGATAGAAGTGGCCTCTATTTATAGTGTTGGATGAGGGAAAAAGTGCGTCGCACTTCTCCAAAAGTGCGCCGCACTTCTCCAAAAGTGCGCCGCACTTCTCCAAAAGTGCGCTGCACTTTGGAGGTTTGGAATCTGCGCCGCACATTTGACTTTGTGCGCCGTACTTTCTGCGTTCCAGAATCTTCTCTCAATAGTTTTGTTTATTTTCACTTTAAGGACCCTCTTTGTATATCTTTACTTTGCTTCCTCAAACTTTATACCTGCATGTAAAACTCAATATATTAAGTATCGAAAGCACTTATTTATAATACAAAGTGGCATTATAATAATGGATTGAATATGTATGTTTAGGTCGTTATCAAATTCCTCCACACTTAGCTATTGCTTTCCCTCAAGCAATCAAAGCGAGAAAACAAATTAGATTTTAAAACTTTTAGGTATTATGAAGTATGATAGGAAAATGATTAAACTTTTTTAAGTAGCAAAAGAAAATGACAAAATAATTTCAGCACCTCAATGGATAATGTTTGATTTTAAGTTCACAAATGTCACTCACAAAGGGTGAATGTAAGATAACACTCAAATAGCTCGGTCATAAAATAGATAGCTACCATAGGCGTGTACATGACACATAAACATTAACCGTTGCGGCATGAGCACCAGATAAATTTTCAAAGAAGCAAAACGTGATAATTGATGTGGGTTTAAGAACAAAATATGCATTGTCAAAGTCGTAGAACAAACTATACTAGAATTCTTTATTCTTTTTTTTTATTTTTTAAAGGAACATATCATATATACTTTTGACTTGACAATAGATAGGCATCATATCGAGATAATAGCCCGTGGGATAATATAGCACATAGGTATGAGTGCAACATATTTTAGCAAGCCAATGTAGCTTAACTAAAATGATATAATGGTGATTTATTTTGCCTCTTTCCGAAAATATCTATAAATTAACCTCACTGCGGTTTAGTAATGATGATCAAGCACAAGTCCTGAAGCATACTAGATTATCGGCTATCACACAAAAATAGAGAAATATAAGGCCAGGTTTTCTCACATATTTGGTGGATGGTTTTTTTACTTAGTTATAGTGTCAATCAATGAAATTTTGCTTTGCTAAAACTTTATTTATTTACAAAACATATATATTTTTATTTTATTTCAAAAAGATTTTTATGTGGAGAAATTTATTATTTATTATTATTTATCCTATTTGTCTCCTCCTCCACACTTAAGGTGAACATCGTCCTCGAGGTAATAACTAATAAAAATTAAAAATAGGAAAAATGCAAAAGGAAACGAGAACTTCCCGGGGCTAAGTAGAAAATTGTGGGATTTTCAAGAGATGAATCTAGCTTAGTGCTCCAAGTTTGCTATTTTCCTACATGATATTATAAAACAAAAACCACATGCAAAATATATACAAGGACGGTTTTATTTATTTTACAACTCTTCCTCCACACTTAAGTTAAAAAGCGGGGGATAAAATACGGATTGCCTTCCAAGAAGCGCTAAGTTTAGAGTCTTCAGCCAGACTCGGCTACTCGGATTTTTTTAAGAAGAAGGGGATCTCTTCTTCGTCGAATTCATTACAGTTTTCTTTTTCATGGTAGAGCTTGAGTCTATGTCCATTGACAATAAAAGTGGTATTGTCTCTACCGTATAAGTCAACATATCCAGATGGATATTGGTGTTTCACTGTATAAGGCCCAGTCCATCTCGAAGTAAGCTTAGGTTGCTTGAATTTATATTTCGAGATAAAGAGATGTACTTTCTCTCTGTGTTTGAATTCTTTTCTTAGTCGGAATTTGTGATCATGCCACACTTTGGTTCGTTCTTTATATAAACATGAACTTTCATAAGCTTGATGTCGAAATTCGTCTAACTCATGAAGTTGTAATATACGTTTTTCTCTAGCTGCAATAAGATCAGGGTTGCAGTTCTTAAGTGCCCAATATGCACGGTGTTCAATTTCTATTGGTAAGTGGCATGTTTTTCCATACAAGAGCTTGTACGGTGTGACTCCATTTGGTGTATTGAATGTGGTACGAAAGACCGATAGAGCATCTTCTAATTTTTTAGACCAACAAGCAGGGTTGTTTTGGACGGTCTTTTCAAGGATTCACTTAAGAGCTCTATTAGTGTTTTCAACTTGGCCACTCGTCTAAGGGTGGTAAGATGTGGAAAATCAGTGGTTTACTCCATATCTTTTCATGATTTTTCCATGAGTTTGTTACACAAATGAGTTCCTCTGTCGCTTATTAGTGCTTTTGGAATTCCAAAACGACAGAATAATTTCTTTAAGAATGCTATAACAACTCTTGCATCGTTAGTTTTCAAGGCTTGAGCTTCGTCCCATTTTGAAACATAATCGACGACGACTAAAATGTATTCACATTTATAAGATTTAGGAAATGGTCCCATGAAGTCGATACCCCACACGTCAAAGATTTCGCAGACTTGGATATCATTTAGAGGCATTTCATCTCTTTGTAAGATTTCAGTCCTTTGACATGCTTCGCATAACCGTACTAAGGTATGGGGCTTCACGAATAATCGTAGGCCAATAAAAGCCATCGTCGAACACTTTTTCAGCGGTGGTGTTCGCTGCATAAGGTCCCCCGGTCGGTCCGTAGTGACATTCATCGAGAATTTTTGAGATTCAGATCCGGAAATAAAACGTCGGATCATTCCATCGGAACAGATTCTAATTAGGTTAGGTTCGTCCCGAAAGTATTATTGGAGTTTAGAAAAGAATATTTTCTTTTGTTGGTGTGTCATTCCTTCTCGTAAAATACCTACAATCAAATAGTTTGCAAAGTTTGCAAACCATGGTGTATTGTTAGTATTTATTTGCATTATTCCACAAAAAGGTGAAGATTGGCGGGAACACCTTAACCCCGGGTGCCTTTTGGCACCAGCCATTGTCCACCCCACAAGGAATAGCTCCGGCAACTCTCCTGGCCCAGAGGAGCAACATCTGGAGTGAGACGAGCCGAGACTCGACCCCCGATCTCTTGTTCCATAAAGTCTCTCCAGTGTGCCCATAGGTTTTGCGGAGGCGGGTACCTATTTGAAACAAATGCCAAGGATGGGAATTGAACTTGGGTCATTTGACTCAAGCACAAGAGCTCCATCCATTGGACTAATGCTCCAATGATCGGAAAAATCATCAATTTCATCATCACTATAATCATCATTAATTATGCGAGATAAATGATCGACAACAACATTCTCAGCTCCTTTTTTTATCTTTAATTTCTAAATCAAATACTTGTAAAAGCAATATCCATCGTATGAGACGGGGTTTGGCGTCTTGCTTTTTAAACAAGTATTTTAAAGCGGAGTGATCGGTGTAAACTATTGTTTTTGACAATACGAGGTATGATAGGAATTTGTCAAACGCGTAAACTACAGCTATGAGTTCTTTTTCTGTGATGGTGTAATTTTGTTGGGCTGCGTTTAGTGTTCTACTAGCAAAGTAGATGGGGTGAAATTGTTTTCCATATTTTTGTCCAAGGGCATGTTCACTTGCATCGCACATAAGCACAAATGGAAGATTCTAATTGGGGCTTGCAATAATTGGTGTGCATGTAAGTTTTGCTTTGAGAGTTTCAAATGCTAAAAGGCATTCATCATTAAAATCAAATGCTCTTTCTTTTTCTAGATGTTGAGTTAAAGGTCTTGCGATCTTCGCAAAGTCTTTTATGAATCTTCGGTAAAAACCAGCATGACATAAGAAACTTCTAATGCCTTTCATATTTGTAGGTGGTGGGAGTTTCAAGATTACATTTATTTTTTATTTTTCAACTTCTAAGCCTGTGTCTGACACTTTGTGTCCAAGCACAATTCCTTCTTTAACCATAAAGTGACACTTTTCCCAGTTTAGCACAATATTTGCTTATTTACAGCGTGCTAACATTTTATCAAGATTGCTAAGACATGTGTCGAAAGAATTTCCAAAGACGGAAAAATCGTCCATGAAGACTTCGACTGATTCTTCAATCATATCGGGGAAAATTGAAATCATACACCTCTGAAAAGTATCAGGTGCATTGCATAGGCCAAAAGGCATGCGCCTATACGCGTAAGTTCCAAATGGACAAGTAAATGTGGTTTTCTCTTGATCCATAGGGTTGATTGGGATTTGAAAGTATCCGGAAAAACCATCGAGGAAACAAAACTATTCATTCATTGCGAGTCTTTCTAACATTTGATCCATAAAGGCCAAAGTAAATGATCTTTCGTGGTTGTGTCATTTAATTTTCTATAGTCAATACAAACTCTCCATCCGGTGATGGTTCGTGTTGGTACTAACTCATTGTTTTCGCTAGTTACCACAGTGATACCTCCCTTTTTAGGTACACAGTGAATAGGACTAACCTAGGGGCTATCTGTGATTGGGTAGATTATTCCAGAATCTAGGAGTTTAAGGATTTCTTTTTGAACAACGTCCTTCAAGTTAGGATTTAATCTTCGGTGTTTTTCAACAATCAGTTTCTTGTTATCCAAAACTTGGATTTTGTGTTTGTAGAACGATTGACATATGCCAGGAATATCAGAAGTTTTCCAAGCAAAAGCTTGTTTATGCTTCTTGAGAACTTCTATTAGATTGATTTTTTGTTCTTTCGAAAGTTGGGATGAAATAATTACTGGCTGTAATTTTTCTTCGTGAAGAAACACATATTCCAGATGTTTAGGAAGAGGTTTAAGTACTAAATATGTAGGAGGCTCTTACAAAGATTTGTTAACTTTGAAATCGGTTTTGGAAAGTTATGGTTTCAAATGGTGTTTCATTTTATTCTTTAGGTGTGTCTATTCGTTCGTCGGTAGTGACGGCTATGAGGGCGTCAAATTCAGCAAAAAGTTCTTCTTCGAGGATGGTTCCTTTAATATATATAGAATATAAAATTTCGCTTCCTTCATCAAGAAGAGCGTCGAAATCGGCTTCAAAGACTTCATCAATGAGATCAATACTAAAGCAGCTATCGTCATTAAAATATGTGTGTTTCTTTGCTTCGTCGATAGAAAAGGAAATTCTATCTTCTCTAACTCCAAGGTTGAGTTGTTTTTGTTTTAATCGAATCACAACGTCAGCTGTATGTAAGAAAGGTCTACCAAGGATAAGTGGTACCTTGCTATCTTCTTTAATCTCTAGGATTACAAAGTCGACAGGAAAAATGAATTTTCCAACTCCAACGAGCATGTTTTCAGATATTCCCATTGGGTATTGAAAATAACGGTCCGCGAGGCGAACGCTCATTTTTGTGGGTTTGAGAACATATTTTGAGAGTTTAGCATACGAAGAGTATGGCATGAGGTTGATCCTAGCGCCAAGATCGGCCAAGGCGTTATGTTTTCCCTAATAATATGATGATAGATTATAGAAATGAGATGGAAAAGATATGAATTTTAGAGAGAGAAAGTAGAGAGAGAGAGAGAGAGAGATGATTAACTATATAGTTTTGGGTCGGGCTTGAATAAATGCTTAGTACCTTGAAAGAGGCCTTTTAAGCTAACCATCAAGCCCGTAATGTCACGACTATTTTAACTAACTATAACAACGTTCTAATTAATATTACAATAAAAACCTATGACCTAACATTCTTGTTTGACTCAATATTTTGAGGCTAAAAATCTCCCCCAATGTGAGGTCATTCCTCTTAGATATTTGGAGTTCAATGGAGATTATGAATTTCATCATAAATGAGTCTTGAACGTGTAATAGTAGTGTTGTTCCTTCATGCTGTGATCTTTGAGCCTTTGTCGTTGTCTTTCGACTTTGTCTTTTATCTTGAGATCTTCAAATCATTCTTGACTTGTTTTTGCCATCTTGCGATCTTGTGTCTTTATCCACATGCTCATACTTCACATCATTTTAAAAGCTTGCTAACAATCTCCTTTGAAGAGAGGTCATTCCTCTTCATTAATTGATAAGGAAGATTTTGATCATCAGAGTTGCGGAAGTCTTTAGCTTTCTTGATTGTTGAATATGTCTTTGGGCATGAGTATGTGGTTTTGAATCTTTGACTTTGCTGAGTACACCGCAACGTCACCTTCTCGAGATAAAACTTAGACACGGACTGAATGGCTTTGACATTCGTCCTAAATCGGTAGCGTTTTAACTCCGGTCGGTGAAGACCGTTACACGATATTAAATATCGTACCTGTGATTAGGTAGTTTCAATTAAGAACCTCCCTGACAGGGTTTCGCGGCTGTACTAGCCGTTCTCTTTACTCGACCGTCTCAAAGCAAGACTGCGAACATAAAGAGTGAATCAATTGGATAAATATCCGCTTGATTAAAGTCGTCAATTCAAATTCCTGGAACAAGTTTGATTCATTAAGAATCTTACCATTGTTGCTTTCCAGTTGACACAAGCTTGATTCATAAGAATCTCGCAAGTTACCTACCGTAGCGCTGTTTGATGTTGACGCTAGAAGGATTTCCATTCATCACTGTGAATATTTATGAATATCACTCTGAATGTTCTGGCAAGACCATAAAGATATTGCGTAGAAACCTGAAACGAGTTTGAATCGATAAAGAAACAAACCACTGTTGCTTTTCAGTTTTACATATGTTCAATTCGTAAAGAATCTTACACATGACCTACCGCAGTGCTTTTTGATGTTAACATTGGAAAGATTTCCACTCATCATTGTAAATACTAGGTAGTATCACTCTGAGTGTTCTAGCAATATCGAAGGATATAGCGTAGGACTCTCTTGATCGTCATCCGTGTGTCCTAACGAGATTTGATTAATCTCTTGGCTCTAGACTCGATTTGTGCACTTTTAGTAGTCGGAGGCTGGAGCAGATGCCACCTATTCAATAACAACTATCTCGGAGTGAGAAAGTCAATAGAAGTCATGTTGATCACCATGACAATAAAACAAACTTCTTTTGAGAGAAGCCTGAGTTAGCTGGGAAGGGTTGTGCATTACATCATTGGGTCCATGATGCGTTGTCTTCATGATGTGTTGACCCGGTTTCTGCCTAAGTTGTATGGAGGGCTAATTACTTTACACCCTTTATCCTTACATTTCTTTTTCATTCTTCAACCCCTTCAATGCTTACCAAGACATCATTACTATCACCTTGTTGTGATTGTTCCAGTACTAGCATCAGTACTTAGTCGGCATTCATCTACGTTCACATTCTACTCCATTTTTCCTAAGGACTTCTAATAATCTATTGGATTATCCCTGGGAAGATCCCTCTGGTTCTGATTGGATCATAGGACTTAAACCTAACCACCCTTTTGACACCAATAACGTCGTGAATTAAAGATGTTGAGGGTTTTTGATCGTAACCATGAGTGCTTGAGTCTTTAGATCACATTTTAATCACATTTTCTCCCCTATCTCTAATATATAAATCGTTTGATATTAGAGATACCAAATTTGATTAAAATATATTGTTAAAAATAGTCTTTAAAATTTCGAGAGAAAAATGTGTCAAACTTAGCATGAATTTGGAACGCTCCCCCTCAAAAATAGATCCAATGGAATTGTCATTATGAGGATATGATCCACGTTAAGCTTTTGAGGATAGGAGTTGTTGAACACACAATTTTTGAAAGATTTTGAACATCATTGAGAAATTCTTGAAAAAAATGTGTTCAACGCTTTTTGAAAAATCAATTCTTTTTGGCGAAAAGGTTTTTCTAAAGCATAAACTTGAGTTCTTAGACTTTGAATGTCTTGACAAATCCACTAAGTGTAAGAAGATTGCTCTTCTTTTGCTGGGGGTAAGGGCACTAAAGCGTACACTCCCCCGTGAATATAGATCCGGGTTACAATCTGAAAGTGATTACAAGCCATTGTGTTGAGCTCAAAACGTTGAATGGTTTGTGACAAGCTCAACCCAAGATAGATTTCTCTACCCGTTGTTAGGATAAGTTATCTTAAAAGATACACTTTCCTTTATTTTAAGTTCGAGTTACAGTCTGACATTTAACTGTAAGTCGTTTAAATGAGCTTAAAAACTTGAATGTTTTTCTTGAAAGCTCATGACCGAGAAATGTAAGTTTCCCGTTGTTGAGGATAAGTTATCAGTCGTGATAAACTTTCTTTTCTTTGAAGTACGAGTCAAAATATGATTTAATTGTAAATCATTCCCATCATAATCATGAACAAAACACGTCTTCTTTCTGAAGGCAACCTCCAAATCCGCATCACAGAATTGACCAATCGAGAAAAGATTGTGATTGAGCCCTTCGACGTAGTATACCCTTTTTATCGTTATATTTCCCTGAACCAAATCTCCATATCCTAGGATCGGTGCAAATTGATCATTTCCGAATCGGACCGTACCTAGGAACTTCTCCACGAAGTTAATTAGAAGCTTGAGATTCCCCGTCATGTGCTTCGTGCATCTGGAGTCCAGTATGAAGAGAATTATTTGTATCACCTGCAGAAGAGTTAGAACACGATGGAGCATTTGCTAAATTGGATACCACAGTAGTTGTGATTGTAGAATCATTAGTGTCCTTAGCAATATTTAAAGGCATACTAACACTCGTTGTCACATTTTCTGTCCTAACTTTAGGCATCCTTTTATATCCTGGAGGACATTGATTAGCAAACCACCATTCCCAAGACTTGCTAGCAGACTCATATAATTCCTTAATTCTGCTTCTAGGGTTCTTAGTGGTGGAGTATGATGCATTACTTTTCTTAGTAGGGGTTGCACCAGAATGGTTCACTTTGTGTTTGGGTTTGCTAGTTTCTACGCCTTTGACATTATTCATAGCACACATAGAATGATTAGCATTAGCCCACTTTCCACATTTGACACAAACAAATTTCACATTCATAGCTTTCAAATAATTCAAATCATTCAAATCATTCAAATCGTCATTACATGCGATTACAGACTTTTTATTATTAAAAACATTCAAATTCCTAGTGTGTTCTTCTACTTCCTTCATCTTCCCTTGACTCTTGTGTTTCCAGACCTTATCATTCACTTGAGTGCTCTTAAGCTGAGGCCGACTAACACTAGCAGTGGAGACTACTCCTGTAGTAGAAGACACATGAATATTAGTGTTTCTAGAAGTCTGAGGTGAGTGACTAACTTTGTTTGTGGGTTTAGTGGTCATTCTATACATCCCTGGTTTAATCATATTATTGTGCTTAACGCTTGGTACTATAACATTCCTTATGGGTTGAGTATGTGGTGACCTTTCCTTTCCATCCATCTTGGGGGCAAACACAGGTTTTGCAAACGAAGAATTTGAGAAAGCAGATGGTTTTCCCAAGATAGAGGATCTATTCACTCAAGAGACACTGGGTTGTCTAACAACAGGTTGCTTAACGCTAGGTTCCACAACTTTCCCACCCATCTTAGCAACGAGTTTCTTCAACTCTGCTATTGCTATGTCTTTTTCTTATAACTGAGCTTTCAAATCCGATATATCAAGACTTTTTTCGTTTAGTAATCGACATGACTCAAATAATTTTACCTCCAAAGGTGTATCATTTGAAAAGCTGCCAACTTTCTTTTGCAAAGCAAGTTCAAGTGAGTGACAATGTTTTTGAAGATAATCATATCTATGTTGAAGTAACGAAAACTCTTTTTGGTCAACTTTATTTGAAAGCTCAGTTTCAAGACGTTCACATTCTTTACTTGATCAGGATATTTACATCCAACATCAGAATATTCATCAATATCAGCACAAGATGTAACATAAGCACACATAATATCTTTTGAGAGACATTCATGTAAGAGTAGATCATAAGCTGTAGAAAACTCGTCTCTTTCAGGTTGATGGTCGTTCACTTCTTGTTCAAGAGATTCCACATATTTCAAATCATCGAACATTTCTTGCTTAATTAATGTTTCAAATTCCAAAATATATTTTTGCGTTCTTTCCGCAAGCGGAATCAAAATACTTTTCACAAGCACAGTTATATCGTGAGGAATTTATTTGTCTCCTTTTGAAAGTTCACGTTTTTTCCAGTCATCATCAACAACCTTTTTGAAATTTTCAATGTTACTCTTGAGAATACTAAGTGCTTGCTTACTCTTGCTTACAGAAGCTTTAAATGGAAAGTATTCAATAAAGTTTGAAACATTAGTTTTCTTAGTGGCAAAAGCTTGTCTCCATTTAACTCTTATTTGTACACATTCAAAAAATATTTGCTCATGAGTTTTCTGTGTTTGCGGTTTGAAAAGGCCATAAAAAAACTATTTTCATAAGCATAATTATATGGTTTAACAAATTCTTTATTAACTTTTGTTCTACTCTCTTCTTCCAAATCATTTGTCTCGTCACTATCGGGCCTAACAACAAGACAATCAAGATCGGTCCATTGAGACTCATCAATATATAAGTGTTGATTCTCAGATTGAGCATGCTCAAGGTACTTAGAATTTGCAAAACTAGGTCTATCCATGAAAAATGAACGAGGTGCTAACATTCTCATGGTTTGAATTGATTGATTAGTTATGTAAACACTTTTCTTGTAAAAATCAAGTTGAGTTTCAAGTTCCACCATTTTGTCGATGTCATTCGCTTATTTAGTTTTGAAATCCTTTTCCATTTTTTCAACCATTTCTTTCTTTTCATTAACAAGTTTAGTTTTATCCTCTTGAAGAAAACCATTTACTTGAGTTAGCTCATTGAAATTAGTGGTAGCAAGATACATTTTGTGACGTTCAATACTCAAAGAGGTGTTATAATTACGTTTCTCTTGTTCAAGAAGCTTAAGAGTTTCGTTATATTTCTCTTGAAAATCGTCCTTTTTAACATTAATTAAACACCCTTTGTATCCCTCAACCTCATTGGTCTTTTGAAGAAGCTGAGCTCTATAGCTATCAATGGTCTCACTAGATTTAATTAAAGCAGCTTTGCATTCTTCAAAATTTTGTGTGAGCGTAGCGTTTGCCTTCTTTAATTGCTTTTGACTCTTTCTAGTTTCTTTTACATCTTTTTGTTAAGAATCAATTAAGTTAGCAAGCGCAATACGCTCCTCGTCATCATCATACTCATTTGCATGTTGATCATCCTCAGACTCATTATTGCACATGTCGGATGAATCGGGTGTCGTATTGCTATCAACCGTTTCTATCATACATGTGTCATTAATGGCTTTGGGTAGCTCATAATGCTCATGAATATTACCAAACACATTATATTCCTCTTTAGTGTGTACCTTATCGATTGGCTCAGTGTCAAAGATAGGACCATTGTCATCTTCAGTGACGTTGAGAACTTCTTCAACCTTTGCCATGTACGAGTAATGTGCTTCAGGTTCTTGATCGGAGGCTTCATCATCAGTGTCATTAAGCATGGCCCCTTCCTCAGCCGACAATTTAACCCCAGCTTCCATCTTCTTGCATAGCAGCATCTTTTCCTTATGATAGCCAGAGTCCCTAACCCGTTTCGGCTTCCTACATTCCTTTGCCATATGCCCATAGCCTTGACAATTAAAGCACTGAATCCCACTTTGCTGAACTACTTGAGTACCAATTCCCTATTCCCAGCAGCAGTAGCAATCCTCTGAGCATCATACTTAGCAGTTTGTCGATCATACCATACAGAACCCTCAACATGTGTTGGATTACGTCGATCATACCTAGGAGGACTTTCATCATGTTGACGTGTGTCATACCTTCGAGGACTCTCAACATATTGGTTCCTTGTATTTGATGATGTTCGAAGATTGTTGTTGGTGGTTTGAAGATTTTCTTGTAGGTCTTCATAATGAAAGCAATTTATTGCTTCATCTCCCTATCCTTCTGAGCTAGTTCTTCATCACTGTCCTCTTCAGATGATGGCTCAGGTGATGGTGATGGTGCTCTTGGTTCTTTGCCACGTGATCGTGTGGGAGCAGAATACTTAGATGAAGTGGAGTATCTTGGTGAGGAGGATGCAGTGGAGTACCTTGGTGATGATGATGTTGTGGAGTATGACTTTGGAGTACGAGAGCGATGATCTTGAGTGTGTTGAGTGGTAGACACCAAAGCAAGTGGATTAGCAATCTTTGCTATCCTTTCAGCTCGAAGTTCATTTGCCTCATTCTGAAATTTTTTCAAATGTCAAAAAGCGTGTGATAGTTGACCTCGTCTAACTTACTTTGTTGTTTCACTAAAGTTACAAATCGTGTCCACTCAGGTTGAAGTTGCTGTAGAAATTGCACATTGACTTGCATGGTGGAGACTTGCAAATTGTTTCTTGTCATGCCATTCATCATCTTGTAGAACCTTGAGTAATATGAATCAATTGATTCCCCATCCAAGGAAGTAAACTTACCAAAGTTCCAAAACAAGTTACTTTTGACATCTTGCTTGTTAAGTGATTCACCTTGTTGCAAGCGTTTAATGGCAAACCATATCTCTTTAGCAGTAGATCATGCATCAACCATTGAGTAAATATCATCCCCAATCCCACTTAGAATCAAATAAATTGCTTCTTTTTCTGCATCAATCCAAGCACGTTTCTCTTTCAAAGTGTTCTCATATCTTTCCTCAATTGTTTGCTCATCGGAACCGGTCGTCGAGTCGGTTGCTGGCATTGCAGGAATGGTGATTGTAGTGGGAGTATAAGGTCCTTCTTTGATGCAACGTCGAAGAACATCACCATTGGGTTTGGTGTCAAGATACCGAAGGAATCGTGATTGCCATTGTGCATATCTACCAGTGACAAGCATTGGTGGTCTCTCTTTGTTACCCGCTACCATGATGTTGTTATTAGTAACACGATATTCAGTAGTAGAATCCATCTCAAGAATGAAGTGAAGTGTATAGGATCTTAAGTAGATGTTTTTGTGAGTAGATTGTGGTTGAAACTTAAATAAATGGTGTGAAAACCCCAAACAATGTCTTCGTATGAAGCCAAAAATTCTTAAGCGAAAAATCACACGAGTAAAAAAATTTCAAAAATCACGTTTTTGAAAATTTTAGAATAAGTCGGAATAAATCTTCAAAGAATAATTCGAAATCCAATAAACTCAACCTAATCCGGAATCCGATCTTCTACAATTCGGAATCCAAGTTCTGTACTTAATTCGGAATCCGTGATGCACACCAAGTTTGGAATATGTATTCAACACCTAATTCGGAATATGTGATCACAGACCTAGTTCGGAATATGTGATCACTAACCTAGTTCAGAATATGTGATCACTGACCTAGTTCGGAATATGTGATCACTGACCTAGTTCAGAATATGTGATCACTGACCTAGTTCGGAATATGTGATCACTGACCTAGTTCGGAATATGTGATCACTGACCTAGTTCGGAATATGTGAGTCTCAGACCTAGTTCGGAATCTGTGAGTCTCGGACCTAGTTCGGAATCTGTGAGTCTCAGATCTAGTTCAGAATCTGTGAGTCTTGAACTAAGTCGGAATATAACGAACCACTATCAATCCTGAATATGATCCAGATGTTAATTCGGAATACACTTCTCACCTAGTTCGAAAAACAAGTTTCTCACCTAGTTCGGGAAACAAGTTTCTCACCTAGTTCGTGATCGAGATCTGAACCTTATTCAGAATGTGAAGAAACCCAATCCTTGACCTAGTTTGGAAAACCCCTTTCAGACACTTAAGTCGGAATAACCTTTTTCCCACCTAGTTCGGAATATTTCTAAACCCTAGTTTCCCGACTTAAAAAACTTCAAATTCCGAATTATTTAACCAAAAACTACAAATGACGAAATTTTACCCAAAAATCAAGCCAAAACTTCTAATTTTTTCGTGGAAATCACCAAAATGAGGAACATAAATTCCTACCACAACTTTGTAGGCAATTTGTATGAAGATTTTGAGCTCAAAAACACAATTCTTTTTACACGAGATTATTTTAAGATGAAAATCACACGAAATCAAAAATGATAACCACAAACTAAACACGAATCTACCCCATGGCGATTGATACCAAATGTTGTCCCTAATAATATGATGATAGATTAAAGAAATGAGATGGAAAGGGTATGAATTTTAAAGAGAGAAAGTAGTGAGAGAATGTAGAGAGAGAGATGATTAACTTATGAAATTAGATTAAGAATAATGAGATCATCCATGCTCCTAACATGCTAGGAGGGTGCTTATATAGTCCACCCACATGCGGGCTCTCTAATGGACTATATAGTTTCGGGTCGGGCTTGAATAAATGCTTAGTACCTTGAAAGATGTCTTTTAAGCTAACCATCAAGCCAGTAATGTCACGACTATTTTAACTAACTATAACAACGTTCTAATTAATATTACAATAAAAACCTATGACCGAACATTCTTGTTTGACTCAATATTTTGAGGCTAACACGTTGCAAGAGTATGAGTGATGTAAAGTACATGGAATTAGAAAAGTTACAGGGTCTCCAAGTTTCGGTGGAACTTTGTTTTGGATAATAGCATAACATTCATCATTTTGAAAAGCTAAAGAAACATCTTCAAACATATGTTTTCTTTTGATAAGTTCTTTTAGAAATTTTCTATAGTTTGGCATTCCATCCAGAACATCGACTAAAGGCATGTTAATTCGAACTTCTTAGATTAATTCGAGGAATTTACCATACTTAGATTGCATCTTTTGCTTGTGTAAGCGTTGGGGGTATCGTACTTTTGGTTTATATGGTTTGGGTGTTGGGTCAGTGGTTTTGGTTTGTGCTGGTTGTGTTTCATCCTCATCGTCACTATCAAGTGGATTTACGATTGGTGTATCTTGGGTTGGTTTGGTAGGTGATTCGTAAGATAAACCACTCCGCGTGAATACGACATTCACATGCTCGTTACGAGCTTGCGGTGGTTGATATTTGTTGTTGTTTTGGGGGTTGGGTTGGTATTGCTTGGTAAAGAACCAGAAGCGCGATTTGATTGCTTATTGGCAAAATGATCAAATTTAGCTTCAAGGTTTTGAATGGAAGATTGGTGGTTTTTGTTTGAAGTCTCGAACTTCATTTTGAGGCCAATGAATGTATCTCACACGAAAAGGTTGGTTTTACTTTGAGATTCAATGAAATTGTCGAGCTTGGTTTCGAGATTAGGTTTGTCTTCGGTTTGGTGGGGTTTCTTTTCGTCTCGATCGTAACTTGGTTTACCGTTAGATCTCCAATTATCGCGGTCACGATTACGATAATCGTTATAAAATCGAGTTCGACGAAAGGTGTTCATGAAATTGGCTTCTTCTTCCTTTGTCATGGGTGTGTCATCGTCATCACATTCACTAAAAGGATGGTTTCCTCTATAGTGTTTGCAAGTTTCATGACTTTTGTTTTTCATCTCTTTATATTGAGTATCCATTTTAAGAGACATGGCATCCATACGAGCCATAATTTTTCCGGTGTCGGTTGGGTTGCTTTCTTCGGAAAAAGCTACTGTTTTTCGAGGGTTTTTGTTTTTGTGATTTTTAGACTAATCAAGTTTGAGTAAGACTTTGTCATCTAATAATTGATAGGCTTGGTTAGGGGTTTTGTAAAGGAAAATACCGCCCGCTGCGGTGTTTAATACATCTTGGGTAGCATCGTCAAGACCATGATAGAAAATCTTGATTATTCCTTCCTTTTGAGTCCATGACCATGGTAGTTTCTGAGTAATTCTTTCATTCTTAACCATGCGCCAGTGAGAGTTTCTCGATCTTGTTGAGAAAAGCTTCGGATTTCTCCGAGTATTTTTTCAAATAGGGCAGGGGTAAAGAATCGGCTAATTAAAGAGGTTCTAAGACCATCCCATGTTCAAATGGTTCCTTCACTAAGTTCGTCGAGCCATGACTTGGCTTCTCCAGTGAGGGATGATGGAAACATCATGAGTTGAACGGCTTAGGCTTGTCCTTCTCCATAGTTAAACATTTTGCGAATTACGCTAAATTCATGGATGTGTTTGTGAGGATCGGTTTTGATTCAACCATCAAATTGGTGATTTTTGACAAGTGTCAAATGGTTTCCTTTGATTGTAAAATCGTTTGCAATTTCAGGTAAAACGATGGCAGAGCCAGGAGTTGGTGCTACAACTCTATCGGCTGACCACATCGGTTCATCATCGGTGTCTGATATTGGATCGTAACGTTTGATGAGTTTGGTAAGAAATAAGAATTGAGAAAGGTTGTCGAAAGGTTGGTTGATTCCGCAAGGTTGAGTTTGCTTGTGTCTCCTATCTAAAGGTACACGAAGGTGAAGTCTACATAACCTTCGGTTAAGGGTAAGTTCAGGTTCTGGTAACGGTGATACTGGTGGAGTTGTGGATGAATGAGTGTGCATCCAACAATGCTTTTAGTATTACAGTAGAAATTGTGCGTCGCACTTTTGAATTGTGCGGCGTACTTTGGTTCGTTACAGGAAGTGCGGCACACTTTTGATTTGTGCGGCGTACTTTCTGTACTGCATAATTTGTTTTTTGGTTTGTTCAATTCTTCAAGGATTATGAAAGCTTTGGTTACAAAATAGGACTTTAAGTCCCCGGCAGCGGCGCCAAAAACTTGATGTTCGTTTGCAAGTCTTAAACTTATATTACAATGTTTAGAGAAAACAAGGGACTAGAATACAAACACGGGCAAGTATACCCTTTCGTTCGTAATATAGCTTGTAGTGGTAAGCCAAGATCGTTCGCTGAGACTTAATTTTGTTTTGGTAATCAATATAATAATTTAAGAAAGAAATGATTAAAATAAGTAATAATAGTAACAAGTATGACTAATATGGGATAGTTCGTATAAGTTCATGATGATGATAATAATGACCAAGATATGTTTATGTAGGTAAAGAGTGATAATCCTTTTTCGTCAAAATGATATTTGCACAATTTACTTTAGTGTGATTCTTTAACACCCCCAAATTTACACGCAGCGGAATACATCTTTGGGTGCTAAACAATGATACAACAACACATAATTTATAAAGAATGACTCGAAAAGAGACGTTTTAGATTTATCGTTCCTAAAACATTTGTCAGAGTAGCGTAGTCCCAAGTAATCGTTACCAAAAGATAAGTTAAAACAACATATTGGTTTGTTTTGAAAATGGAACGATAAATAAATCAAAGAGTTTGAACAACAAAAGCAGTGCACAACTTCATTTCCCGTGACCTCCAAGCTTCCACTT
Source organism: Glebionis coronaria (assembly GCA_025667525.1). Classification (NCBI taxonomy): domain Eukaryota; kingdom Viridiplantae; phylum Streptophyta; class Magnoliopsida; order Asterales; family Asteraceae; genus Glebionis; species Glebionis coronaria. The sequence continues at coordinate 44,822,218 of CM046878.1, forward strand.
CTTGATTACCTGAAATACATGTGAGTAAAATGATCAGCAAAAATGCCGAGTGAATCTATAGGTTTATGAAATTAATTTGAACACAAGTAAAGATTATAAGTTTGTGGCATGCTTATAAGCATCAAATAATAATTTGCATCAACAATGATAATTGTATATAGCATAAATTGCAATAAGCTAATGGAACCGAGCCCTTAGACACTCCCATATCAGTCTAATAAGACGAGAGATTTATTAATTGTCGGTTACCTCCAGATTATTGGTACATTGCCGTATACCTGACTTCTCAATACAATATGCTCAAACAGTGTGGAGGTCGGGCCTAAGCTTCTATGACAAGTCCACAAAAACTGAACCGGGGCGGCTTCCCCCATAGATCTATTAATTGTACTAGCGGTTAACCCATCATAGGTTAATTAACGGTCCATAATTGAGGTTTTAACAAAGGCAATCACTTAATGCAATTTAAAGGCAACCACGGGTCCATTCATAGAGGGACAAAGCATACCATAAAAATCTTGTGTTCTAAGTTTATAAAACAAGTATTCCCCCTCGCGGGTTTAAAATCATTTAATAACTAGTATAAAGCGAGGCTATAGACTCACGTTGATAATGAAAGGCGGATTATCGGCTACGGGCGTGCTTCGGTCACGGAAACCTATATAAATAATAATCGGTCTTAGACTCTTGTCTAATGACTTTTATCAAAATAACAATATACATATGATGATTTTGTACATATGATGATGATCAAGTGGGTTTATATACCTTTGTTTACTCATTTTAGTGTTTACGTATTGGTAACTTTTTACTAGTTTACTAGTTTTACCTAATTACCTATTTTGAGTCCAATAAGCTTAGTATAAGTTCTTTAACTTGTTTTAATCCATTTTATACCTATATTATCAGTATCTATACTTTCCATGTTGGGCCCAAATGGGTTAAGCCCAATAAGTTCTTTTTATAAGTGGTTAACTTATTTAGTCCAATTATTAGTCCAATATGCTTAGTTAGCTCGTTAATGTCCGTATGTTCTATAGTTCGGGTTTTATCGGTTTTTACTTGTATTAGTTACTTATATATCAGTATATGACTTTTAAAAACTTTACATTAGACGGGTTTGATCGTCTAAGTTTTAATTGGCGAAAAACGTTAATTTTACGGTAATTGCCGAAAAAGTCATAAAAATCAAGTTTATAGTTTTTATTACTTATAAGTATTATTCCACTACCATTTATATAATTTATCCATTTAATTAACCTTTTACATATTTATATAAATAAGTTTCATAAGTTAGTGGGTTTTCATTTTACATTTTATACAATAAAATTTGAGTGCTTATATAATAATAATAAACATTAATTCTCAAAATCTGATTTTTATCTTCATATTCACTATTTTTATCATATCTAGAGTTCTATAATGAATTAGAATCTCATTTTTGGGTGATATGTTCTTCATATTATGTGATACATTTAACTTAGTTATAGCTACTGCTCATTTTAAGTTTATCTTGCCTTAACAGTCCCTACAAAACTGCTTATTCAGATTAGAACACCCAACTTGTTTTGATCATATCTCACTCATTATATTGATTCCATTGCATGGCCAACTCTCACATGTGTATAACATCTTGTACTTACTGTAAATGGATCATACCATGCAATTTTATCAGTTCAAGTTTTAGTTATATACTGTTTTTATACAGCCAACTAAATAATCATGATTTTAGCCTTATTTCTCATGGTTATTAACATTTTTAAGCATAATTATCAACACTTGATCCCCACACAACATTTTTATCATCATATATACATCATATACATATAAAATAAGAAAGAAAATACATTTGTTCTTTACAAAAATAACAAGAGAAAATGGAGAGGATAATCTTCTTTACCAACCAAGTGTATTTCTTGTTTTTGGAAGACAAGAACTTGATGAACACCACAAGTAACTTCAAGATCATCAAACACCAAGAAAAATAGTTGAGAAATCAGCCCTAGGACACAAGCAAATCGCCTCCAATGTTGTTAATATGGCCACCAAATGATCAAGGCTTCAAGATAACTCCATGATAGAGCTAGTAAACATGTATTTCATGGCTAGAAAAGATCAAAAGGGGTGTTTGTAGCTTGAATATGGATGGCAATGGTGGAAGGTTTTGAGAGGATTTGAGGTTGTTTGCATGTAAGTAAATGGTATGTGTGAAAAGTGGTTAATGGTTTTGTGTTAGTGGGAAAGTTGTAAGCTTAAAGAGTAAGCTTACTTACACTTGTAAGTTTGTAGCTAACATGATGCCACATATGGTTGTGGTGTCATGTTGGTGCCATCCCATTTAAGCTAGTGGGGTGGGACAATGTATTTTGTCCCATCTCACTAGTTTACGGGTATTCCTCGATTCTAGTTTTCTCGATTTGCGTGCCCTCGGGTCGTTTCACAAAAAACGTTTTTATAAATTATGAATCAACGTCACAAAACGAATCCAACAAAAATTGTCTCATCAAAAACGGAGTTCAAAAACGTAAATACGTAATCCTAAGGTTTCCGATTTAGTCGTAAAGGACGCTAAGTTATGCACGTAAGCCCAAATTTAAATCCGTAAATTGTGAGTTCATCAACCAACACAAAAATAAGTTTCAAAATATTATACGAGAAAATATTTCACTACCTGAAAATGTTAGGTTGTACTTTTTAAAAGTTTGAAACGCATACGAAAAATAATAATATAACGACTCGATATGTAATTGAAACGATATCGTCGAAAGTATTAAATATCGAAACTATCGAAATAAAATATAAAATTTTTGGCATCCGTCGGTATCGCGATCACTAGTAGTCCTCGTTGCTCGTCAAAATATTAAAATATAATATTTAATATCGGTTTCAACTTAAACCGTTAAACATAATAATATTTAACGTTATAAAATACTTCAAAATAATTGAAAATAGAATTAAATTATGACCTTATTTTACGGGTTTTACAGATTCAAGACTTATGTTTGTTTAAGCGACTAGCTTAAAAAAAGTTGCCTACGAGTTCAATATTTTGTCAAAGTTTCTAAGCGGATCTCTCCAACCAAAGATTCAAAACCATAGACAAGTTCTTAAAAACTTATTATAACAATTTGCGTTTCTCAACGGCAAACTATCGTAACAAATCAACTCTAGATAAAATATGGCTTATAGAACTAGGTGGTAAAATGGTTCTACAACATTAGCTTGAAATCAATTATAAAGGATCATATCATAGTATCATCACTAATTATGGTTACATACCAATATAGTCACAAATAACTTAGCCTAAAATAGTAATCAAAGTAACAAATGGAGAAGAGTAAGAGAACATCATACTTAGATTGATTGAATGAATGAGTACACAAGTGTCACGATTGTATCATTTCTCCAAGAATCAAAGAGTGGAATACTCTCGTTACATGTATTTCCCATAAGTGGATAATACTAAAATTTTACTAAGAAAGCTTAAATAATCGAGCTATGGAGTATTAGATAGAAGAGGTGCCTGTAAAATGAGTAGAAGTGGCCTCTATTTATAATGTTGGCTGAGGGAAAAAGTGCGCCGCACTTTGGAGGTGTGGAATGTGTGCCGCACATTTGAATTTGTGCGTCGCACTTTCGTGCATTCTAGAATATTCTCTCAATAGTTTTGTTTACTTGCACTTTAAGGACCCTTCTTTGTATATCTTCACTTTGCTTCCTTAAACTTTATACCTGCATGTAAAACGCAATATATTAAGTATCGAAAGCACTTATTTATAATACAAAGTGGCATTATAATAACGGAATGAATATGTATATATAGGTCGTTATCAGAACGCTTCTTAGAATGGATACTACGTACAACATATCTATTACGTCCTTTAGTGATGACATCAAGGATAAAGCCAAGGTCTGGCATATCGGTTTCATGTGGAAGGTTGTCGACACACTCACTTAAGCCATTTATTCTCGACGAATCTGTGAATCGACATTGACCCACATATGGCACACCTAATGCCTTACCAAACTCCTCGAGAGAGTATATGATGAGTTTACCATTAATGGTGAACCTAACAAACATTCTATTATCATTAGAGATAAGGGAATATGTGCTAAATAACTCTAGGATAAATTAGGGATAAATGACTTCATTGATTTCTAGCAAGCAATCAAAAACAATTAACTTAAACATATGTTTATGATAGATGAAGGATGGATGAACCCTTGTCTTGAAACCAGTTAATTTGAGTAATTTTAAAGGTTTAGAAAAATGTTAATGGTGGTTTTGGAGGATATCCCAATGAAGAAGAAAGATGGTGTTTTTGAAAAAGTGTAAAATAATAAAAACATGAATATTTTATGCTTAGTGGCATGCGGCTCAATCTCGATATTGAACTGCGCTTACCACCACACATAAATAATTAACCGTGGGCAAAGCCCATGTTAAGTTCATGAAAATAAAAAAGAGAAAGGAGAAAAAAAGAGGAGTGAATCAAAGCCATGTATCAATGCTCAAGAGGTGAATGACAATCTTCAAGTTGTTGAGATGAAGAGCTTGTGTCATATATAGTGGTTCATGACGTGCCTTTCCAGTGTAAGATGAAAACGGCTTTGGTAATGAACAATACCATGCTTTTTTTGTTATATAGATTAAGAACACTTATAAATGTCTTAAACTTTACAAAACATGAGCAAGGATATAGATTCACTTTCTCTCCCCCGTGATCGGATTAATATCATTGTTATGGATCAGAAAGACAATATTCTTGTAATATTTCATTTCCAAATGTGTAATGATTACATCATACGATGTAATATGGTATCTCAAAATATTAATCAATCAACTTAGAGATAAGATCAATTACACATGATATTGGGCCTACTTACCGTATTAGGTTGCAAACCATGAAAATCATGCTTGATACTTTAAGCTATGACTAACTCACATAACACAACCCATGTGGGTCAAGTATCCAAGACCATGAAGGTTTGAGAGAGTGAAAGAATAGAATCACATAATCACAAACAAGTGTCAAGTCAAGGATGCCAAGAACAATCACATAGTCAAGTAATGATCAAGAGAATGATCAAAGGGCGGTGGAAGGACGAAAACGTACCTTAGCCGCAAAGTGCATTCCTAGTCTTCTATGGACTAACGCAACAACACAAACTTGACCAAGATGCATACATAATATTCTAGGACTAGTGATAGTTGTAAAATTACCCCTTTAGGAAAAGGATGGCAATTAGGGCAAGTAAGCACGACGATTTAGGAAAACCGTGTGTAAATGACCCTAGAATGAGTTCGTTCTCAAGGAGGCTAGTGTGTTATGTGTGTAATGAATTGAATTAGATTTGTGATTATATTGTTGAAAAAGAAAGAAAGAAATGAGATTAGAAGAGAATGACGGTTATGAAGACGAATTAAACTAAGTCGAAAAAGGTATACACGTAGAATCGTAAAAAGTGCTAAAATTAAAATTTTAACCTAAAAATTCCTAAAAATCACCAAAAATCCACAATAATATTCTAAGAGTATACAAAAAATCCAAACTTGCTAAAACCTTTTAATTAATTAGATAATGACTTTTTAATGCTAATTAAGGCCCCAAAAATCAAAATTAATTATTAAAAAGCCCTAAACAAGAATTTAAAGTTTGTAAACCTCAAAAATACTCTAATTAAGCTAAAAAGTATTTTTCAAAATTTTAAAATCACTAAAAACTATTTTTAAACAATTAAAAACTACTAAAATCAATTAAAACTTAAATTAATTCTAGAAAATAATTAAAAGACTCTAAAAATATTTGGAAAGTTGCAAAAATCCTAATTAAGTGTTTAGAACCTAGGACAAATATAAAAACTTAGAAAATCAGACTTTTAATTTTTAATAATAAAATAATAATAAAATAATATTAAAAATCCAAAAATCATAAAAAATTCTAAAAACTTGCAAACTAGCTTAATTTAACCTAAATAACTCAGAAATGAAAGTGAAATTACCTAAATACCCCTAATGGGCCTAGAAAATGGGCTAAACCCAAAACAGTAGCTTATTGGGCCAAAATTGGGCCCAATAACAAAAAGTGTTCAAATTAAGCCCAAAAAGCACAGGTTGACTCAAAATTTGATTTAAACAACTTTTTCCAAAGGCCCAAAAGCTGAAAGTGTGAAATAAGCTGGCTTATACCAAGCAGCTTATTCTTAATGGGCTTTTTGGCCCATTAAGCTATAAGCCAATGTCATAAGCTAAAATTTGACACACAAGCTTCTTTTGACCTAATAAAGACTTCTGCAAAAAGAAATTTGAAATAAGCCCAAGGAATAAGCCTGAAAATGCAATAAGCAATCTACACAAAACGACAAAATAGTCGTTTTTGAGTTCTAGGCCACCCCAAGTGCTGATTCAAGTTCCAAAAGCTTTGAAATGACTTAATTAAGCAAAATCAACAAAGAGTTTTCAAATAAGCTAACTCAATAAGCTGGAAAAAGAAAATAAGCACTTATGTAAAAGTCAAATAAGTTGGTTTTCTAGTAAAAAGTCAAAGTCAAAGTCCAATAAGCTCCAGTCTACTTAAATTGGTCAAATAATGAAGACCTATCACAAAAAATAAGTTGTTGCAAGTCTGGATAAGCTAGAATAGCTCATTGATAAGCTGATGACAAATTAACACTAGCAGGGGCTAGTTTTGAGTGTTGAGCAATGGAAACTTTTTCCATTGCTTGACTTGTTTGACTTTTTGTCTTTAGTGACTTTTTTGGAGATTCAGATTACACAAAGGCACCCAAATGATCTTTGGATCAAAAGGAGTCAAATACAATCAAAATAACACAATCACTAACACCCAATTGATACAGTTTAATCAATCAATCACCAGACATGATACAGACACGAACAATAAGCAGTTAAGCACTTATGAGCAGTTTTAGCACAAATCAGCCAGCCAAATGCATACACAAGCTATTATAAACTCCAATAAGCAAGTCTAAACAGGTTTCATGCAATGGTTCAAAGAATTAAGCAAGATTCAAGCAAATGAAAGTTACTGATGAACACTAACACATGCAATTTTCTACTTTGCTGATGTATTTGACCAATAAGCCAGATTCAACACTCAATATCAATCAGATAAGTTATAATAATGATGTTCTAACAACTTTCAACCCTAAGCATGCACAAATACTAGATTTCACCAAAATCTTAGGTCAAAAACAGTCAAATTCACCAAGTTATAGCAGATTGTTTGATATGAAGTTTCAAACCCAAAAACTTGCAACAAAACACTCTCAACAAGGTATATATCAGATACAAAGCATAAACACAAACTTCCCTTAACACAATATCAAGTTACAAGCATAAACAGATAGTCCCAAACACCCTTTAATCTTTTCAAAATCAAATTTTTCAAAGGCAAAGTGAGATTTAAGGCTACCCAAGCATCAATTAACACAACAACAAGTAAGATAAACAGATTCAAGCAGATTTAAGCCACAAAATTCACAAGAACACAAGTCACATACAAATATCACCAAAAATCATGAATTTAAGCAGATTTTAGGATTAAGTATGAAAACCTCATGGATGTACATCCACACCCACGAATTTTGAGCTTATGTGCTAGCAAGAACAAGCACAACCTTCCACAACAAAGCCTGCTAAGATTGAACAAGGTTAAAGCACAAGAGTATAAAATCAGAAACTTCAAAAATCTTGATTGATGCAACCTTGTTACCCCACACTTGATTATCCCCAAGTTATAAGCCTCACAACACCTTAACTAACTCAGTTAGGATGCTATGATCAGCCCTATAACCCAAGAATTCCAAGATTGGAACAAGTACTTAGCAAAATATCAAGAATGAGGAAAATTGCAAACTTTTGCAACCTCCAAGTGAAAACAGGTTTTTTACTTCTAAACTAACAATCATATAATAGTAATAAGCAGTAAATAAGATTGGCCAATGACTTTTCTTCAATGCTTCAAACACAATTTCATTAAAACTGAAATGGGATTTACAGAAGTTGAACAAGGGAAAAATCAAAAGCAAACGTCTCAATGAGACCTAAGGGCTTTATATATAGCCTTACAAGTGACTAAGGAAGCTGAAAAAATACATAAACCCTAGTTGTGAAGTCCCAGAAATGCCCTTGAGAGCTTTGGCATTTTGTTGAATCATGTGACTGAATTTGGAGCCTTGTGGTAGCTGGCATGTAGAAACTTGATCAAAGGGTGAAAAATAAGCTTAGGATTGAAGCAGGATCCTTGGACGTTGGATGACTGTCCAAAATTTGGCAGCTAGCTCAAAGGTGTAGCAGGGGAATCTCATGTGGGGTTCCTTGGTGGTGTAACATGTGTTTTGGGTGTTGGGTTATGATTAAGGGATGCTTAATCATGGATCTGGATAATCTTAGGGCCTAATTACAACACAATTAAGAATACCTAATTGTGTTCTTGAGGTGAATAGTGCCTTGTTTAATCCGTTATTGGTTTGGATTAATTTTAAATATATGTTAATGGCGCCAAGATTAGTTTAATATAAACCGGGTTAAGTGGGGTGTGACATGGATGAATGGTGCAATGTGATTGGTGGAGAGTGTGAGTGGGACAGGTGTCACCCACTCACTGGTCTATGTAACATTCTTGTCTTGCCAGAAATAACCCCCATCTTCTATTCTCTTTTCATTTTCAATTAAAACACATGAAACCGGATTTCCTTTGTTAGCTAAGTTTTCTTTTTCACACTTTTGCCCCAAATACTTTTCCAAAGTATTTTCAAGGGTATTTCTTGCCATTTTTGAATTCTTCAAGGGCTGAATTGGCATTTTGATGATGGATAATGGCCTTGACTTGTATGTTGAGCATTTTGGAGGACTAAAATTGCCAAGTCATGTTTGATGAGGAACCATTTTTGCCAAATGTTGAAAGTTGAGGGTCCTTTGTGTAATTTTGGAATTTTCAAAGGACCAAACTTGTAATTTCTTGTACTTTGAAGGACTTCATGATATGTTTGACTTTGTGGATGACATTGATTGACAATTTAGCTTTGTTGAGGGGCTAAACTTGCCAATTCTTCAAAGTGGATGGCCCTTTTTATAATATTGACAAACTTTAGGGACCAAACTTGTAATTATGAGGATACAAGGGTATAAAGTGTCAATTCTTCTATATTGGAGGACCCTTCTTCATAATTCTTCAAATCTTCAAGGGTTGATCTTGGGAAAGTCTTCATTAGGGCTTGGTTCATTGTGCGGCTTCGTTTCCCGTGTTCGTTTTTGAATGATTCTTGTGATCTTTTTGTCATTTTCTCAATATCCGTACCTAAAATACACAAGTAACAAACACAAGCATATATATGGGTATTGTGATGATATTTAATGCATTTTAAGCCCTATTTGGAAGATGAGACTATGTATAAAAGCAGTCTCATCACTCCCCCATACTAAACCATTGCCGTGCCCTCATGCAATGCTAGAATAAAGTATCGTAGCATCTCCAAAATTGATTTTATTCACTTTATTGAATGATAAACTACCTACACTACTACTATTGCTACTACTACTTGCGTTTTAGACATAATGTATGATTTTCATCGCAAAATGGGACGTTTAGGTTCATAGAATAAGAACACGTGAATGCTTCGTTAGAAATAATTTCATTGTCCTCGATTTTCACCCTAATTCCATGCCAAGCGTGCAACGAGATCATTGTCATTATAAGTTAGTAATGCTAACACTACTCATATGCCCTAATCACGTACTTATCCTCCCATTATTCCTAAGTTGTATATCTTATATTTTATATTGTCTTGAATGTTTCACGAGGATACATTGTTTGACTTATGCGATAATAGAGATTTAGGTCTAAAAATAGAGTCCTAACGGTGTAACTAAGATCATCAAATTAATAACCCCTCCTAATAGACAACGATGTCAAAAAATTAAGTTGACAAGAAGAATCGATAAACACGGTTTTATAACGGTTTTGAACATGAGACTTATTACCAAGACTTTTATACGCCCCTAACGGAAGGGCCTTATTATCTTTGGTTTACCTCCATCTTTTATTCAACTTCGCCATGAAGCTTTTATTATGACTTCGGTCTTGCCTTGCCTTTTATTATCCACCTCATCGGTAGTTTTATTAACCAAAGACGTATATCCTCACGCTAAGGCGAATTTTGGATCTTTAAAGCTTCAAAGATTAAGGCTTGATTCACTTTCAATTTTGCATTGATTTTTCGGCCTTGTGGGGCTTCAAATTGTTTGCTTGATTTAGGTGAGCACTTGAAATCTTATTATTGGGTGAAGCTTTTGATTATTAGGGTGCCAATACTTCAAAACCGTGACGCTGGCGATACCTTAATGTCTTCCCAATTTAATTACACGGAAGCTACTAGAAAAGACTAGAAACCCAACGATCCCAACGAAACCGCTAAGTCAATATTTATTAAGCAAAAAATATTTACATGCGAAGGGAGAATAAGCAAACAACGAGAACACATGAGTTTTTGAAAGAATACGAGTACTCTACGTTTAGCATAGTAACTTATAATTAACCCTATCATTTATCGTCCTCATTTAAGAGACTTAGCCTAATGTGTAGTTAAGGAATCAAAGCTAAGTGCTCAACACGCACGGTCGAGTCAAAAATTACTCTTATTCTCGCCACCGGAAAACCTACATTCGTGTCTTCAAACACTTATAAAACATGAGAAAAATTTTAAAATTTGACCATTTTTAGCCTTATTTTGCAACAAAACGATAAACAAAAAGATAAACTTTGGAAAGCGTGAAGGTTTGGTAAGGCAAGTATCTATTCACCCCCCATACTAAAGTTTAACATTGTCCTCAATGTTTCGAGTCTAGGGGTGCAAACACCCCCATACTAGAGACGTAGTCGAATGCCTAATCTAGCATGGAAAGGGTGTAACCAATAAATTAATAGCCGTTTATGAAGTGTGCTAATAACCTAAGGTTAGAACATCAAAAGGATATATAATGGATACTGAGAACGTCTTCAAAGCAAACGATTGAGTGCTCCCATAAAACGAACACGAGATGCTCCAATCGTGAAGATCATGATCATCTATAGTCCACAATTCACAAACAACCACAGAACAAAGGTTGGAAGGGCACAAATCCCCACACGTTAACTACATTAGAAAGCGATAATATGTACATAGGATAAGCATGGGACTCCCCCACGAGGCTCCTCGTTTTTGATTACCGAGTCATGAGCTCGACTCGATCCCCTCAATACTAGTTATCATTGGGGAAGGTGACTTGGTCGAGGTAGTTCAAGGATGGAACTTCCCCTCCAAAGTAGTGCTTCAACCTATGTCCATTCACCTTGAAGTTAGGACCATCATCTTGAGCTAGCTCGATGGTCCCATACGGAAATACTTGAGTCACGGTGAATGGACCGGACCAACGGGATTTCAACTTACCGGAAAAGATTTTTAATCTTGAATTAAAAAGAAAAACTTGATCCCCAATGTTAAAAACCCGGTTTTTAATTTTAGAATCATGCAACTTTTTAGTTTTTTCTTTATAAATTAATGAATTTTCATAAGCAATGTCTCTCAATTCATCCAATTCATTCAATTGCATTTTCCTGTGTTTTCCCGCGGTCTCCATATCATCATTACAATGCTTTAGGGCCCAATAAGCCTTGTGTTCTAACTCGATTGGCAAATGACAATTCTTTCCATACACAAGCTTATAGGGAGTGCACCCAATGGGTGTCTTATAAGCGGTCCAAAAGGCCCATAAAGCATCGTCTAACTTATCTGACCACAATTGTCGGTTTTCCCAAACGGATCTCTCCAAGATCCTCTTCAACGCTCGGTTTGAAACCTCACCTTGCCCACTCGTTTGTGGGTGATAAGCCGTAGAAAGCCGATGTGTAATCCCATATTTCCTTAGGACCCTTTCAAATTGGTCGTTACAAAAATGGGTTCCACGATCGCTTATGATCGCACGAGGGGTTCCAAACCGAACAAACAAGCTTTTCAAGAACTTGACTACCACACGAGCATCAATGGTGGGCAAAGCCTTAGCTTCCACCCACTTAGATAGGTAGTCAACCGCAACGAGAATGTACTTATTACCACGAGATGATGGGAGCGGCCCCATAAATCTATACCCCAAACGTCAAAGATCTCACACACTTGGATGATATTTTGTGGCATTTCATCTTTTTGTGAGGCTTTTCCTTGTCGTTAGCATGAATCACAAGACTTCATCAAACACCTTCTTAGCCGTGAGATTAGCACTGTGGTGACCACCCGTGGGTCCCTCATGGCAAGCTCTAAGGATGTTAGAAGCTTCGGTGCCAAATACACAACGTCGGATGATTTGATCCGCACAAGTCCGAAACAAGTAAGGGTCGTTCCAAAAGTAGAACTTGACGTCACGAAAGAATTTTTGTTTTTCTTGAGTCGTCATACCCTTAACGATGAAGTTACCCGCATGGTAATTTGCAAAGTCCGCAAACCATGGGGTGGAAGGATCAAGCTTAGAATTCACTACACCAAGTGTCTCGAGCGGAAATGTTTCAGTGATTTCCTTGGGCTCGTAAACACTTTGGTGAGGATCTTCCAAACGAGAAAGATGATCGGCCGCTAGATTCTCGGCTCCTTTTTTGTCAACGATTTTATGATCAAATTCTTGAAGGAGGAGAATCCAACGAAGTAATCTAGGCTTAGCATCTTGCTTTGCCATGAGATACTTAATAGCCGAATGATCCGTATACACTACGCATTTCGTCAAGACGAGATAAGGTCGAAATTTCTCAAATGCATACACCACGGCAAGGAACTCCTTCTCCGTTGTAGTGTATTTTAGTTGAGCCTCGGTCATCGTCTTGCTAGCATAGTGAATATGCAAGAAGTGCTTATCATGACATTGCCCCAAAACGGCCCCAATAGCGTAATCACTAGCATCACACATGAGCTCAAAGGGGAGGTTCCAATTGGGAGCAACAAGAATGGGAGCTTCGGTAAGTTTCCTCTTAAGGATTTCAAAGGCTCGTACACAATCTTCGTCAAAGATAAAACGTGCCTCTTTTTCAAGAAGATGTGTAATGGGTCGAGAGATCTTTGAAAAATCCTTGATGAATCGACGATAAAAGCCCGCGTGGCCTAGGAAACTCCTAACTCCCTTAACGGTTTTGGGATGAGGTAATTTGGCGATGATGTCTACCTTAGCTTGATCTACCTCAATCCCCGCTTTCGAGACCTTGTGCCCTAAGACGATTCCACTCTTAACCATAAAATGACATTTTTCCCAATTGAGCACAAGGTTGGTTTCCTTACAACGTTTCAACATTCTCTTTAGATTCGACAAACACGAAGTGAAAGAATCACCAAACACGGAAAAGTCATCCATGAAGACTTCCATCATCTTCTCGATCATGTCATGAAAAATAGCCATCATGCACCTTTGAAAGGTTCCCGGTGCATTGCAAAGTCCAAATGGCATTCTACGATAAGCAAACGTTCCATATGGACACGTAAACGTAGTTTTTTCTTGATCACGAGGATCGATGGGAATTTGGAAGTAACCGGAAAAACCATCTAAAAAGCAATAGAAATCGTTTCCCGCAAGACGCTCCAACATTTGGTCCATGAAGGGAAAGGGAAAATGGTCTTTTCGAGTGGCTTCATTCAACTTACGATAGTCAATGCACACTCTCCATCCGGTCACGAGTCTAGTGGGAATCAACTCGTTGGCATCGTTTGGCACAACGGTCATCCCTCCCTTTTTAGGGACACAATGAATAGGACTCACCCAAGGGCTATCGGAAATAGGGTAAATCATTCCCGCGTCAAGGAGTTTAAGGACCTCCTTTTTGATGATGTCGTGAATTTTGGGGATCACCCGCCTTTGACTTTGGATTGTGGGCTTGAAATCCTCTCCATTAAGATTTTGTGGGTACAAAACTTGGGATCGATTCCCTTAATGTCGGATAACTTCCATGCAATTGCCCTCTTGTGGTCCTTTAGAACATCGACAAGTGCGGTATTTTCATCATTCGAAAGTTCCTTCGCAATAATAACCGGCAACTTGTCATCCTCCTCCAAATAGACATATTCGAGATGAGGAGGTAAATCTTTCAACTCGAGGATAGGTGGTTCCTCAAGTGAAGATTTGGGCTCGATACTCATAACCTCCTCGGGTGGAGGAAATGGGAAATCGTTAAGAAAATCCTTGATAATCGAGAAGTCCTCATCGTTGTCGAGGTCTTCGTCACAAGTACGTGGAACATCGAATTCTTCCAACGTAAAACCACCACCTTCAAATGGAGTGAAGGTTGGTGTCGAATTATCAAGAATTAGATCTAACATAGTGGGATTGCCACTAGTTTCTTCATCACCAAAACCTAGAACTTCTTGTGAAAATTCCTCGCAAACCACGTCGATCATATCAACGAGGTTTATGGTTGCAACAGAATAAACATGAGAAATTTGAGAGTTTTGAGTTGCGTTTATAACAAGTTCCTCGTCGTTGAAACGTAAGGTGATCTTTCTAGCATGAACATCGATCAAAGCCATAGACGTATCTAAAAACAAACGACCTAAAATGAGAGGAACTTGAGGATCCGTGGGGATATCAACAACGATAAAGTCTACGAGATAGTAGAACTTCCCCACTTTCACAAAAACGTCTTCCGCCAAACCACATGCGGGTATCCTGGAATGGTCGGCCAACTCGATAGACATTAGTGAAGGAGTAAGATTAGGAAGATTGAGCGACTTGAAGATTGCAAGTGGCATCAAGTTAATGCTAGCACCAAGATCGGCCAAGGCGAAGCATTCCTCCATATCTTGGATTGCACAAGGGATCAAGAATTTACTAGGATCACCGACTTTTTGAGGTATGAGATTAAGATAAACCGTTGAACAACTAGACAATTGGTGCAATTTCTCCTTGTTGTTCAACATACTCTTAAAGTTAGCGGCAAATCGAGGCATCATGACCAAAGCATCGGCGAAACTCACATTAAGGTGCAAATCACGAAACATTTTCATAAAAAGCTCAAATTGGTAATTGTCGCGCTCTTGACGTTTCTCCTTCCTAAGTCTCGATGGATCGGGCAAAGGTGGTATGGGTTGAGGCATAGTAGGCATAGCCTTTGGAATCTCAGGTTCCAATGATGGTAATGGGTCTACCGTAGGTGTGGCACGAGCGGTACTTCGTGGGATTGGGACATGCTCCTTTTAGACCACCACCTCGGGTTCTTCCTCAATTGCTTCCTCCGTAGGAGCAACTGGTTGAGGAGTCGGTTCCTTAAGTGTCTTACCACTACGTGTGGTAATCACTTTCATCTCACCCTTAGGGTTGGATACGGTGTTGCTAGGAAGACTACTCAAAGACGGTTTACACATTATTGCCTCAAACATAGACGAGATTTTATCTTCAAACACGGATTGCCTCTTCTCGGCTTTAATCATTTCTTGTTTAATCTCGTGTTGCCCTTGTTCCATTTTTTGTTGGTTTTGTTGCAACCTAGTGACATTTCCTTCCATCTTGTTGGTGTGGATTTTAAGTTCATTAGCTAACTCATTTTTCAACTCTTTCTTCAAGTCGTTCTTAAACTCGGATCTTAGGCTAATGATTTCTCTTTGAATATTGTCAAACCTAGCATCATTCCCACTAGCGTATTCAACAAACTCACTTGGAAGATCTTTCAATGTTTGCAAACCTTTGTTGTTATTTTGAAAATCATTTTGATTCTTGTTTGAAACTTGATTATTAGCCCCTTGATTCCCATAGTTTCCCTTGTTGTAATTGTTTTTGAAACCAACTTGATTGTTGCGATAGTTGTTGTTAGCATTTTGATTTGAACCAAAACCCGATGGAGTCATTTGATTAGAGCGGGAAACTTGACCGTTTTGGTTGTAATTTCTCGTGGCCGCGAAGGCACTCGAAGTGTTACCACCGTTGGTAATGCACTCGGAGAAATCATGACCTCCACCACAATACATGCAAGAAACCTCAACCGCTTTAGCCGTAGCGGGAGCACTTTGTTCACCAACTTTAAACTCAATCAAAAGTCCTTTAAGCTTATCAAAAATCTTGTTTTCCAAGTTCGCCTCAATTTGGCAAGCATCGATGGTAGTAGACAAAGAAGGTGAAGCCAAAGACGAAGCCTTACGAACACTAGACGTGCTACGAGGACTATACACCTTAGATCTATTTTCAATTATCACCAAAGCTTCCTCAACCGTTTTACACAAAAAATTACCACCCGCGGCGGCATTTAAATAATCCCTTTCATGATCATTAAGTCCATTGTAAAACGTGTTAATTTGATGCAAGTCGGAAAAACCGTGATGATGACATTCATGTAACATTTCCTTAAACCTATTCCAAGCCGTTGAAAAACTTTCATTAAATTCTTGTGAAAACTTTGAAATCTCGTTTTTCAAGTGCGTAGTCTTAGAGGGTGGAAAAAATTGGTTCACAAACTTAGACACGAGATCCTTCCACGTCAATATAGAATTGGATGGCTCTTTCTCTAACCAAATTTTAGCGGGCCCCACTAAGGAATACGGAAAAAGCATCATCTTAATCGAGTCATTCGAGACATCCTTAAACTTGCAAGTGGCGGTAAGACGATTGAATTGGCGGATATGGTTGTGGGGATTGTCTTTCTCATCACCACGGAATTTGTTGTTTTGGATCATCGACAACAAACCCATTTTCACCTCAAAATTCTCCGCAAGGATAGTGGGAATCACAATAGCCTCTCCATAACCCTCGGTGGGTGCTTGAAGTAACTCCATCATAGTTCGATTCGCCTTGGTTGGTGCTTCTCTTACAATGGGTTCGTCAATAGGAGACTCCTCACTAGATTGATTTGGAGTGGGAGTTTTGTTCTTTCGTTTACGTGCACGTCTTGCTTGATTACGAGTTAGCATAAACGTCACGTACAACAAGGGGACGAGCAAAGAAGATTCTTTTTGGTGTTTTGTATTTTTCAATTTTTTTTTGGTTTTTGATTGTATTAACCTTTTTGGAAACTGGTGAATGTATTAAGTAGACACAAATCTACAAATCTCTTCCTTAATCAAATCTCTTGATTAAAGAAGCCTCAAGGAATGAAAACGATCACGTGAAGTGAACGCCTTCGATGACTTTAGAACGTTGGTGGAACACCAAAATGTTCAAGAGGGTTTAATCAATGGAAACCAAGAAAATTTATATGATACTTAGTAATACTTTGGGCGGCAAAACCCTCGATTAGCTCTCAAAATCAAATACTCACAAGCAAGCGGGGAAACGAGGCGGCGCGAAGCACTTAAGAGCCTTTTTTCTTAGGATATATATTATAATATCCGCCTTATACCCACCTTATAGTTTGTATTTTTCAAGATTGAGCTTCACGAAAGTATTTATCTATTTTTGCCTTTTTCTTTGGTTTGAGATTCGAATACAATGATTGGGTAATGACCTCCCAAGTCAAGGTTGTGATTTCTCACGTATTTGGAGTACTTGTGGATTTATTATTCTACGTATACACTATAGTAATAGTATTCACACAAAAACCGAAAACCGATAATACGTATTAGTAGAGTGCTACTAATACAATTACTAATTATGGTTAGTATATAAAAACAACAATTCCAATCAAAACACAACACGCCTCCCCGGCAGCGGCGCCAAAATGATAGTTGTAAAATTACCCCTTTAGGAAAAGGATGGCAATTAGGGCAAGTAAGCACGACGATTTAGGAAAACCGTGTGTAAATGACCCTTGAATGAGTTCGTTCTCAAGGAGGCTAGTGTGTTATGTGTGTAATGAATTGGATTAGATTTGTGATTATATTGTTGAAAAAGAAAGAAAGAAATGAGATTATAAGAGAATGACGGTTATGAAGACGAATTAAACTAAGTCGAAAAAGGTATACACGTAGAATCGTAAAAAGTGCTAAAACTAAAATTTTAATCTAAAAATTCCTAAAAATCACCAAAAATCCACAATAATATTCTAAGAGTTTACAAAAAATCCAAACTTGCTAAAACCTTTTAATTAATTAGATAATGACTTTTTAATGCTAATTAAAGCCCCAAAAATCAAAATTAATTATTAAAAATCCCTAAACAAGATTTTAAAGTTTGTAACCCTCAAAAGTACTCTAATTGTATTTTTCAAAATTTTAAAATCACTAAAAACTATTTTTAAACAATTAAAAACTACTAAAATCAATTAAAACTTAAATTACTTCTAGAAAATAATTAAAAGACTCTAAAAATATTTGGAAAGTTGCAAAAATCCTAATTAAGTGTTTAGAACCTAGGAAAAATATAAAAACTTAGAAAATCAGACTTTTAATTTTTAATAATAAAATAATAATAAAATAATATTAAAAATTCAAAAATCATAAAAAATTCTAAAAACTTGCAAACTAGCTTAATTTAACCTAAATAACTCAGAAATGAAAGTGAAATTACCTAAATACCCCTAATGGGCCTAGAAAATGGGCTAAACCCAAAACAATAGCTTATTGGGCCAAAACTGGGCCCAATAACAAAAAGTGTTCAAATTAAGCCCAAAAAGCACAGGTTGACTCAAAATTTGATTTAAACAACTTTTTCCAAAGGCCCAAAAGCTGAAAGTGTGAAATAAGCTAGCTTATACCAAGCAGCTTATTCTTAATGGGCTTTTTGGCCCGTTAAGCTATAAGCCAATGCCATAAGCTAAAATTTGACACACAAGCTTCTTTTGACCTAATAAAGACTTCTACAAAAAGAAATTTGAAATAAGCCCAAGGAATAAGCCTGAAAATGCAATAAGCAATCTACACAAAACGACAAAATAGTCGTTTTTGAGTTCTAGGCCACCCCAAGTGCTGATTCAAGTTCCAAAAGCTTTGAAATGACTTAATTAAGAAAAATCAACAAAGAGTTTTCAAATAAGCTGACTCAATAAGCTGGAAAAAGCAAATAAGCACTTATGTAAAAGTCAAATAAGTTGGTTTTCTAGTAAAAAGTCAAAGTCAAAGTCCAATAAGCTCCAGTCTACTTAAATGGGTCAAATAATGAAGACCTATCACAAAAAATAAGTTGTTGCAAGTCTGGATAAGCTAGAATAGCTCATTGATAAGCTGATGACAAATTAACACTAGCAGGGGCTAGTTTTGAGTGTTGAGCAGTGGAAACTTTTTCCACTGCTTGACTTGTTTGACTTTTTGTCTTTAGTGACTTTTTTGGAGATTCAGATTACACAAAGGCACCCAAATGATCTTTGGATCAAAAGGAGTCAAATACAATCAAAATAACACAATCACTAATACCCAATTGATACAGTTTAATCAATCAATCACCAGACATGATACAGACATGAACAATAAGCAGTTAAGCACTTATGAGCAGTTTGAGCACAAATCAGCCAGCCAAATTCAACCAAATGCATACACAAGCTATTATAAACTACAATAAGCAAGTCTAAACAGGTTTCATGCAATGGTTCAAAGAATTAAGCAAGATTCAAGCAAATGAAAGTTACTGATGAACACCAACACATGCAATTTTCTACTTTGCTGATGTATTTGACCAATAATCCAGATTCAACACTCAATATCAATCAGATAAGTTATAATAATGATGTTCTAACAACTTTCAACCCTAAGCATGCACAAATACTAGATTTCACCAAAATCTTAGGTCAAAAACAGTCAAATTCACCAAGTTATAGCAGATTGTTTGATTTGAAGTTTCAAACCCAAAAACTTGCATCCAAACACTCTCAACAAGGTATATATCAGATACAAAGCATAAACACAAACTTCCCTTAACACAATATCAAGTTACAAGCATAAACAGATAGTCCCAAACACCCCTTAATCTTTTCAAAATCAAATTTTTCAAAGGCAAAGTGAGATTTAAGGCTACCCAAGCATCAATTAACACAACAACAAGTAAGATAAACAGATTCAAGCAGATTTAAGCCACAAAATTCACAAGAACACAAGTCACATACAAATATCACCAAAAATCATGAATTTAAGCAGATTTTAGGATTAACTATGCAAACCTCATGGATGTACATCCACACCCACGAATTTTGAGCTTATGTGCTAGCAAGAACAAGCACAAGCTTCCACAACAAAGCCTGCTAAGATTGAACAAGGTTAAAGCACAAGAGTATAAAATCAGAAACTTCAAAAATCTTGATTGATGCAACCTTGTTACCCCACACTTGATTATCCCCAAGTTATAAGCCTCACAACACCTTAACTAACTCAGTTAGGATGCTATGATCAGACCTATAACCCAAGAATTCCAAGATTGGAACAAGTACTTAGCAAAATATCAAGAATGAGGAAAATTGCAAACTTTTGCAACCTCCAAGTGAAAACAGGTTTTTAACTTCTAAACTAACAATCATATAACAGTAATAAGCAGTAAATAAGATTGGCCAATGATTTTTCTTCAATGCTTCAAACACAATTTCATTCAAACTGAAATGGGATTTACAGAAGTTGAACAAGGGAAAAATCAAAAGCAAACGTCTCAATGAGACCTAAGGGCTTTATATATAGCCTTACAAGTGACTAAGGAAGCTGAAAAAATACATTAACCCTAGTTGTGAAGTCCCAGAAATGCCCTTGAGAGCTTTGGCATTTTGTTGAATCATGTGACTGAATTTGGAGCCTTGTGGTAGCTGACATGTAGAAACTTGATCAAAGGGTGAAAAATAAGCTTAGGATTGAAGCAGGATCCTTGGACGTTGGATGACTGTCCAAAATTTGGCAGCTAGCTCAAAGGTGTAGCAGGGGAATCTCATGTGGGGTTCCTTGGTGGTGTAACATGTGTTTTGGGTGTTGGGTTATGATTAAGGGATGCTTAATCATGGATCTGGATAATCTTAGGGCCTAATTACAACACAATTAAGAATACCTAATTGTGTTCTTGAGGTGAATAGTGCCTTGTTTAATCCATTTTTGGTTTGGATTAATTTTAAATATTTGTTAATGGCGCCAAGATTAGTTTAATATAAACCGGGTTAAGTGGGGTGTGACATGGATGAATGGTGCAATGTGATTTGTGGAGAGTGTGAGTGGGACAGGTGTCACCCACTCACTGGTCTATGTAACATTCTTGTCTTGCCAGAAATAACCCCCCATCTTCTATTCTCTTTTCATTTGCAATTAAAACACATGAAACCCGATTTCCTTTGTTAGCTAAGTTTTCTTTTTCACACTTTTGCCCCAAATACTTTTCCAAAGTATTTTCAGGGGTATTTCTTGCCATTTTTGAATTCTTCAAGGGCTGAATTGGCATTTTGATGATGGATAATGGCCTTGACTTATATGTTGAGCATTTTGGTGGACTAAAATTGCTAAGTCATGTTTGATGAGGGACCATTTTTGCCAAATGTTGAAAGTTGAGGGTCCTTTGTGTAATTTTGGAATTTTTAAAGGACCAAACTTGTAATTTCTTGTACTTTGAAGGACTTCATGATATGTTTGACTTTGTGGATGACATTGATTGACAATTTAGCTTTGTTGAGGGGCTAAACTTGCCAATTCTTCAAAGTGGAGGGCCTTTTTGTAATTTTGACAAACTTTATGGACCAAACTTGTAATTATGAGGATACAAGGGTATAAAGTGTCAATTATTCCATATTGGAGGACCCTTCTTCATAATTCTTCAAATCTTCAAGGGTTGATCTTGGGAAAGTCTTCATTAGGGCTTGGTTCATTGTGCGGCTTCGTTTCCCGTGTTCGTTTTTGAATGATTCTTGTGATCTTTTGTCATTTTCTCAATATCCGTACCTAAAATACACAAGTAACAAACACAAGCATATATATGGGTATTTTGATGATATTTAATGCATTTGAAGCCCTATTTGGAAGATGAGACTATGTATAAAAGCAGTCTCATCAACTAGTATCACACCTACCATTCTTGATATCATCATCCCATGATGTTGGAGATCAAAAAGAGATGAGTCTTCAACAAGTGTAAGTTACTCAATCCATAATCAAGTTAATGATTAGACTTCATGAGTACCTACACAAAAGAAAGATACAAACTACTAGATACATTTCAAAAGTAAATCTAAAATTCATAAAGGCTACTAATAAGATCATAATCAAGATTAGTTGATATAACTTTAATTATAAGGTCTATTTTTAAAGAAAAATAGTTTTGACCGAACATAAAACTTTAGAACAACCAACCTTCTCGGTAGTAGAGACAATGGATCGATCCTAGTTTTAAAGCACAATATACTTCAAAAATCTTGTGTGACCATCGCTCTGATACCAATTGTAGAAACTAGAAGTAGAGGGTTGAATAGTTTCTCTAATTAAAATCCTAATTAAATTATGTTCATAATTAGAAATAACTATTACTTGAAACTTGTTTCATAATAGTTAGACCAATTTTTAATGCTTCAAAATATTTGCTATATCAATTGATTATGACAATGGAATGCATGAATATAAGGACAAGTAAGTAAAGAGTAAGGAAAAAACAACCTAAGAAAAGACACCAAGATTTATAGTGGTTCAGCAACGAAGCTCTTTCTTCGTTCCTACTCCACTCCTCGAGTACACCTTACTTAAGATTTCCATTATATCCACAAGCTCCCTTCTTGACGGAGAAAATCTTACAATGTTGCTTACTATGTTTTTCGATACTAAGCTAAATGTTGAGTTCTAATCCTAAGCTAGAACCAATCTTCGTTTCCCATCTTCTTTTATGACACAAGCCTAGATGTCGAGTTCTAATCTAAAGCTAGAACCAATCTTCGTCGTCCATCTTTTTTTCCGACACAAAGCTACATGTTGAGCATTTGGTAAGTTAATATAACAAATATGCTTTCAGTTTTGTGGGTCATATGTGGGCCAACAATTAATTAAATATATTACTTTCAAATGAACACATGATAAAAAGTAATAGGCTTGGGCAGTTAAACATTTGTGTATGACTAAATTTGTCTTTAATACTAAAGCTACATTTACCAACCATGACGAATGAATCGTGAAAGGCTCATGAGGCGATGGCTCACTGATGACTTTGATGTGAGCACCAGAAGTCACGGGCGAGGTAGGCCAAAAACCACTCATTCTGGTGAGCTGATCACTTTTCGGGAATTGTGCAAATGTGGGCTCCCCTTTATACCTTATAATTTTTTTTCAGCACTCCATTTATTTTCTATAAACACATTTTAGATCATCATATTTTTTACGCAACAAAAAAATACTACTAAACAAAAAATGTCAAACAAAATACTACCCGAAACACAATAAGTCAACAACCAAGAACAATAGGAAGCTCTCTCCCGACACCGACCGAAACCTTTGATCTTCGCAATACTTAGTCA
This sequence comes from Glebionis coronaria, assembly GCA_025667525.1. NCBI lineage: Eukaryota > Viridiplantae > Streptophyta > Magnoliopsida > Asterales > Asteraceae > Glebionis > Glebionis coronaria. The sequence continues at coordinate 44,845,560 of CM046878.1, forward strand.
GCAATGCATGAACAACAACGAATCAAGTCTACATGTTTAATTTATTAATGTACGCTCTTATTTCTGTAACGTTTTTAATTACGTAAGTGTACGTTTTTAATTTTTGCAACATTTTAATTTTAAGAATTAATAAGAATTTAAAGTTTTAATAAAAATATTAGTTTGTCTGGTAAGGACGTTCGGTGACTAATAAAAGTGAATTATGAAAAAGAGTGAGGCTAAAATGTAATAAATAGAAAGGTGATTTAGCTATATCGTTTCCTGTCAAGTGTTTTTTTAATGACCGATTTTAATGACCGATAAAAGCAGGTACCACAAAATTCCAAGCAAATTGGTTAGATCTTATGGAGTATATAACTACACGTATATGCACAAAGTTTATCTTATTCATCATTTATGTATAAAACGAGGCCCTCAGCTCGTCATAACTTGCCACATTCTGACATTATCATAAGTCCAATGTTATAATGGACTTAACATACACAAGCGTTATAACTTCTTTTATTATCTTTGTACATTGTATAACATCTTCTAGCTCAAAAGCAATCGTCAAAAATCTCCCAGGCTTTGATGGTGATATTCCTTTCACCTTAGAAACTGGGTACGTTGTAATTTCGCTGTGTACATTAATCTTATTTTGCTTAAGCAAACTTATCTTGATAACTATGTTGTTCATATATGTTTATCATTTTATGCCGAAAGATATGTTGGAGTTGGAGAACATGAAGATGTCGAGTTATTTTACTATTTTGCCGAGTCTCTTAGAAGCCCGTCAGAAGACCCTCTTCTTCTGTATCTTGATGGCGGCCCAGGAGTTTCAGGATTAGATTCATTCATCCATCTGAATATCGGTAAAAAATTTATTGTGCGCACTTTCGACGAGCATCAAGTATAAATTTGATTGTTATTCACTACTAAAAGGTTATATGCAGGTCCGTTTACTATCAACATTGAGAATTCTCGGAAGAAGAACATCACATTGGATTTGAATCCATATTCATGGACAAAGGTTCACATTAATTTCTAGTTTATAATATACTATCACTACAACACATGAGTTGATTTTTCAAAAAATGTATGGCATCTTTTCACATTTAAAGTGTGTAAATTTTACAAGTTCAGCCTATTATATAAGTGTTTTTGGTGTGAAGAATTTGGGTCTGATAGATAGTTTCACATTTTTAAATGTTAACATTTATATTTGAAACTTTGAAAGCATGATTTGTAAAATAAATCCATATACCTTTATCTGTGAACTTATTAATGTTTCTCACTTTTAAATGTGAAGAATTTTTAACAATTCTTAACATATATAGTGTGAATATTTTATAATTTATGTTTGCATTTCCGAAACTGTGAAGAAAAAAGTACGAATGCAAAACAAATTTGTTGTAGTGCATGCACATAACCCATAGATATTTTTTTCTTATTACATTAGAATTATCACATTTATATACAAGACATCCTTGAATGGTTAGGCAAGGTTTCTTCTATCATGCCATGACAAAGAATTATTGAATATATATATAGATGGCTAATGTGATATTCATCGATATACCTGCTGGAGTAGGATTCTCATATGCTAAAACATGGGAAGCATCAAAGAGTAGCGACTCTATAGTAGCTTTACACGCATATGATTTTATCAGAAAGGTATTATGTTGTTGGATATATATTATTGTTTTTTTTAAACATTTAATAAAGTTAATTTAGTGTTTGATTTTGTTTGTGATTAATGTGAACAGTGGCTAATGGAGCACCCAAAGTTTCTCAACAATCCCTTGTACATATCTGGGATTTCATACACTGGACTTTTTGTACCAAGGGTTGTTTCAGAGATATATAACGGTTTGACCTTCTAACACTAGATATATTATTCTCATAACTGAAACCAAAATGGAAAAACCGTTGAAAAACCGTTCAACTTATTTTGAAGAAGTAGAAGCATACGTGCGAATAGCTGTGAAAATTATCTAACAACAAACACCCACCGATATGCTAATTGTTCAAGGGTGCAAACCCGTAACATGACTCGATCGAGTTAACTCAATGGTCGAATCAGCGACTGGGTGACTCGACCAGGTTAAACCGGTGGCCGTATTAGTGACCCGATCACTCAACCGGATTGACCTAGTGGTCAAAGATGTGCACCGGTGACTCGATAAGGTTGACCCATGGTGAAACCTGTGCACCGGTGACTCGACCGAGTTGATCCAGTGGTCAAACCAGTGCACCGGTGACTCGACCGAGTTACCCATGGTCAAACCCGAGCTCCGAAGACTCGACTGAGTTGACCTAGTGGTCAAACCCGTACATCGGCGACTCGATGAGGTTGGCGTGATGTTCGATACCGTGACTCGATCGGGTTAACCCGGTGTTCGATCATGTGATTGGGTGACACGACCGTGTTGATTCGGTGATCGATCCCGTGATCTAATGACTCAACCGGGTTAACCCGGGGGTCAAACTCGTGGCATGGTGGCTTAATTAGATTAAGCCGGTGATCGATTTATGACCCGATAGCTCGAACGAGTTGATCTGATGACCGAACTCGTTACCGAGAGTATTGTCCGAAAAATTCATTATTGAAATCTATATTTGGAAATTTCAACCATTTGGGGTACGGATAGAGATATGGTTGATGAGTTTTTACGAACATTATATATTTGTTTGCTAAGAGTGCAGGGAGTTATCACTGCGAGTGAGTGTATTTTGGAGTGTCACGTCAGCAAAACTCACTCACTCACTCATATGAAAAAAACAGGGGAGTCATCACTCCAAGTGATTTCCAGTTTTTCAGAATTTTACAAAACACCCCCTAAACAAACTTAAATATTTCATTAAACATAACCAACATTACAATACTTTTAAAATAAAACGAACATAATAAAAAAAAGACATACGAAAATTAAAAAAACATACGAAAATTAAAAAATCATACGACCCGCCGTTTAGTTTTCTTCATCTTCATATGCATCTTCATACCCGTGGTCAATTTGATTCCAGATATGATCCATAAGGTTTTGTTGAAGACTTTGATGGGTTTGCCGGTCACGTAGTTCTTTGTTTTTTGGCGGTAAACTTCACACCGCTCAACCCATGTTCGTTGCATATTTCTTGACGGGTTAACGTAATTTTGGTTTCAATCTAACACCTGCATACCTTGATCTTTCAAAATCATGTTATGAAGTATGATGCACGTATACATGAGTCGCCGTAAGGTGTTTACTTCATACGCGCGTGCTGGTTGACGTAGTATTCCCCAACGTCCTTGGAGAACACCAAATGCACGTTCAACATCTTTCCGTGCACCTTCTTGACGCCTTTTGAAGTGAGCATGTTTGGCGTCAGTTGCAACCGTGAAAGACTTCACGAAACTCGCCCATTGTGGGTAAATACCATCCGCTAAGTAATACCCATTTTGATACTCAACTCCGTTAACCGTATACGGTTTTACCGGTGCTTCGTCATTCAGAAGGTCATCAAATAACGGAGAATTATCTAAAACATTAATATCGTTATTCGCACCTGCCATCCCAAAAAACGCATGCCAAATCCAAGATCTTGCGAAGCAACAACTTCAAGCATCAAAGTAGGGTATCTTTTATAACCACCAGCGTATTACCCATGCTACGCAACTGGACAATTTTTCCATTCCCAGTGCATACAATCAATGCTGCCAAGCATCCCCGAAAAACCATGTTTCGTAAGATGTAGATCATATATTTGATCAACATCGGCCGGAGTTGGTTTTCTTAAATACTTGGCCATATACAAGTCAATAACACACATATTAAAATACATTAGACACTCACATCCGGTTCGATTAGCAATTTGTAAATATTCATCAAATGCATCCGGCGTGTTTCCGTATGCCAATTGACGTATAGCCATTGTGCAATTCATAATAGCACTAATACTCATTCGACCCGTAGCATCGCGTCGAGAAGTAAAATAATTAAAATGCTCAGGAAGAGGATCGGCCTGATAATTTTTTATGCCGTTAACTATTTTTAAAAATAGTCTTCGGCTCATTCGAAATCTTTCACGAAACTTAACCAAAGGATACCTGCAATTCTCAACGAAATAATCGTTCATGAGCCGTTCTTCAGCACCTTCTCGGTCACGGTTGACTGGGATCCGAGATAGTCTTGGACGATTCTCTTCTTCAAGCAACCGTTGATAATGATTGTGTGATATTGGCAAGAAGTAAGCATCTAATTCCTCATCGATTTCAAAAACTGACGGAACGTGATCGAGATTCATATTTGTTTGTAGAGAGTGTTTATGTTTTGGTGTGTAAGAAATGGTTGATTTTGAGTTATATTTATAGACGGATCGAAAAATATAGCCGTTATAATTCGAATTTCAAAAAACTAGCCGTTGGGGGGGGGGGGGGGGGGGGGGGGGTGAAATGATTTTTTTTTGAAAAGTAGCCGTTTGAGGGGGGGGGGGGGGGGGTTTAAATGAAAATTTTTAAAATTATAACCGTTGGGGGGGGAGGGTAAATTGAATTTTTTTTTAAAAAAGTGTCTCACGCGACGTGAGTATACCCACGCAGGGGGCTCACGCCGCGATTGCCATGTTTGGGAGTCATCACGCCGGACACGCCGAACGCCGTAGGTTTGGCACCCCACAGCGCGATTACTCCCTGCCCTCTAAAAGAGTGTTATGTACCGTACATGTATCACTTCAAAAGCATTTAAGACATCTTATCCTACTGCAAAGGCAGAGAGCAAATACATCACTTATGCTTCAAACTAAACTTATCATAAGGCAAACCAAACTTACGAACAACTTTAAAAAAACAACCACTTGTTAGAGGATAAATAGGCTCAAGCCCGGTTTGTGGGTTTGGGTCTATTAAAGTTTCTAGGGTTATTATCCCTATAAATATTGATCAATAATAATGTATTACGTACGGGTTTAATATCATTCTTACATGGTATCAGGCCATACCCCGGTCCTAACCCTAAAAACATCTCCACTGCCTCCGTTTCTATCCTAAAAACCCTATTAAAAAAAAACACCGATCAAAAGAAAAAATCCCTAAAAATATTTCCGCTGTTCAATCATCCTGTCCATCCATATCCGTCACTTTTCTCATCAATAATAATAAAAAAAAAAAGAATAACCTCACCCTCAATCACAGTTACAATCACATCAAAGCAAGACGTGGTGTAATTATTTTATTAGTGTCAGATCTGGGCTAATCTTCATGATGCTGCCCATGCACGATAATCACCGTAATAAGTTTATACGGTCAAAGCCTGAGATCGAAAGAAAGAATTGGGAAAAGAATTGGAAACAAAGGCTGGGACTTTGAAGATCGCAAGGAATTAAAAAAAAAGATGTTTATGTTTTGGTTATTCTGTTTTGGATATGTGTGTTTCGTAGTCAGAAAGTTGAGACAAAGGTTGCTTTATTTTAATTTTGTTTATTCTTATTATTATTAGTTTCGTAAAAAAAAAAAATTTATTTTTATCGTTTGGGATACTTTGTGTCATCCTTCGGATACTTTGGTTATCCGTAAAAAAATAGGGTACTTTGGGTTATCCTTTGGATACTTTGGTTATCCGTAAAAAAAACGGGATACTTTGGGTTATCCTTCGGATACTTTGGTTATCCGTAAAAAGTTGGGATACTTTGGTTATCCTTCGGATACATTGGTTATCCGTAAACAAGTATGGAATAGGGGATACTTCGGGTTATCCCGTTTTATTTTGGTTCATTGTTTTATTTTGTTTTTCTTTTATTTCTTTTCCTTCAGTCCGAGCTTTCTCGATTTCGCCGCTCGAACTGCGGGGAGTATTAGTAGATAAATATGACCCGACCCGGGCCGACTTATGGTTTTAGGGTCCATTAGGGATTCATATTTGTAATCATCATTATAAATGGTGAATGAATAAAGAATAAACATGGGGTTTACACATTCTAACACCACTAACTAGATTACATTTGATTTCAGTTAGGAGAATAAGTTGAACAATTTTTGAACGGTACACAATTACACATAGTGGTAGTATAGGACTATAGGCTACTAACATCACTTGTATCCAGTGCAGTTGCAATAGCACTAAACCCTCTTCTGTAAACGGAGTAAGAGGAACATTATGGAACTTAACCCAAACCGGAACGTTAGACAAGTCCTCCTTTGATAAATTCGCATTGGGAGTTCACTTTTTAAAAGTTGGGCCACAAGCGTTTCATCTTTTTCATTCTTAGAAGTAAATTTGAAAAAGCACAAGATTTTAGAGTTCATCATTGTTCTAATAGGGCCATACTTATTCAAAGTATTCTTGACATAAATCTTAACAACCAGCTATACCACTCTTTTGTCCAAGTAAAACTCATAAACAAAATTGCTCAATCATTCATTAACTTCGAGAACCGATGTTAATGAAGTAGTAACATCAGCCCGTATGAGTTGGGGCTCCTAAAGTACTTAACAATTTTATTACTTGGTTCTCTAACGATATCATGCATCACTTGGGGAATACCAATCTTACGAAAAATTGAGGAAGAGCCATACTACCACGTATGTTCCAATAATAAGTAATCTATCTTTCAAGTATACCATTAGTCATATGACTCACACGCATGACCATATACCACTAACCGGTCCTTATAAGAGTTAATGAAAGACATGAACTCCAATCTCTTACGCGCCATTGTTGTCGCGTGTAAATGATTATCAATTCTATTGATAATAATAGATTAATAAGATCCTACGTATATCTATTAAGTTATATATTTCTAGTTTCGGTTGTAATGTTTTAAGAGACCAGTGTTCATCATTAAATCATGAACTACCCAGTGTTATGCTATTCTTAACTGAAAGTGATACTCTACTTTTTATGCTATTGGTAAAGGTTTTGGAAACTCGAAGTATTAAACTTACAGCTTACTGATTCAAATTTGTAGGTAACCAAGCTGGAAAACATCCACTGCTGAATATCAAAGTAAATACCTATTGCAATATATAAACTTCAGTACTTCTTCACTATCATCAACATGAAATCGTTTTCAGCCTTGAATTTTATTCATTAAACGATGGTTTAATGTGATCCACGGAAGAAAGTCAAGAAACTAATATCTTCTTGTCATTAAAACTTGTAGGGGTACATAATGGATTGCCCTTTCACCGACAAGTTTGCCGATTTTAATTCAAGACTTGAACTTGCTCACCGTCTGGCTCTAATATCAGATGAAATTTATGAGGTTAACAAAGCTGCCTACATATACTATATATGTCTAAACTATTTCATAATCTAATACGAGTAATTCCTTTGATTGCTGTATATATCAGTCAGCAATAGAAAGTTGTCATGGTAACTACGTATACCCTGATCCAAACAATAGTTTGTGTACGCAGAGTCTTCAACGTATGAACGAGGTATTTCATTATTTCAACAAAATGGAGGACCACTGTGATTCTGTCCTCAAATGTTTCATATAATATATACTAGTATAACTTTATTATGAATTTCTATGTTGAAGTGCATAGAAGATATCAACTTCGGGAATACCTTGGAGCCATTTTGTTCATACATAAATCCAGAGCCAACTTGTCCGGTAATTTTTCTGTCTTGGATGTTATATGTACAGATTAAATTATATTGATGATAATCACATTTTTATATTATAAAAATCTAGTAAACTTAACATACATAGACACCCTTTGTCTAGCAAGCTAATCAAGTATTTTTGGAAATCTGGGCAAACAATAAAGATGTCCAAAAAGCTCTCAACATTCGCCAGGTACATTTTCATTTTGTTAACAATCATTCGACCGTACTAGAAATATCAAAGTTTGACGTTAAAAAAGTATGTATGAAACCTTTTTTTTATGTGTAGGGTACAATAGAGAAGTGGGCATACTCGAACTCGAGTATGAGCAACTTTGAACATAAAGAAGACACATATTGTTACTCGTTTGATGTTTTTAGCAGTGTTGAATATCAAAAGCAACTTACTAACAAAACATGTCAAGTTTTGATCATGAGGTATTTTACCATACTCTTAAACATAGAATTATATTACACGTCTCCTAGTTTACCATATAATCATATTACTATAAGTTGTATAATGGACTTACTTGAATTGAAGTTATTAGTTTTAATGTCTCTGCATACAAAGAAATTGAAATAAATCAGAAGTTAAGTAGTATCTTTGTAATTGCAATTTTATGTATATTATATGTTTGTTTATGAAAATCTAATAATGTTTATATATTTGATTATATTTTTTTAACTTTGCTCCCCGTAAATTAATATAAGCTCACTTTAGTTGCTATTGTTCAAGTTTCATACTTCTTTTACTTACAATATTTTTGTCTTTATATTTTAATTATTAATCAACAAATCATTTACATCAAATGTGCACACACATTTTGAGCAAATACTATAATGGGTAATAACATTTGAATAATTATGTTTAAAATTTATTTATTGTGATAATTATGTTTTAAATTTAAATATTGCGACAATTTGTAAATTCATAATTTAGTAATTTTAATATAATAGTATAAAATTATAGTTAAATTTTAATACTTAAATAGTTTCATTTTTCATTATGTGTTAATATCAATCGATATTGTATATAGATTTTTATTGCACACATGATTTGACTTTGTTTAATTGAATAGTAGTTATTATGTTTTATATATTATTGTGTGTTTAATATCATATAACGAGCTTGAAAAAATATGCGTCATTGTAAAATGTAGAATATTGTCTATTAGTTCATTTTGAAATTTATATTTATGTTAGTAATAATTTACGCCAATGACATTTTTTAATTTTGTTAAGTGTCAAAATAGAAATAGATAATAACTAGGGTTTTCATTTTCATACTTATATTCATGTGCGTATATAGTTTTTGAATATTTAAAACAATATACATGTCGTATTTATAAAATATAAAGTATAGATCTATAAAATCTAAGGGATACTTTTTATTTATAAAGTTATTAAAAATCAAAAAAGTTATAAGTTTACACTTGTGCCTATATAATTTGTTTAAAATATAGAAACTATAATGTTATTAATTACCTTTCTTTTAAGTTTTTATTTTCACAAATTATATTTATATCTTTATGACTTTTTTATATCATCAAATTCCTCCACCAAAAATTTCAATTTTGACTAAATTGTGTTCAGTTTGACTTTGTTTAACCAATCGTATCCCTCGATTTTACTTACCTGTCAAAATCAAGTTATCTTATTGGTTCAATTTTTTCTGCAATCTTCATTTTTTATAAAAATTCGAAAACGATATAATTATTTTACTATATAAAAGACACAGCTAAATGTGAATTTCTAAAAGTTTATAAATGCACACTAACAAAACATCTTTTTCAATGGAGTTTGAAAGATACAGAGTTTCATGTAATCACCTTACACTTGTTAAAAACGAAGCTGGGTACATATGGTTCATTTCAGGGCGGTTTGCTGAGAATTTGTAAGGAAACAATCTTTAAAGTTATTAGTCGTTGCAAAGTTGTTCCTTAATTAACGATTGTTAAACAAAAGGATTAATTTTGCAATAAACCGATAACCTAAGAAATTATTTCTGTAACTAATTTTTACGAAAAAGGTCCTTGATTTTATTAGTCCGTTACAAAATTGTTCCTTAAGTAACTAACGCTAAGCAAAATTACTAACTTTGCAACAAACCGTTAACATTAGAGACTATTTCCGTGAAATTTGTGTTGGGCAAATATATTTTTTTAATATTAAAGTTAAGAAAATACTGTAAATTCTAGTGTTCATTTGCATGTGTATTTTATTATTTTATATTATTCATCATCCAAGACTTGCACAATAATAAATAAATAAAATCAATTCGTTTTTCTTTTTTTTTCTTAATGGTAAATTTATTAAAAAAGGAGCAAAAAGGCAAATAGCACTAAAAAGCACAAAGCATTAAATAGTTAGGACACATCCCCAACATACTAGGCTAAGGCTATAATATGAACATTGGCCATAGGCAAATCCTATGCTCAATGACAACTGACATATCCATACTAAATATCCCAAAGAACAAAACAAAAATACAAATACAAATACCTCAAAACTAGCATACAAACAAATACATGATGCAAGGCTAGAACAACTTGAATTCTTCCACAACCTTCAACTTTGAGATATACTCAGAGGATACATAACTCATATCAGCATCACAAATTGGTCATAGAGGACCAAGCTCATGCATACCAAAGGAACTACCAAAACCCTAACTTGCCACAAGAAAGTTATCCCTACTTCCGAATCCATGAGACACCTCAATACTCAGCTACAAAGGGAAGAGTCCAAATGCCCCAATCCATCACAATAAGAAAAACCTTCTCTGGCAAGAGTAATAGGAGCAAGCATAAAGAAACCTACAAAAAACCTTCTGCAAATACATATTACTTGGGATTCGCTAAAATAGCAATCTACATTTCTTGCCTCCTCAAAACCCCCTACATGTAAAACCCATTGGGAAACCATGTAAAGGGAAAGAGTATAACCAAATATAGATCATCCCAAAACAGAAAAGAACCAGATCACATAAACCAACATACATCAAAACATGAAAAGCAAAGAACCATAAGACCATTAGATAACCAGACCATTACCATCAGATAACCAGACCATCACCATCAGATATCCCTGCTAGGGCATAACAACGCACAAGAGGCCCCATCACTTACCAGAGAAATATAGAGGAAACACTCCCAGCAACAATTCATCATAACAGAGAGAAGATTCATCCAGTAACAACCCAACAGAAACCACCAATAACAGGCTCATACAACACCCTAGCAACCTAGAAGCCCTATTTACTCACCAGAAAATCTTGACCCTACTAGAATGGAGAAAATGTAGCCCTACCTTGCACTACACAACCCCCAAAGAATAGTCCAAGCACCCAGCTTTCAATCAAAACCTAAAGGATATTAGAACCAGCCTCTAAGAAGCTTAATACAATATACTAACCAGAAAATCTTCACCCTACTTGAATGGAGGTGAAATGGTCCTATCCTGCACCATTCCCAACCAAAGAGTAGCCCAAGCATCCAGCTTTCAAATGCTAACACTAAGACCCAGGAGCACTGGCCAACCCAACCACCCCTTATACTACCAAAACACCTTTTGAAAATCCTACTAAGGTCATATATAAGGCACAAATACAATTCCTATTACAAAGCCACAAACCAGTCCTACCAAAGGACCAACTAACACCCAACATCATAGGACAACTACACATGAGATTCTAAAATAAATTCAAAACCCCCACTCAATTCCTCAATTCCCTATCACTGATAATCTTCACATTCCATACATCGGCAACAATAATAACATCAAGGGACGGCTTAATACCAGGACTTGGGAGTTTAAGTCTAATTGTATCCATCATAATTTTAACCATAACCTCAACACTTCTATTAATACCACCCACCCTTCTATTATTCCTTTCTTGCCAAATAAAATAGATGCTAGCATTAAACAGAATACGTTGAATCACACTTCAAATGAAATTCCTAGCCGAGATAATAACAATACGAGATATAGCACTAGCCCATGTGTTACTAACGTTTTCTAACTTAGCCAAAGTTTTTAACATTTCTCATAATCTCATAGAGAAAAGGAAAGAGAAAAATAAATGACTATGTGATTCATTAGTATCAACACATAAAAAAATAGGCCTTGTTACTAGCATTGAACCATCTATCCAATCTATCACCAACTTTTAGTCTTTCCTTGATAGCAAGCTATGTAATAAAGGCTTGTCTCGGGATACACTATGAGAACCATACATCTTTATACCAAGTGACTTTAGGGAATTCAGCTCTTAAAGCTTTCCATACCTCAGTCGAGCTAAACTTTCTTTTATTGTTCTTCTTATCCTACTAAACAGTCCTATCATCTAAGTTATCAACTAAATTGGGAATAGGTTAAGGAATCCATCATAAACCCCAAACCAGTCAATACGCCTACGCCATTCACCATTTTCTATCATATCAGCCACCTTACTATTGACTGACAACTCTGCAAACTAATAATCCTATGGTTGATAAGCTTGCTAATAGGGCCACTACTATGCCATTTATCAAACCATACATTACATGACTTCCCATTCCCAAGTTTAACAAACACGAAATATTTAATCATATCCCTAATATTTAACATATGCTTCCAACACCTAGACATTCCTCTTTTAACCTCAATATCCCATATATTTTGAGCTTTAAGCTTATGTAATTTAACCTATTTCACCAAAATGGAATCCTTATTACAAAGGATATTCCACAAATGCTTAGCCATAAGTACATTATTCCAGCTATGCATAGACTTAAGACCCAATCCACCCTAGCACGTAATCTTACACACATCTTCCCACTTAACACTAACCAAAGCCCCCACTTTCCTATTATTACCCCATAAGAAACTGCTTAACAATCTATCAATATCATCGCATACTACTAATGGTAGAATAAATTACGAACCCCAATAAACCTGCATAGACGACAGAACTACAGAAACCAATTGGAGTCTACCAGCATAAGACAAGCACTTGTTTTTCCAACTGTTAAGCTTACTTTGAACCACCTCAAGCAAGTACCTACAGTCTCTTTTGGTAATCCTTTTCGACACACGAGGCACACCTAAATATCTAGTAGGCAATACACCATATTTTACTAATCCTTTTCGACACAACAGGTACACCTAAATATCTAATAGGCAATACACCTTCAGTAAAAGGCATAACCATTAAGATGTCATTCTTAATATCCACCGGGACATGACAGAAGAAAACATTACTCTTAACCATACTCGGATACAAACTCAAAGTTAAAATAAACTCATCTAATCTGCTTCTAAGAATAGACGCAAACACCATATCACCATGACACAACATCAATAGGTCATCAGCAAAATATAAATTGGTAATCTTAAGTTTTTGGCACCTAGAATGATATTGAAATATTCTATCAAGCCTAATTTGCCTCTTCATCATCACGTTTAGAACTTCCATAACTAAAGTGAAAAGATAGGGCGATATGGGATCACCATGTCTCAACCCTCTGCTAGCTTTAAAAAACCATGGGTCTCACCATTAATACATTCCGAAAAGGAGGCAGTTTCTAAGCATATCATAATCAATTGAACCACGACACGATGGAAACCAAATTCTTTAAGGCATTTTCTTAATAAACTCCAACTCACCGTATCATATGCTTTTTGGATGATAATCTTAAAAACACAATTCCTATTACCACAATCCCGGTTATACCCTTTCATAAATGCTTGAGCCAACAAAAATTTATCACTAATGAGTCTACCCGATAGAAATGCACTTTGGTTAATGTAAACTAATTCATCTAGGACAGGCTTGATCCTATTTTGTAATAACTTTACTAATAATCTTATAGAACACATTACAACATGAGATTGGCCTATAATCAGTGACCTTAGCAGGGATAACAATTTTAGGGATAAGAGAAATGAGTGTAACATTTACCTCCCTAAGCATCTTTCCACTGATAAAGAATTCTCTAATGGCAGCACATATATCAAACTTCACAATGGACCATGCAGCCCTAAAAAACTTTAAAGTGTAGCCATCCGGCCCACAAGCTTTATTACCATCAATAGAAAAAAGGGCCTCTATAATTTCAGTCTCAACAATAGGCTTGATGAGATCAACTGATTTATCAACACTTAGCTTCTTCAAAAATAATCTCGCCGGGTCTCCAATCTCAAAAACCTCATCACAAGTACCCATGAATGAGCTAAAGTGATTAACAAACCTATTCGCCACATCATCCCCAAAAGTATTCCCATCATCATCGTAGACTACCTTAATTATGTTTCTACTAAGCCGCATAAAACCTTTCCTCCTCTTTCAGACTGCTATTAGATGGATCAGCATCAAGGCACCTTTGAACCCTCTCTAAATCACTTTTAAACTTCTTCACATTCTCAAAAAAATTCCATTATTCTTGTTTAACTGCCTCATAACCTTCTTCATAGCTTTACGTCTCTTTACTAGCTTAAACATAGCATAGTCCTTAACATCCACCTTCCATATTTCTTTCATAACATAAATAAACTCTTTTTTGTCTACTATATAGTTCATAAACCTAAATGACTTAGGTTTGAAAATAGCAATCTCAGTCAAACATAAAACAAAAGGACAGTGGTCAGAAGATAAGTATGGCAAGAAATTAGCAAAGCTTGTCGGGTATTGATCAATAAATGCCTCATTACCCATAACCCTATTCAGCTTCTTAAAAAATACCTAACTCCGGATTCCTCATCCTTTTGACCCAAGGATAGAACATGCCACGACTATTGACATCCTCCATACCTAGCTTCTCAACAGAATCAATAAAATCCCTTCGCTCATCAGCTCTCATGTAAACACCGCTTGAGTTTTCATTAGTCTTTAAATCACATCGAAATCGCCTAACATTACCCATGGATAAGATCCAACAATCACAGAATGATCAACGAGGTCTTTCTATAATATAGTTCTTGGGGTGAGGTAGTTTTCTCCATACACATCCGAAACATACACCTTCCTATTGTCTTTAATAAACGTAAGGAGAAAGTGCATTACCTGGCTGCATTGAGAAATAAGCTGAGCATCGATAGACCTAGGATCCAAACCCACAACAATTCTACAACCCTTACAACTATCTTTTGAATTTGAAACACATCTCTACCTTCCAAAGACCTCACTACATATCTTCTCAACAAACTTCTTCGGTTGCTGAGTCTCAATGATTCCCATAAAAAGAATATTGTTATCCGTCATAAAACTACCACCAACTTACGTCTGTCTTAGGGTATTACCTAACCCCTTGACATTCCACGAAGCAAGATTGATACTCATATTAAACTAGGGGTGGTGCAGACATGCCCTGCATCTAGCTTAACTCAGTATCCATAACATTAGAAACTACATTGCTAGCTACAAATTGAGCATTCACTTTCATATCTTCTACAACATCCTCCTCCATAGCCCCATCCTTATCCTTTCCAAAAGACTCCAGAACAAGCGCAAATGCCTTTTCCCCAATAGAAGCTTTATAGAACTCAATATTCTCTTCTGACCAAGATTGTAACTTATCCAAAGTCAACACTTGACCTGTTTTAAAGAAAAGCTCCACCTTCGCATATTGCTTCCTCAACTCTAATACATTAAGCCTATCTAGCTAATCATTGTACACTTCTTCATACACCTCTTGGAATGCTTCAATTTCTGACAAGTTCTTTTCCACCATGACCAGCCTATATTTCTGATCCGTAATGTTTTTAGACTCTATTGCAAACATTTTATTACTATGAGCAATCTGCCTACTAGTTAACTCAATTTTAGACTTAAGCTCACTAACAGAAGATCATTTAATTACTTCTTGCAACTTCTTTGTAAAGTATTCTCTCAGGTCAGGGTCCCAACAATTCTTTTCCTACACAGTTATTTGGGCACCTTTCTCACAACCCATATCAATACGTTTTCTCATATTCTCTCACTCCAAAACATTCTTTCTCACAAGACATATCAATACATTTTCTCATATTCTCCCACTCCAAAAATTTCTCAACACCATCCTCATCTTCTAATGTCTTGAACCTATTTGTAGAACTAATATTCTTAACCAAATTGTTACCCTTCTTACTCACTTCATTAGACATAATTTTCACCACTTTTTCATTTTCCTTACTGACACTATTACCACCATTATCAATCTCCATCTCACTTACACCCTTAACCACTAAGTTAATACCCACAACATTTGCCCCACCATTACCATTTCTCTTTACTTGAAATCTCTGATCAACGCCTTCCCTATTAAATCTTTGTCCCCAAAACCTCTACCTCCTCTACCCGTACCACCTCTACCCATACCACCTCTACCTCTATTATTATAGCCACCTCTACTCGTGGCCTCACCAAAGTTATTACGTTGCCCATATGATACCACACCTTCCATAACATTACCTTTTATATTATGAACTATCTTCCAACCACCATCATTTTGTTGATTCACATCATTCACACTAGCTTTACCCTTAGCCTCTACCTTCTTCCCTTTCTCATCCTCACTAATCACTTCGTTTAGTACATTTCTCAAAATAGTGCCCAATAACCTTGCAATAAGAATACCTTGGTGGCCTCCAAGGATATTTAACCCTCAACTCCATCTTCTTACCTAGACTCTCATATGTCACTTCCACTCTCTTTGGTAAACCTCTCTCAGAATCATCTTCAATAAGGACCCTAGCAAAACTAGTCCTACCATACGTCCTATCACACATTGAAGTCATGATTCTATCAATAATGATAGGCGTCCCAATACAGCTAGCAGTTATGCTTATCCCTTCATTACTCTAAGCCTCAAGAGGAATATTCATTATCTTAACCTACAATGGAACTTTAGTAGGTTCATGCTTCACCATAAACATACCCGGTTTACACTTTTGAACAAACAACAAAAGCCCATCTACTAACCATGTGCCATTTTACAAGACAAACTGCATACCCTCTTCAGCTTTGAACTTGAGAAAATATAAGCTACACTCATTAGTAATTACATTTGTAAAGTTATAACTTCCCAACATTCTTCTTAAATGCCCCATTATCTCTCTATAGATCATCTTTATACCCACAAAGTAACCTATCAAAGTCAGATCCCATTTTTTACTCCCTTCCTCAACAACATGATCCAAGTCAGCACTCACTATGCCCTTATCATTAATACTCACAGGGCATAGCTTAAGCATGTTGCTATTACTTTCAACAAAACCTTGGACAACCTTCCTAAAACAATTTGACAACACTGTGTTTACTCCCTCTTTCATCATAGTATCACCCTTTGCAACAACTTCTTCTTCTAAATTACCCTTGTTACCCACCTCATTCAAACTTGGCCACTTTTCCTTATTATTAAACAAAAAACTAGCATTAGCCTTACTCCTCCATCTATCAATGTATCACGTCTCTTAAGTATTCTAGGACTACCACCAATATCAATTCTATTCAACACAGGATTCTCAGCCCAAGGAACTGGCATGGGTCCTAAAACTCTCACACTACCACTATTTCCAACCTTACTAACCACACAACAAAAAGTAATATTACTCTTACTTCTATGAGATTCATTAAGAATTTCACTTACCAACTCCTTTTCCAACACAGCTTGAGCTTCTAACTCAGGCAATGACTTACTCACACTTCTAGAATCAATACTATGCGTTTTAGAACAAGCCACCGATCCCCCATCCTTACCATCACCGTTATCACTCTCCCCATCCAAATCCACCCTTTCAATATCCTTACCAACAATGTTATTCTTTACCCAATCTTAAAACTGACATGAGAGGGACTTGATACATGTTGAGCTTGACTATTTCCAGTACCAAAATCCTTGTTATGATTCCTAGTACTCCTCTTAGTACGTGTTACCTCATCAGAACCCCTAGGTAGGATTTGATCCGAATTAGGGTTTCTTGGATTTGGTTCCGCCATAAGAAATTGAAATAGAATCAATTAATGGATTAAAAGTGAAGAATCATAGCGATTAAGGTTAGATTTAATGAAAGAAGTGGTCGAATGAGAATGATGAACAATATGTGTTTTATGTGTGTAACGGTTAACAAACCAAAATAGTAATGACAATTTTTTAAAAATATTAGTGGATTGTTTTTATGGTGGATTTTTATATGTAATGATATATCGTGAATAGTAGAACAAGATGAAAAAATAAAATCAATGATCCATTGGATGGATCAAATTTAGATGATGGATCTCTTAATAAAATTTTAGGTTTTTTAGAGATAAGGAAAAAAGTAAGAGAACTAGCATGAGTTTCTTACATGATAAAACTTTCTTAATTAAATTAGTGAATTCATTTTCCATCAAAGTCATATCACGAGGTCACGACTAACTATAACTTCACACAACAAGTTAAAGCCTTTGGTATCCATATTCATAAAGCGCGGTGTTATTTTATGGTGGGACCGAGACCTATAATACCACCAGATCCCAAGTTATAAGACTTTTCATTTTTCTTTTTGTTTTATTATGTTAAGTGTGAGGATCGAGATATTGAGCCATAAGCCCATAAGGAATGTTTCTTTTTGTTAATTTATAAATTCTCAATTATAAGAATGGATGATATATGTGGGGAATGAACATAAGTAGCTCCAACCCGTCATTCACACTCATATTTTTTTCTCACCCGCCACCCATTAACGGGTACAAATTTTTACCCATACAAAACCCCGTGTTTTTTTAACTCAAAGAATGTATTAGTTTACCGTGTTTTTAGGATATTATTAAATATATACTGACAATCTTACAAAGATTCAACACAATTTGATAAATTTTACTTTAACACATATGAGGTTAAAGATGTACTTATAGATTTGGCGGGCACGCCCATGAGTATTTTAAATGATATACCCGTGATGGATATACGTTCGGCCACTTACCCAATAGGTACAACTTTATGAAATTACAAGCATACATTTTTATGCTACTAAACCATCTACTAACGTTTTACATAATAAATCTTGCAAATGTATCAGCGGGGATCATGACATGAATTTTCCATATGTCGGAGTTCAGAAATGGATAAAGTCTTTCAACCTTCCGATTACAAGCCCCTGGAAACCATGGTTCCTTCGGTCCCAAGTTGCAGGGTAACCTCGAAGTTTTTAAAACAATTTCCTAAATATATAGTGTTATACATATTGTTACAAGCCCTTGGAATCCATGTATTCAACGTGTTTGATTATCTTTGATTTTCAGTTATCAAACGGCATATGCACATAATGGATACTCGTTGAAACATGCCACTGTCAAGGTAAGAACATGGTATTTGTAAGCTTTGTTTGTAATTTTTTCTTTCGGTTTTCAGACAACTCTAAAACGAATTATGACAGGGTTCGGGTCACGGGGTGGCACTTTGGAAGCCAGAAGAAGCTTTGTGTATGTTGAATGAATGGCTTGATTCTCATACATATTTAAGTTCCTCTTAATTAGTTAAACAAGTACATCATACATGGGAGACTTTGGGATATTCTTGTCCTATGTTAATTACATGGGATATTCTTGTTTAAGGTTTGTACCACCTAGTATCATTATTCGTTATATATTGTACCAAATAATGTACTAGTTGTCGCATAATAAGGCCATGTTTCGTCCGTTGTAATATGTGCAATTATATGTGAAAGTTTATGGACTTATATTTAATAGTCGTGTGTTAGGATCGAACTCGAGATTACGGATTACACACAATACGTATAGTTAATTTATTTAATTAATATATTTATATGTTTATCAAATTAAATCGAGCTATAAGTTTAACGGTCATTAAATATTTAAGAGTTACGGTTTAACGAGCGTTGTGGAATAAAAGAGAAGAGGAAAAGAATGTTTCAGAACACCCCTTTGGAGTGTTGGCGACCGTCGGCTAGACAAAGTGGAAGGGAGAAGAAAACTTGCCTTATATTTGTTTCCTTAGGCTACAAGTTTATTAGGCCTATATAAGGACCCCTTAGCCTTCATAATTTTTCACTCCATCTTTCCTTTCTCTATCTCTTTTTGCGATCGAAAGACCAAACACCCCTAAGGGTTTCGTTTGGTTTTTTGGTTTAGCAATAATCAAGTCCTAGCCCCTCTCTAAGGTTGTTGGGTTGATTTTTCACTAGACATTGATGCTTGGTTTACACATACTAGCATTACGGTTAATGTTGGGAATAAAATGTAGCCAAGACACTTGGACGCTGACAAGAACAATTTGGACGTTGATAGGAAGAAATCAAGCGTTGACAGGACAAGCGTTGACAGGAAGAAGTCAAGCATTGATAAGAAGAAGTCAAGCACTGATAGAAGACTTAGTCTACACGTTTTATGTTTCTAGTATGTTTCTAGTAAAGATATGTTCGACAATGTATTTCTTATGTTTATCTTAACCAAGAATAGTTAATACGTAGACTCTTGTACAAGGTTCCTTAATCTATAAAAGGAGGCCTTTAGGTTTTAGTTCAATATACGTTTTTATACTTTCATTGTGCGCAAGTTCAATTTATCAATCAAAGTGAAAGTTTGGTTATCTTGTTTGTGTGTTCTTGTTTAAGTATTAATTCCGCATAATACTTGAATTATTACATATACAACAAGGTTTCTCTACGTGTTTAACTTGATTTAATATCGTTTACACAAGCTAAATCGATCTAAGTTTGGGATCAAAAAGTGGTACCAGAGCTTGTTGAGAAACTTTGATCTAAAGAACACAAAAACCCTGAATCGCCAAAAACCCTAATTTTCAAGAAACCCTAAAATTCAAACAACATGTCTACTCCTGAGTTAACCTCCTCCTCCTCAAGCCCTAACATCAAGATTCCCATGCTAGACCCAGACAACTTTGAGCTGTGGAAGTTTTACTTTGAGCAGTATCTTCAAATCCATGACCACACCCTATGGGAAATTATTGAATATGGAAACACATTCAATAAGGCTGCAAAGATTGCAGCTGCTATTGCTGTAAGATCAACTCCAGGCTCTACTGAAGAGGATCGAAAAGAAAAACCTAAAGATGGAAGAGCTGTCTCAGCTGAGGACGTTGCAAAGAGAAGGAACGACATGAAAACCCTAAGCATCCTCAAACTCTCTTTGGGACAAGCCAATCAACACAAGTATAGAGGCTATGATTCTGCAAAGGATCTTTGGGCAGCCCTTCAAGTTGCTTATGGTGGTAATGATGATACCGCCTCAGAGAAAAAGAAGCAACTCTTGCATGAGTATGCAGTATTTAAACCCCTTCCCAATGAAAAGTTAAGTGGAGTAAGAAGCAGACTTCTTGACAGTACAAGCAAGTTGTCATTCATGGGAACAATGCATGATGATGCTGATATCATCACCACTTTCCTTACAAGTCTTGGTGATGCATGGAAGATTGAAGCGAGGTCTATGATTGCTAATAATACTCATAAAAGTTCCACCTTTGATGATGTTTACAATAAACTGAGGCTTGTAGAGAGTGAGATCCTTTTGGATCAAGGAAGCAAGTCTACCAATGGTAATATGGACTTCTTCTCACATAGTGAAGGTCAATTTGATCAAAGGGATTTATACATGTACCCCGTTACTGGATCACCTTATGTCAACGATGGATCAAGCTTTGTCAGCGCCTCACATTCAGACGCTGACACATACAATGTTGACTCACCAAGAGTTAAGCCTGCTGGTATTGATCTAGATACAGTGTGTGCATACATTGCTTTATTGCCAAATGGTTCAGTGATTACATATGAGGACCTTGAGAAAACTAGTGATGAGCATTTGGAAGAGATGGACATAAAGTGGAATATGGCACTTGCTAGCATAAGGGCCAATAGATGGAATAGAATATTCAGGAAGAAGATGACTTTTAATACTAAAGACACTGCTGGGTTTGATAAATCCAAGGTTGAGTCTTACAATTGTCATAGAATGGGTCACTTTATGAGAGAGTGTAGATCTCCTAGAAGGTCTGATGCTGGAAAGCCTGCAAGCCAAATCGTCAAGGTTGAAGATAAAAAAGCTATGGTTGCCATGCAAGACATAGATGGTGTTGGCTGGGTTTGGATCTTTTTGGCCAAGGATGAGGAAGATAACAAGGCTTTGGTTGCAGAAAAGGAAGAAGAGGAGCATGTTCACTATGCTCTCATGGCACATTCTTCATCTTCATCAGACAATGAGGTATATGATGATGCATTTTGTAGTAAGGGTTGTCGTCTAAACACTGAAAAGCTTAACAAAGAAGTTTTAAAACTAACAGCAGATGTTATTAATGAAAGATGCAAGTTATCTAATTATCAAATTGCTCTTACTCAAACTGAAAAGACTGTGGTTGAATATAAGAAAATGGAGTTTGACCTTGATAGGTGTGAAAACACCCATCCTTTTACCACTTATTTCTTGCTAAAACGAGACCAAAACGCGTATTTAATATAATTTGTTTGGAATTATGCGTGGTTTTTGTGTTTATTGTGTTTTCAGAGTCAACCGGATGAATATTGGAGAAAACATGGGATTGCACGGGTTTTATAGAAGAAAAAGACTCAAGACGAAGTCTATTTTCCAAGAGATGCAAAAGATTTGAAGTCAATGGGCCTATTTGAAGATTTATCGAAGAAAAGGACCAAAGATGGAAGATTTACATATGTCGAACGAACTCAAGTCTATTAAACGAAGAAATTAAAAGACGAGTTGAATTTAATCGTCGATAAATCCCGAATCAGAATCGAAAACGTCAACTTTTCTGAAAAGACGAGAAGACAAGAAGAAAGGGAGAAAGCCCACTCACCAACCAAAAAGAAGACCTATATAAAGACATCCCCTCACACTTTTTGAGCAAGTTTTTCATTTTTCCAGTCCTTTCTTTTCTTTCGTAGGAAGCCAACACCATTAAGGTGTTGGTGATTTTTCATTTTTGTTGAATCCTTAATCTTGTAAGTTTTTAATCTTTCCCTTTGTTTGTTTAACATTAATCTTTCAATACAATCTTCCATTTAATCTTGTTCATCTTCATCTTTTTTATTCAAAGTCTTAAGTTCTTGTTTGGTTGATTTTAATCTTTAAAAGTAAGTGGGTTTTGTGTTTTTAGTGTTTTGGCTTGATGATTATGGTTAGTAAATGATTATTGGTTAGTTTGGTTTAAATCTTCTGGTTAAATTTGGCTTGATTTGATAAAAATCTTATTACCCTGTTTTTTGTCTGTTACTGTTCTTCGTCCCCAATATTCCGAATCAAAGTAAACATTCCGTATCAATCACTTTCATTTTTTATTCCGGATCAAGTTAATTATTCAGTATCAAAACCTTTCATCCGAAATATTTTATATTCCGGATCAACGCCTCTCATCCGGAATAATCATTTATTCTGAATCAACTCATTTATTCCGGATCACTTTTTATTCCGCATCAAACTTTTATTCCGCATCAAGCTCCATAATCCGAATCAACCTTTTCCATCCGGAAAATCTAATATTCCGGATCAAGCTCAACATTCCGAATCAAGCTCCTTTTCTTTTTATTCCGGATCAACTTATATTCCGCATCAACCATTATTCCGGATCACCAATTTTATTCCGGATCAACACCATTTATTCCGCATGAACAAACATTCCGCATGAAGGATATTTATTCCGCATCAAGCTTTTATTCCGGATCAACGATTATTCTGAATGAAGGCTGTGTTAATTATTCCGAATGAAGAGTGATATTCCGCATCAGTGATTTTCTGAGTTAAGATTTTTATCTGTTTTATTTTAAGTAAAGTTTTATTTTTATTAATTGCTTTTAATTAATTGCTTTTTATTTTATCTTTATTTACTTCACGCATTCACCTTTTTAGTAACATAGAAAACCAAACCCCCTATTGTCACCAAGAACAATAAGTACCACTTGGAGCTGCGATCAATTCAAGAAGATTCCGAGAATTAATCTGAATCCATAACAAATCTCTTGTATCAAATGGCGCCGCTGCCGGCTCTTCTCGTAAAGATTAACAGTTTTTTGTGAGAACTTGGATTTTGGGATCCGTTCGCCGTGAACGTTACTTTTTCATAAAAAATTTCAAAAACCCTAAAAAAATATAAAATTTTCAAAAATACAAAAAAATAAAAAACCATAAAAACCAAAAATATTTCTTGTTTGCTTTGTTAGTTCTTTTGCAGGTGTATGCGCACTCGATCAGTGTCTTATCAAGAGCCCGGGACTCTCGAAGACTTAGACATGGCCGGCGTACACAACAACAATAACAATCCACCTCAAAACAACAATAATAACAACAACAATGAACCTCTACCGGACAATCGCCCTATGATTGAACTTTTGCAAGCACATGTAGAGGGCAACAATGATCCAATTGTCATACCCGCGATTGCAGCCAACAACTTTGAGCTCAAATCTGGATTTATTCAGATGGTCTCCGCTCAACCATTCTTGGGGCGTACCATTGATGATCCTCATGACCACATCAAAAGGTTCCTGCAACTCACGAATACGGTCAAATTCAATGGTGTTCCACAAGAGGTAATCCGTTTACAACTTTTTACTTTCTCCTTAGAGGGACAAGCCCGACATTGGCTTGCAAAGGAACCGCCACAAAGTATTCTGACGTGGACGGATTTGGAGACCAAATTCATAAATTACTTTTTCCCACCCTCTCGTACTACCGCTTTGCGGAATGAAATTATTAATTTTGAACAAAAGTACGATGAGACTTTTAGTGAATCTTGGGACCGTTTTAAAGAACTTTTAAGAAAGTGCCCACAACATGGTTTTACCAAAGTGCACCAAATTAATACTTTTTACAATGGTTTAAGCATGAATGACCAAGATTCACTAAATAGTGCCTCGGGGGGTAATATTTTGGTTAAGACTTCTAATGCCGCTTGGGATATTATTGAAAATAAGTCTCGTGTGCAAACCAAGAGTGTTCGGACTAATGCCGCTAGTGCTAGTACTAGTGACAATGACAAGAGACTTGACAAAATTACGTCGCTTCTTGAATCGCTTGCTACCCAAACCGCTAGCAACACCAACAGCATCAACGCTAAAAACGCTCAAGTCAATGTTGTTAGCCAACCATGTGAAATATGCGGGGGTCCTCACTCTTACACTACTTGTACCTCCACCCAAGACTATCCTTCTGAGAATGTTAATGCAGCATACGGTACCTATCCTCCGGCCGCTTATCAAGCACGTCCTCAAGGTGACCGCAACGTGCTTAGCTACCGCTCAAACAACTTTCTTTCCCCGCCCGGTTTTCCTCCTAACAACCCAAACCAACAACAAAACCTCAATCGCCCTCCTCAACAACAACCTCGTGCACCATACCAACCACCTCAAAGACAACCATATCCACCTCAAAGAACCAACCAAGTTTATCAACAACCTGCTTATCAACCACCCGCCTACCATGCTCCTCCTCCCAACCAACCCACCGCATTACACCAAGATGTTGAAACCTACATGAGGACTAATGATGTGATCGTGGAAAATCTCCAGCAGGAAGTGCTCAACTTGAAAGCAGACATGGTGAAACAAGGGAACGATCTTAGAGCCGATATGCGAAATTCTTTGAGTAGTCAAACGAATGACTTAAGGAACATGATGGCTGGTTTCTTCCAAGGTAATCAAACCTCTTCTTCGGGTACTCTTCCGAGTAACACCGTGGCTAATCCAAGAGGGGAGATGAAAGCAATCACCACTCGCAGTGGCAAAGGTACCAAGGAACCCGAGCTTCCTATACCTCCACCGGTGATTGTGACTAAGGAAAATGAGTCACCTAATCATATTCCTCAACCTTCTATTTCCCCAATTCCTCCACCTCTTACTTCTACCCCTCCTCCACCCAAGGATGTGAGTGATCCTACTATTCCAAAGCCTTCCTCTTCTTCTGATATACCTTATCCCTCAAGGTTGAGGAAAGAGAAGCTCAAAAGCAAGGACGATATTCAAGTTTCAAACTTTCTCAAAATGTTTAAACAATTAAATTTCAACATCTCCTTCACTGAGGCTCTCGCTCACATGCCTAAGTATGCGAAAATGTTCAAAGATCTTCTTAGCGACAAGGAGAAGCTTCTTGATATTGCTAATACCCAACTTAACAAGAATTGCTCTGTAGTGCTCTTAAGGAAATTGCCAACTAAACTTGGTGATCCGGGTCGCTTCTTAATCCCTTGCAACTTCCCGGGAGCAGAGAATTACATGGCCCTAGCCGATCTAGGTGCCAGTATTAACTTAATACCTTTAAGTGTTGGGAAGAAATTATCTCTCCCTGAGCTAGTCCCCACCAAAATGACTTTGGAATTAGCTAACCGTACGGTTGCTTATCCAGTGGGGATAGCCGAAGACGTTTTTGTAGGAGTCGACAAATTCACTTTTCCCGCCGATTTCGTCGTGGTCGACTACGATATGGACCCTCATGTGCCATTAATCGTTGGACGTCCATTCTTGAGGACCGGTCGCACTCTCATCGATGTTGAAGCGGGTGAGCTTATCATGAGAGTGGGTGACGATAAGATCGTCTTCAACATGGGAAAGCTTTCTAAACAGCCTTATTCATACGAGAGTGTTAATTGTATCGACGTTCTTGATGAGGCTTGTGAAGAACACTTCAAATATGCTTGCAAAAGTATTCCTACCTCTCCTCCCAATGTTTAGACCGTTTCCTCTATTGATTCATCACTAACTCTATTTGGAGAAAGTGATTTCCTTTGGAAAGATCTTGAAGCCACCATGGGAGATGTGAACTTAGAATATGACGATTCTCCCACCGATTGGGATGAAGACATTCGTCTCATTGAGAAACTTCTCAAAGAGGACCATATTTCTCCACCATCTCCCAAGGATATTGCTATTGATGAACCGAATTTGAATACGCCTACCATCGAAAATCCTCCGGATTTAGAGCTTAAGGAGTTGTCGTCCCATCTCGAGTACGTGTTCCTTGAAGATAAGAAGAAGTCGCCCGTCATCATTGCTAAGGACTTGAAAGAAGAAGAGAAATCTCGCCTCATCGCCGTGCTTAAAGATCATAAGAAGGTAATTTCTTGGAAAATTTCCGATATCCGCGGAATTGATCCAAACTTTTATACTCACAAGATTCTCATGGAAGATGACTTTAAACTCGCAATCCAGAGCCAAAGAAGGGTTAATCCTCGCATTCATGACGTTATCAAACAAGAGGTTATCAAACTTCTAGATGCCGGCTTGATTTACCCTATTTCGGATTCGCCATGGGTAAGTCCCGTCCATTGTGTGCCCAAGAAGGGCGGAATAACCGTTGTTCCCAATGAACACAACGAGTTGATTCCCACTCGTCTCGTCACTGGGTGGAGAGTTTGTATCGACTATCGCAAGCTCAATGATGCCACGAGAAAAGATCATTTTCCTCTTCCTTTCATGGATCAAATGCTCGAGCGTCTAGCGGGTAATGACTATTACTGCTTCTTAGACGGTTTCTCCGGGTATTTTCAAATTCCCATCGATCCCAAAGACCAAGAGAAAACCACATTCACTTGTCCCTATGGAACATTTGCTTACAAACGCATGCATTTCGGTTTATGCAATGCTCCTGGGACGTTCCAACGGTGTATGATGGCTATCTTCCATGACATGGTTGAATAAACTATGGAAGTATTCATGGATGATTTCTCGGTTTATGGCGATTCTTTCCATGCTTGCCTTGCCAATTTAGAACGTATGCTTAAGCGGTGTGAAGACACTCGCCTTGTTCTTAATTGGGAAAAATGCCATTTCATGGTAAAAGAGGGCATCGTGCTAGGACACAAAATCTCCAAAGCCGGTCTTGAAGTGGACCGTGCTAAAGTCGAAGTTATTGCTAAATTGCCTCCACCTTCAACCGTGAAGGGTGTGAGAAGTTTCCTTGGTCATGCGGGCTTCTACTGTCGATTCGTCAAAGATTTTTCTAAAATCGCTCGCCCGATGACTCACCTCTTGGAAAAAGATACTACTTTTATCTTTTCCAAAGAGTGTATTGAAGCCTTCAACCTTCTTAAGGATAAGCTAACTAAGGCACCGGTCTTGGTTACCCCTAATTGGGAGCTTCCCTTTGAGTTGATGTGCGATGCTAGCGACTTTGCTATTGGAGCGGTTTTGGGCCAAAGAGTGAACAAACACTTCCAACCGATCCATTACGCTAGCAAGACAATGACAGGGGCTCAATTGCATTAGACGACAACCGAAAAAGAGCTTTTAGCTGTTGTCTATGCTTTTGAAAAATTCCGCCCCTATCTTGTCCTTTCCACCACAATCGTGTATACCGATCATTCCGCGTTGAAGTACTTGTTAACTAAACAAGATTCCAAACCAAGACTTCTTCGTTGGGTTTTGCTACTTCAAGAATTTAACATCGAAATTCGTGATAAGAAGGGAGCTGAAAACCTAGCCGCGGATCATCTCAGTAGACTTGAGGATCCTTATCAAGGGGACCATCCGAACAAAGAGATCAATGACTCTTTTCCCCTTGAGACCTTAATGTCTATCAATTCGAATCAAGATGAGACCCCGTGGTTTGCGGACATTGCAAACTACTTGGCGGGTGGAATTCTCATTGACGGGTTAACATCCCAGCAAAAGAAGAAGTTCTTCAAAGACATTAAGACTTACTTTTGGGATGACCCGTATCTATTCAAACAATGTGCTGATTTGATTATTCGCCGATGTGTTGATGGACCGGCAGCTTTAGACATTCTCGAAGCTTGCCACAAAGGACCCACCGGTGGTCACTTTGGTCCCAACTACACCGCCAAAAAAGTGTTTGACTCGGGATTTTATTGGCCCACCATTTATCGTGATGCTCACGAGATGGTTAAACATTGTGATGCTTGCCAAAACAAGGCAAGATTACACATAAAGATGAGATGCCTCAAAATTTCATACAAGAATATGAAATCATTGATGTGTGGGGCATCGACTTTATGGGGCCATTCCCTGCATCTAAAGGAAACAAATACATCCTTGTAGCCGTTGACTATGTTTCTAAATGGGTTGAAGCCAAAACTTTACCCACTAACAACGCAAGGGTGGTTTGTAACTTTTTGAAATCGTTGTTCGCTAGATTTAGTGTGCCTCGTGCCATTATTAGTGATCGCGGGACTCATTTTTGCAATGATCAATTCGCAAGAGTCATGGCTCAGTATGGTGTCAATCATCGTCTTTCCACCGCTTACCACCCACAAACTAATGGCCAGGCTGAAATCTCTAACCAAGGATTAAAGCGAATTCTTGAACGAACCATGGGAGAGCATCGTGCCTCATGGGCCGATAAACTTGATGATGCTCTGTGGGCTTTTCGTACCGCATACAAGACTCCGATTGGTTGTACACCATATCGTCTCGTGTACGGGAAAGCATGACACCTCCCCATTGAGTTGGAGCACAAGGCTTACTGGGCCTTGAAGTGGGCTAATTTTGATATCAACAAAGTCGGTGACCTACGCAAAATCCAACTCAATGAGCTGAATGAACTCCGGAATGAGGCTTATGAAAATTCTTTGATCTATAAGGAAAAGACTAAGCTCATTCACGACTCTAAGATTAAAAACCGAGAGTTCCAAGTTGGAGACAAAGTTTTACTCTTTAACTCTCGGTTGAAAATCTTTTCGGGCAAGCCCAAATCTCGTTGGTCCGGCCCATTCACCATTGCCCAAATTTTTCCATATGGTACTCTCGAGCTCGCTCAACCTAATGGACCTAATTTTAAGGTGAATGGCCAACGAGTGAAGTTGTACTTTGGTGAGGACATCTCTCATGAGATGATTTCATCCCTCACCACGTTTCCCATGAACTAATTTTGGGTCGAGTCAGGCTTGTGACTCGATTATCAAAAACAAGCGCTCCTCGGGAGGCAGCCCGAGTATCTATCCTTTTCCGTTTTAACCTCCTAAGTGTAGGGGGACATGTATAGGTTGTTTGTGTTTGTGTGGTGATGTGATTACAGGGATGAATGCACTTTTAGAACCTTTGAAGAACCGTGCTCCCGTGTTATCCGAAATCCAGTTCTATCTTTCAACTATCGTGATTCAATTTTCTTCATACTCACATTTGAAATTGATCACGTTAGTCGTCTCTTCCTTAGCTTGATTTAACCAACGTGCACAATGTCATAAGTGTAGGGGAGATTTTTCCCACATGCTTAAACATTGAGGACAATGTTTATATTAAGTGTAGGGGGACTTCTATCGAAGTTTTAAGTGAACTTTTCCATTAAAATACCTTCATTTAACCGAAAAATCATCTTTTTCAGCATTTTTCAAATTTTTAATTAACTTTGGCCATTTAGTCGTAATTTTTAAATTTTTATCGTTGCTTTCATATGTATATATCCCGCAATAAAGTCAAAAATTGTAATAAAGTGGTGTAGCTAGTTTTGAAATCTTTGACATATTAGGCCCGTTGCGATTATTTTGACTCAACCCGAATAGACTTATCCAAGTTTATTCTAGCAAGTATCCTTAACCATGTAGACCTTAATTGGTTTATTAGGCTAAGCATCCACGAGTCTCATTACTTGAGATTTTAAATTGTGGAGAACGAGAAATGATAGAGTCAATTATAAGTCGGTATTCTTGCACAAGCACACTTGGTGTGATTATCTGCCTATTCTCCCATCACTTGCTAATAATTTATCTGCAATAAGTAAGGTCGTACGATTTGAAAAGTTACTTAGCTTCTAGCCCAAGATCGTTTAAAAGTTGCTCGGTAATGATAAGAGTTCATAGCCAAGGCGTAACTTATGAAGCGGGGCGCGAAGATTGGCGAGTCCGAAAACGCCCTAACAAGGCATGAGGATTCAATCTTATTGCTAAAGATCCAAGGTGATGTGAAAAGCATTATTCCCAAAATCAATATGAAGGATCAAGACTCACGACGAAAAGCAATCAACTCCCATAAAGATCATGGAGAAGTCTATCCGAAAAGACCCTAACAAGGTATGAGGATAAATAGATCCAAGTCCGAAAAGGAGGCGAATCGTTGTATCTCAAAATCCAAATTAGCGATTGAAGAAATAATGATGAAGTCGTGGTCAACAAAGTTGGAGTACCCCTCAAAAGTCTCCAAGTGAAGAAACTCTATTAACGAAGAGAAGACCATTATCTCAAGAACGTCTCTCGAAGATATGAAGTATGAAGTACATGCCAAATATCGGCCCGAGAAAGGTCTCAAATCGTGAAGAGAGTTTTGCCAAGATATGAACTTTTTGATATCTCGAGAAGCAGTTTTAAGAGATTTTGTCCTTTAGCTAACTATTAATCAAATCGTCCTACTTTATTTCAGCCTAAATAAACTATCGTAATAAGTCCAAAAATGCATCTTCATGATCATTCTAAGACAAAAATAAAATATAAGAGATACACCTAGGAATAAGGGAGTTTAAGCATATAATTAAGCCATATGTGTAAGTGTTTGATTTGATAACTTATAATAACAATGATCTCGTTTTTAAGCTTAGTTTGGGGAACGTGAAACTTGAGGGTGATAAATCTTCGCAGCACCGAAGCCCTAATGTAAGTCCTTGATCTCTTTGCAAGTTATTTCCATGTAGCTATTTTCAAGTGAAAATGGTTTTCTATCCTTTTGTTTCCTTTAAAGTTTTAATTTCTCTTAGTACTTTCATTTTTGTTTTAATAGTATATCAATAAGGCCAAGGTTGATTGATTATGAGAAAAGTGTAAATTTGCTTTATCACTAAGCATTGCATGAGGGCATGGAAATGGTTAAGTGTAGGGGATTTGATAGGTGTGAAAACACCCATCCTTTTACCACTTATTTCTTGCTAAAACGAGACCAAAACGCGTATTTAATATCATTTGTTTGGAATTATGCGTGGTTTTTGTGTTTATTGTGTTTTCAGAGTCAACCGGATGAATATTGGAGAAAACATGGGATTGCACGGGTTTTATCGAAGAAAAAGACTCAAAACGAAGTCTATTTCCAAGAGATGCAAAAGATTTGAAGTCAATGGGCCTATTTGAAGATTTATCGAAGAAAAGGACCAAAGATGGAAGATTTACATATGTCGAAGGAACTCAAGTCTATTAAACGAAGAAATTAAAAGACGAGTTGAATTTAATCGTCGACAAATCCCGAATCAGAATCGAAAACGTCAACTTTTCTGAAAAGACGAGAAGACAAGAAGAAAGGGAGAAACCCCACTCACCAACCAAAAAGAAGACCTATATAAAGACATCCTCTCACACTTTTTGAGCAAGTTTTTCATTTTTACAGTCCTTTCTTTTCTTATGTAGGAAGCCAACACCATTAAGGTGTTGGTGATTTTTTATTTTTGTTGAATCCTTAATCTTGTAAGTTTTTAATCATTCCATTTGTTTGTTTAACATTAATCTTTCAATACAATCTTCCATTTAATCTTGTTCATCTTCATCTTTTTGATTCAAAGTCTTAAGTTCTTGTTTGGTTGATTTTAATCTTTAAAAGTAAGTGGGTTTTGTGTTTTTAGTGTTTTGGCTTGATGATTATGGTTAGTAAATGATTATTGGTTAGTTTTGTTTAAATCTTTTGGTTAAATTTGGCTTGATTTGATAAAAATCTTATTACCCTGTTTTTTGTCTGTTACTGTTCTTCGTCCCCAATATTTCGAATCAAAGTAAACATTCTGGATCAATCACTTTCATTTTTTTCCGGATCAAGTTAACTATTCAGTATCAAAACCTTTCATCCAGAATATTTTATATTCCGGATCAACTCCTCTCATCCGGAATAATCATTTATTCCGGATCAACTCATTTATTCTGGATCACTTTTTATTCTGCATCAAACTTTTATTCCGCATCAAGCTCCATATTCCGAATCAACCTTTTCCATCCGGAATATCTAATATTCCGGATCAAGCTCAACATTCCGAATCAAGCTCCTTTTCTTTTTATTCCGGATCAACTTATATTCCGCATCAACCATTATTCCGGATCACCAATTTTATTCCGGATCAACACCATTTATTCCGCATGAACAAATATTCCGCATGAAGGATATTTATTCCGCATCAAACTTTTATTCCGGATCAACGATTATTCCGAATGAAGGTTGTGTTAATTATTCTGAATGAAGAGTGATATTCCGCATCAGTGATTTTCTGAGTTAAGGTTTTTACCTGTTTTATTTTAAGTAAAGTTTTATTTTTATTAATTGCTTTTAATTAATTGCTTTTTAGTTTATCTTTATTTACTTCACGCATTCACCTTTTTAGTAGCATAGAAAACCAAACCCCCTATTTGTCACCAAGAACAATAAGTACCACTTGGAGCTGTGATCAATTTGAGAAGATTTCGAGAATTAATCTGAATCCATAACAAATCTCTTGTATCAGACCTAAAAGATCAAATCAATATTTTAACTCATGATTTAAATGCTAGTGTTGAGGTTAGAAACATTTTGGAAAGATCCAATGGTGTTTTACAAGCTAAGTTAGACGAGGCTATAAAAAACAAATATAATGTAGACCTTAAAATTCAAAAATTTGATAAAGCTTCACAAACCCTAGAAAAATGTGTTAGTGAACAAAGGGATTCTAGGGATAGGTGTGGGATTGGGATGAAAGAGTATGCTGATGATCCACCACATGCTGGAAACTTTTATGGTGTCCTTAGAAAGGAGCTGTCTTGGACTGGTATTCCAGAACTTCATGAAGATGAATTTATTACTCCACCTAGAGTTCTTACCCCAGTAGAGGAATACAAGCAAAAATTAACAGGTTTAGACCAATGGAAGAAAGCCAATCCTACTTTGTTTGTTAAGGGTGGAATGCTTAGTGATAGCCTAAATGAGTCTACACCCATAAAAGTGACCAAACCCACCACTGGCAAGACTGTTGACCTTGGCTAAAATGTTGTTAGAAAACCTAGTACTAGATATGTAGAAAT
Organism: Glebionis coronaria; assembly: GCA_025667525.1. Lineage (NCBI taxonomy): Eukaryota > Viridiplantae > Streptophyta > Magnoliopsida > Asterales > Asteraceae > Glebionis > Glebionis coronaria. Next base: position 44,879,014 of record CM046878.1, read on the forward strand.
GTATAGAAAACCTAGGTCACCAAAAAGTCAAGTTGGTGATATTGGGACAGGTTTCTTTTCATCCAGACCTAGAGCTATGTCTAGAAAAGCCTGTTATACTTGTGGAAGTTTTTCACATTTAGCTTATAAGTGTGTCAATGTTTCAAAGGTCAACGCTGATAGAAAGTCAACCATGGTCAAACCTAAACCTTTTGTCTAACAAAGTCCACAAGTCATTAGACCAGCCCCATTCTTTACAAAAGGGTCTAATACTTATGGACAAAGGCCTTTTCAGAAGACCAATACGTGGTCTAACAGACAATGGGTTCCTGTAGCAAACCATAGGTTCAACGCTGATAAGGGTAATTTCAGCGCTGACAAGAACAAATTAAACGTTGACAGGAACGTTGCTAGACCAAGTAATGTCAAATATTTTCAACCAAAGGGAAAGGGGTCTAAAGCTTCGTCTATCTTGACATGGAGACCCAAACAAGACCAAAACCTTAGTTCAAAATGGGATTTCTATGACCTATAACAGATTTCAGTATATTTCAAAGGTCATAACTAAACCAATTGGGGTTAACTGGGTGTTTAATCCAAAAAGGGATGAACAAGGGGTTGTCATGAGGACTAAGTCTGTTCTTGTTGAACAACCAAATGAATCCAAGTCTGCTCAGGCTTGGGTTCCCAAAGAAAACTAATTTGTTTTCTTTATGTGCAGGGCATTCAAAAGCAGGTTAATGATTATGGCTATTGGGATAGTGGATGCTCTAGGCACATGACAGGGAAGGAAGAATACTTAACAAACTTCACTCCCATTAAAGATGGTGACAAAGTGTACTTTGGAGGCGGATATGGAACTATCACTGGCAAAGGCACTCTTATCACCAACAATTTGCGTTTTGAGAACGTGTTTTTGGTAAAAGAACTTGACTATAATCTGTTTAGTGTATCACAGGTTTGTGATAACAAAAATAAGGTTCTTTTCACTGATACTAAATGCTTGGTGTTGAGCAAAGATTTTAAAATACTAGATGAGAAATTCATTGATTATATAACACCTAGGCATAAGGACATTTATAATGTGAATCTTAATGGAATTAGGATGAATAATAATTTGTCATGTCTATATACTAAGGCTTCAGTTGATGAGAGTAATCTTTGGCACAGAAGGTTAGGGCACGTTAATTTTAAGAACATAAATAGACTTGTGAGACATGATTTAGTTGATGGGTTGCCTGAAAAAGCTTTCCACAATGATCATTCTTGTGTTGCATGCCTTAAGGGCAAACAACACAAAGTCTCCTTTAAGTCTAAACCAGTGCATTCTAGTTCTAAGCCACTTCACTTGCTGCATATGGACTTGTTTGGTCCAAATAATATAGAGAGCTTAAATGGTAAATCCTACTGTTTTGTCATCACTGATGATTTTTCTAGATTTACTTGGACTTTCTTTTTAGCTTTTAAAAGTGAAACTGCTGATACTTTGATTAACTTTATTACCCAATTAGAGAAAAAGACTGGGAATGAGGTTAAGATGCTTAGAAGTGATAATGGTGGTAAGTTTAGAAATAAGTTGTTAGATGACTTTTGTACCAAGAAAGGGATTACTAGACAGTTTAGTGTAGCTAGAACCCCACAACAAAATGGGGTAGCTGAGAGGGAGAATAGACACTCATAGAAGCAGCTAGGACTATGTTGGCTGATGCTCACTTTCCCATAGCATTTTGGGTTGAGGCTGTGAATACAGCTTGTTATGTACAGAATAGGGCATTAATCAACAAAATCCACAACAAGACACCTTATGAGCTATTTTGGGGTAGGAAACCTAATATTGGTTTTCTTAGACCCTTTGGCTGTCATGTAGTTGTTTTAGACATTAGTGATGCCTTAGGAAAGATTAGTGCTAAAGGTGATGAAGGCTATTTCATGGGTTATTCTGTGCAGAGTAGAGGATATAGAATTTACTTAAAGAAAGAAAAACGTATACTTGAAAAGTACATGTTAGGTTTTTAGAAAGTAAACCTAGTGATCCTGAGAGTGGTCCAAATTGGTTATTTGACTTGGAACCTCTATCTAGGACATTAAATTATATGCCTGTTACTAATCCAGAAATTGTGAAGGTGACTTAAAATGTTGTAGAAGAACCAGTTGTTGAAATTTTAGGTAAACAAGTTGATAAAGAGGTTGGATCACAAGAAGACAAATCAGCACCCATGCTTGAGTATGTTACCATTCCTATATGGACAGATGCATTTGCTGTTGCTGCTGCTAGAAAGGAAAAAGGTGGTCCACAAGTATCACCAATTGAAAACATGCATGATTCTTCAAATGCTGATAGAGGAAAATCTGGCGTTGACAACACAAATTCAGGCGTTGATGGATCAAACGTTGACAACCCAAATTCAGGTGTTGACAACTCTTTTGACCATTTATTCTCTTCTAGTGTTTTTGAACAAGGTGAACCTTCAAACAGAAAAGGAGAGGTTCACTCAGATGATGATGGAAGAGCATTTGAAGAAGATATTGGCAACTTGGAGACTGAGATTGATGATAATACAATAATTGAAGGAGGAGTACTTACATCCACTATGAAGAATCAACCTTCTTCTCTTATTATAGGTGATGTGATGACCCTTGTGAAAACTAGAAGGTCTCATCAGAATCATGGAGGATTTATCGCCAATATTCACAAGAAGGTTGATACCCCTCTTGTTCAAGCATGTTTGTTTGCCTGTTTTCTGTCACAGCAGGAACCCAAGAAGATTTTTGATGCTCTCAAAGAACCAAGTTAGGTGGAAGCAATGCAGGATGAGCTTCACCAATTTGCTATTCAGGATGTTTGGGAGTTAGTTGATTGTCCCAGACATGTCACACCTATTGGGACAAGATGGGTTCTTAGAAACAAAAAGGATGAGAGAGGAATTGTGGTCAGAAACAAGGCACGTTTAGTTGCTCAAGGATATACACAAGAGGAAGGGATAGACTATGAGGAGGTCTTTGCACCTGTTGCAAGGATTGAGGCAATAAGGATTTTTCTAGCCTATGCTTCCTGCATGGGATTTACAGTCTATCAAATGGATGTGAAGAGTGCTTTTCTTTATGGAATAATTGCAGAGGTGGTTTATGTGATGCAACCTCCTGGTTTTGAAGATTCAGAACATCCAGACAAGGTGTATAGAGTGAAGAAAACTATGTATGGACTTCATCAAGACCCAAGAGCATGGTATGGCACATTGTCCACCTATCTGGTGGAAAACGGATTCAAAAGGGGCACCATAGACCAGACTTTGTTTACAAAGAAGACTGGTAAGGATTTCTTACTTGTACAGGTCTATGTGGATGATATCATCTTTGGATCTTCTAGTCCAAAGATGAGTGAAGAATTTTCCAAACTCATGACAGACAAGTTCAAGATGAGTGCAATGGGGGAGATGAACTTCTTTCTAGGGTTACAAGTTCAGCAGAAAGATGATGGTATCTTCATCTCTCAAGACAAATATGTAGCAAAAATCTTGAAGAATTTTGGCTTTTCTCCACATGAGAAACGGGCTAGCACACCCATGGATTAGGAACACCCGTGGGGAAAGGTTGGAGATGGAAAAGAGGTGGATGTCAGGCATTATAGGTCAATGATTGGTTCATTGATTTATCTCACAACTTCAAGACCTGACATTATGTTTGATGTGTGTGCATGTGCACGCCATCATGTAACTCCCAAAGAGTGTCATCTTTATGCTGTCAAGAGGATTTTCAGGTATCTTAGGTGCTATCCTATATTGGGATTATGGTATCCAAAAGATTCTCCATTGGAGCTTATTGCATATTCAGACAGTGATTATGGAGGTGACAAGTTTGATAGAGAATCCACAACTGGTGGATGCCAATTTTCTTGGGAGTAGGTTGATATCTTGGCAATGTAAGAAACAAACAGTGGTGGCCAATTCTACAACTGAAGCAGAGTATGTAGCTGCAGCTGCTTGTTGTGGACATGTCTTATGGATTCAGAACCAGCTGTTGGATTATGGGTATAATGTCATGCATACCAAGATTTTTGTAGATAATAACAGTACTTTATGCATTATTAAAAATCATGTACATCACTCTAAAACAAAACATATAGAAATTAGACTTCATTTTATAAGAGATTGTTTTGAAAAAGGTTTAATACAACCAGATAGGGTTGACACAGAGGAAAATGTGACTGATTTATTAACTAAACCTTTTGATACTAGAAGATTTCAATACTTGGTAACAAGTATTGGAATGATCAATCTTACTTAATATGTGTTTTGGGAACTTATTGTAAAAGTATGTACAGGATATGCATTGTTATTGGTTTTGTAAAAAATTACATTTTGCATTTTATTTGTCTAACGCTGACAAAGGTTATTTTAACGCTGATAAGTGTTAAATTGACGTTGTCAGCAACATGTTAGTTTTGTGGTTTTTGATCTAATTATGCAGGCATTGTTAGCATTGTACAAATGGATACAGAGTTGCTTATGGATTCTTGGAGCATTATTGAAGCATATTCAAGTTTATGGATGATGGTTGGAATATTTATATTCCTATCTTGACATAAATTTTTATTACATGCATTTTATTTAGCAACTTATGTATCATAGTTTAAGGGGAGGTTTAGGAAACCTTTAGGACTTTTTGGATATTCATATAATACTCTTATCACAATTCTAGATTTTGTCCACTGGTGAGTATGAATTAGATTACTAACTCATGAGGCACTGTAGCATGCAAAGTTGATATACTATGCACGCTGCCATGACTTTTTGGCCTAGAATTGGACGTGGTCTGTTGGGAGACTTGAGTATGAGTTTTATTGGGCTTACCTGGGAAGTTACAAAGGATTTTATGAGATAACTTCATTGTTAAGAACTTTGGTTAGCAAGGGACACTTGAGGACAACTATGTCTATCTTGCTTAAGCAAGTGTGCATGATTGGACAGTGCTTGCCACCCTATAGTAATTTTCAGTTTATAGGTTATCTTTACTAGGATAAATCACTTTGTTAAGGTCCTTTTTCATTATTATTATTTTTATTTTTTGACGTTGACAGATTTATTTCCAAACGTGTTAGGACCAATTTTGACGTTGACATGGCTTTTTCCAACGTTGACAAGAATATAGCCGTTGGGCGTTGATAGGTTATTTTTGACCGTTGACAACCATTGGGTCCTACCCAGTTGTTATTTTTGACGAAAATTTGGGACGTAATTTTGGGAGTTGGTAACTTTTTATTAATGCACAAGATAAGTTATTTTCTTTTCAAGATTTTCATCATTATATTTTGAAAATAACTGCCTAATTTTTGACCAATCACATGTGCCTACCTCTCCTATATATTTGGCTCATTATTTTGAAACAGGGTAACTACTTATTCTTGTCTAACTAAATTTTCACACATATTCATCTTTCATAACATATTTTACAGCTTTCTACATCAATGGCGTCTAAGTTTAAACCGAGTGATTTGGTATTGGGATTCAGAAGTCAGCATAACATGGTTGCCTATTTGGAGGCTGATGATGCTCTGTTTCCTCAATATACTTAGATTGTGGCATATTTAAATGCATCCCCATTAAGGTATGCACTTTCTCATGCTCCTCTTATCCCTGTCACTCATATTAAGTAGTTTTGGAATACTGTCACTTCCTCAACAATTAATAATGTGACTACATTGACTACTACAGTCCATGTGCGTTCATGGGTGGTTATTGAATCCTTGGTTTGCTAGGCTTTTCATCTTAATGATGCAGATGGTATAACCACCCTACCCATTGGTGAGCTAGAACAAGGACTTCAAGCTTTGGGTTATCCTTTCCCTGAAGAGGGATCTTTAAATAAATATTCAAAACAGGAATTTCCCCCTAGCTTGGAAGTACTTAATACATGTCATACTTCAATGTTTGAGTCCCAAATATACTGCACATAATGAAATTAACAGATCAATTGGTAGTGCCATTGTGTGTATTGCTACTGGGCAAAAATATAATTTTTCTAAAATGATTTTTGATGGCATGTGTAAAAACAAGGGTAGCAAGATGACTCTGGCTTACCCAAGATTTTTGCAAATGGTTTTTGATGAACAAAGGTATTGCACCAGGGATCATGATGATTTTTATACGATCCTTGTGCAAAAGAAAGCATTTTTTGGAAAGATGAATTCACTCCCACATAGAGACTTACCCCTTACTCAAGCCATGCTTGCTGTTGTTACAGCAGCACAACCTCAACCTGACCTACAACCATAACTAGACCCATTACCTGAACCATCACCATCACCCCAACATATGGAACTTGACCGAGATCCCTTCAACGCTGACACGTTCAATGTTGGCGTTGACACTTCAAATCCAAACGTTGACACCTTTCTACAACAGACCAAAACACCCTTAACCTCCAAACTGAAACCCAATCCACATCATCTTCTTCACCCCCAGACTTTAGGATGGAAAAAAGCCAAAGGACTATTGGAGTGTTCTCCTCTGGTGGTCCTAACCATGTTGTAGAGAGAACCACCACCACAAGTGTGGTTGGTGACATGGGTGGGGCTAGGACTATTGGAACTAGCTTAGATGCAGGCCAAGTCAGTCCTAACATCATTAAGACCCCATCCATGCCCCATGACTCTACTTTGGGAGGTCAAATTCCCATTCTAGAGGAGGGCAAATTGGAACCCTATACACTGTTGGAATTGACGGCTGTCTGCATTACCTTGCAAAAGCAAAATACAGACCTTGTACATATTGTCTCTAGACAAGGCCTTGAACTCAAGCAATTAAGGGAGAGGATTGTTGTTTTGGAAGTTGCTGAGACTAGGAGAAGGCAGACAAGAGTCCTTTCATCAGGGGAGGATTCTTACAAAGGGGAGGAAGTTGCTACTGAGCCAATTAATTTGAGTGACAAAGGCTCACATGAAGGAGAATCTTTGGGCATAGCTGAGGCTCTAACAGATTTGAAGAGGCAACCAGGTTTTGATGTTTCATTGGTTACCCCTACAAATTTGAATTTTTTTTACTAAGATGATGGAGCAGTTCACAAGAAGCGCTGACAAGAGTAAATTGAGCGTTGACAAGCAAATTTTTGACGCTGATAAGCCAAGCGTTGACAAGAGTAAGTTAGGCGTTGACACACAGGTTTTGGACGTTGATAGACATGTAGGTATGGTTGATGTATTCCAGTCATCAGCTATCATCAAGGAAGTGTCTACACAGGTACCATCATCATCTTTACCCATCATTGATACATTAAATAAGGGTAAAGGAATTATGGTAGAAACAGTGGTTCCCAAGGGTGCAGTCCATGTAAAATTTGATTCAATGTTGGCTGCACAACTTGAGAAAGAAGATAGGATGAAGGAGACTGCTATTGAGAGGAAGGAAAGCAGTGGTGATGAGAGCATAGATTCAAGTGTCATGATTATTGATGAACTAGAGAGGCTTGAAAATGGTGATGAGTTAGCAAGGGAAAAGCTTGCACAGTTGAAGAATCAGGTAGATTATGATATGCCTGAAGTTGCTCAGATGTACTTTGCATGGGAGAATAGAGTAATGGAAAATCCAGACATGACTTTATCAGATCAAATTTGGGGTTTGGAGATTCTACTCAGAGTTCAAAGAGATTGCAAGGTGATTCTGAAATACAAAGCTAGCAAAGTTCTTGAAAGGAACAAGACATAAAGGAGGGAGCTTTATTACATGTTGCTCAAAGGTCATCAAACAGGTTGGACTTTCAGAAAGTTGCAGGGATTGTCCTTTGATGAATTGGAGTATAAGGCTTATCCTATATGGGCAAGTGTGCAAGAACAGAACACTATTAGACTCCTTTCAGATGAAAGAAAAGAAGAACTTGTAGAAGAAATGAAGATCCAAAAGGATTTGGTTACACCAATACCATTGAAGAAGGAGTTCCTTTTGAGTTTCCAGAAAATTAGGATAGAGTGAATCCTAGTGAAGCTATTATTAGAAAGAGTCTTAAGCTCTCACCCTTGGAAGTTTCACAAATGGTAGAAGTGTTACCTCATGATTCCAGAAACCCTATAATTAGCTATGAGGAAGATGCAAGTAGGTTTTGGATGATTGGCAGATATGGGAAGATGGTACATACTTTCACTACTCTTATGTCTTTGTTTGCAAGCCTAGATAGGGAAGACTTGGCAGACCTTTGGAGGTTGATGCAGGCCAAGTATGAGACTGAAGCACCTACTTCAGTCAATGGAATAAAGATTTGGTCAACATTCAAGAGGATGTGTGCACCAGATGAAGAAGATCCAGTTTGGAAGGATTTTGATGATATCAGTGGACTTTATTGGCGTTTCTATTTAGCAGCTGGTGTGTATCATTTGAGTACTACAAAGTTTTCTGAATATCTTCTTGTGGATGCTGAGTATCCTATGTCCAAAGAAGTTTTGAAGAAAATGATGACAACACAGCTGGAGATAGACTACTCAAGTGACGTGGCCAAAGATTTGATTAGGTTTATTTTTTTTTCCAGTTTGATAAGATTTGTAAGAATCCTCCTAGTTCTTAGTTTTTATTCAGAAACTTGATCATTAGAGTAGATTTCAAGTTTAGGGGAGGATTGTTGGGAATAAAATGTAGCCAAGACACTTGGACGCTGACAAGAACAATTTTTACGTTGATTGGAAGAAATCAAGCGTTGATAGGAAGAAGTCAAGCGTTGATAAGAAGAAGTCAAGCACTGATAGAAGACTTAGTCTACACATTTTATGTTTCTAGTATGTTTCTAGTAAAGATATGTTCGACAATGTATTTCTTATGTTTATCTTTACCAAGAATAGTTGATACGTAGAATCTTGTACAAGGTTCCTTAATCTATAGAAGGAGGCCTTTAGGTTTTAGTTCAATATACGTTTTTATACTTTCATTGTACGCAAGTTCAGTTTATCAATCAAAGTGAAAGTTTGGTTATCTTGTTTGTGTGTTCTTGTTTAAGTATTAATTCCGCATAATACTTGAATTGTTACATATACAACAAAGTTTCTCTATGTGTTTAACTTGATTTATTCTCGTTTACACAAGCTAAATCGATCTAAGTTTGGGATCAACAGTTAACTCGTCCTAATACGTGTGTAAAAGAACATAATAGTCTTACTTTAGACTATATCTTGGTGATTCGATATAAACCCAAATTCAGTGAATTTGTTCTTATTCGTGGGAATTGCATTGCAAAAGGTATGTAACGCTAATTCGATTAATTATAATTGTGTTATTATAATCTTGTTAAATCGCTTCCGCTATATGTGATTTGATCTTTGTTAGGGTTTTAATAATTGTTATGAACAATATAAACCTTCAGTAGCATCGAGAGCCGTTTTAACATGTTATAATTATCGAAGATTTAAAATTTTTTAACTAATAATTGTTTGAGTTAAAACTACATGTTTTTTAAGTTTTCTTAACAATTTAGGGTTTTATTTTTTAATATTCGGTTTGGACGAATTTTTTAATTTTTTCTTGAAACCCTAAATTACATGTTGTATGATTTTAGATAAAATTGCATGATTAATTGTTATATCATATAGATTCAATGTTACGATAAGTAGAGATTTAATTGTTAAGTGATGTGGGTGGATCCATGATGAACACGCATGTTTTTCATGGATCATAAAAATTGAATGTGCTACGTGTTTTGTTTTGTTTCAATAAATCTAGAATTAGGGAAGACTTTTTATGAACATAAAAACCATAGATTTTAAACTTATTGAATAAATCATATGCATGCGGCTGGTTTATTTATTTATTGCACATATAAATTGTTACTATGTGTTTATGATTTAGTTTTTTATGTACCTTATTGTTTTCATGTGTTTTTTTATGGACTAAATCATATTAAAATTAAGATTTTTTTGAGATCTAAATTACATAAAATTACGTTGATTGGTGATTTGCAATAATAATTTAACGGCATACTCCTTTTGACAAACTATAAAGTGGGTATAACGCGCTGCTGGTCATGTACCTGGCTAAGCAAGGAGGTTACACCATTGTCACTGACCAAATTCCCGGCTCACCTGTGCGTCAAATTGATATTACCTATGATTATTATTTGCATTATACCTTAAGGTTGATTTACCACAAATTCACATCCAAAACACAATGAATAAGGTTATTGCTATGTGATTTAGCCGAGTTCTAGAAAAAGTACGTTGTGAATAGTTGTGGGTAAGTCTTTAATTGGTTAAACAAATACCTCAACATAATATATGTAGAAATTTAGTCTCGTGAAAAAGTTTACTAAATGTTTTATTAAACATATGTTATGAAGTTGTATGCATGCTTCTCCATACATTGATTTTGACATCAAATTTATACCCGTAAAATTTAAGTCGAATGCCATCTAATTGACGGACACTTGAAGTTACAATGTCATCATATGAGATTTTGGACAATGTTGTGATGGAAAGAAAACTTTTCATAGAATGAGAATTCGCATGATAAGTTTTATGTTCTTTAGATTAGATGACTTAATTAAGTTACTCAGTGAGATCTGGAAACTTAAGGCATTCAAAGGGGATAAAACATGTTTACAATGCAAAACATTCTTTTGGCAATGTAAATCCCTAAAATATATAGAAATTGCAAAACGTTTGTCAATTGAATTGTTCGACAAGACACTAGGTTGAATACGTTCATTACTAGCAGATCAACTGATGTAATGGATTTATTTCAATATAGGTTCTAGTTTCAAGGAAAATACTATGGTTATTTATTTACCGAGGTAATTTTATTTTATTTAAAGAATTTATCGAAAATACTAATATTTGAACTTATTGCTGTAGAAATGGCTCAACCCGACAATAACGCTTTAAGTACTGCGTTCAAAACGTTTTTTATCGTCCAGAACTTACTGGCCCAAACTTCAATGATTGGTATCGCTCCTTATAAATTTTTCTGAGAGTAGCGGGTACTATTGATTACTTGTCCATGGTCGTTCCAGCCGAGCTTGCAAAAGGAGCTTCGGATGCTGGAAGGCTCGCACACCGTGCGGAATTAAATAAGCACTCTGATGTGGCTTGTTTAATGGTTGGGAAAATGTCACCTTCTCTACAAAAGAAGTTTGAGCTTTATCCTCCCATGCGCATGCTTGAGGAACTCAAGGCCACGTTTGAGAAGCCACAAAATGTGGAGATCTACGATATAGTAGATGCTTTTCATAGCTGTAAGCAATCCCCTGGGAAATCCGTAAGTGCACAATATATGGAAATGAGAGGTTACATGGAATAACTCATTGCACTTGGGAAACCCTATGACCATGATATGGCGATAAACTTGATCAATAGGTCCCTTGAGAAGGACTTTCGCGATTTTGTTAGGAACTATAATATGCATTGCACGGGGAAGTCAATTAATGATTTGCATGCAATGCTCATTGACTATGAAAAAGGGTTAAAGGACAAGGCGTCTACCTCTACTCCTCAAGTACTTGACATACAAAAGGGTAGAGTGACTAATCCAAAACCGCAAGCGAACAAAAAGATGAAAGGCAAAGGCAAGCAAGTTGCGACTAATCAAAAGCCTAAGCAGAACTTTGCTAAGAAAAATCAATCTCAAAAGGATGAGACTTTTCACCATTGCGGCGTCAATGGTCATTGGAAGAGGAATTGCCCTCTTTACCTCGATGAGTTACGAGAAATTATGCGAAAGAAGTCTGAGCTAAGTGCTGCAACTTCAGGTAACTTATTTATGATTGAATTATTTAATCTAACATATAAGTTAAATTCCTGGGTATATGATACGGGATGTGGTATTAACATTTGTAATACGCTGCAGGGGTTTAAGCTGGAAAGGAAGTTATCTTATGGGGACAATATCTGCAAGTGGGCAATGGAGCACAAGCAGCTGTTGAAGCTATAGGAACGTTTAATTTAGTTTTACCTTCGGGTTTACTACAGATTTTATACAATTGTCACTATACACCTTCTATTATTAGAGGTGTCATTTCCTTTTCTTGTTTGTTAGATCTTGGATTTATTCACACTATTGATAATAATGGAATTTCTGTTTTCAAAGATGGTATACTCTATTTTAATGCAATTTCTATGAAGGTGTGTTTGAAATTGACATGCATGATAATGATTCCAAGTATAATAATAATTCTGTCTTTAGCATGAATAAGAAGAGAAAGTTAGACAAGAACTCTACTTATCTTTGGCATTGTAGACTTGCCCATATTGGAAAGACTCGTATACAAAAGCTTCAACGTGAAGGTCTTTTGGAAAATATCAATGATGAATCATTTGATAAATGTGAGTCTTGTATCTCTTGAAAGATGACCAAGAAACCTTTTAATAATATTGCTGAAAGGGCTACTGATCTACTTGCTTTAATACACACTGATGTGTGTGGACCACTTAAACATGTGTCAAGGAAATGTGCTAGCTACTTCTTAACATTTATGGATGATTATAGCCGTTATGCTTATGTTTATTTACTTAAACATAAACATGAGGTATTTGAAACATTCAAAGTGTTTAAAGCGGAAGTAAAATTACAACTAGGAAAGAAGATTAAATCTCTTCGTTCTGATAGAGGTGGTGAGTACTTAAGTCAAGAGTTTAAACATTATCTAAGTAAGAACGGAATTGTTCCGAATCTTACTTCTCCTTATACTCCACAACAAAATGGTGTATTCCGAAAGGAGAAATCTTACACTATTAGATATGGTGCGATCTATGTTTAATCTAACAACTTTGCCATTATCCTTTTGGGGCCATGCCTTAGAATCTGCGTTTCGTATTTTAAATATGGTTCTCACGAAGAAGGACAATAAGACACCATATGAACTATGGCATGAAAAAAGCCATACTTGTCTTATTTAAAGGTCTGGGGTTGCGAGGCATATGTAAACGTGACTCGGGTGATAAACTCCAACAACGATATGTGAAATGTATCTTTGTAGGATACCCTAAGGAAATTATGGGTTACTACTTTTATTATCCACTTGAGAACAAAGTTATTGTTGCTAGGTATGGAAAATTCTTTGAAAGTGATCTTGTAAATCAAGAATTCAGTGGGAGAAATTATGATCTTGAAGTGAGTCATATGTATACATTTCCTTCTTAAAATACTAGCGAAATAATTCTTATAGAACCAGTAATTCTGGGAATTCCACTGGAAATAATTCCTCTACGTAGGTCTAAAAGGACTATACGTGCACCAAGAAAACTATGTCTTAACATAGAGGATGATGATGATGATGAAGTAGGGAATCTTGGAGAACCTGCTAATTATAAATCCGCCATGCTTGATCCTGTAAAGGATATGTGGATGGTTGCTATTATTTAGGAAATGAAATCGATGAAAGTTAATGATGTTTGGATTCTTTTAGATCTACCACCAAATGCTAAAGTAGTGAGACATAAGTGGATATAGAAGAAGAAAACCGACATGGATGGCAAAATACAATCCTATAAAGCTCGTTTAGTAGCTAAAGTTTTTACTTAAACTTTTGGTGTAGACTGCGACGTTTTCTCCTGTAGTAGAGTTCAGAGTTATTAGGATTCTCATAGCTATATCAGCATACTATGACTATGAGATATGGAAAATGGATGTTAAAACTGCCTTCTTGAATGGTCGCTTAGATGAAGGTATCTATATGCAACAACCGGAAGGGTATGTTGATCCTATGTATCCAAAACGCGTGTGTAAACTTCAAAGATCTATTTATGGTTTGAAGCAAGCATCATGTCAATGGAATAAATGATTTGATGAAGAAATCAAGAAGTTAGGATTTATTCAAAATCGTGATAATCCATGTGTATATCGCAAAGCTAGTGGGAGTGATGTAGTATTCCTAATTTTATATGTTGATGACATATTAATCATGGGAAGTAACATTCCAAGACTTAAAGAAGTTAAGGATTATCTTGGTAAATGTTTTTCTATGAAGGATTTAGGAGAAGCTGCATACATTCTGGGAATTAAATCTATCGAGATAAGAGTAGACGGTTAATTGGTCTTAGTCAAGATGCTTATATTGACAAAATATTGAAGAAGTCTAATATGCAAAATTCCAAGAAAGGTTTTCAACCTATGGAAGTTAAGCATAATCTAATTCATGAGATGGATGCATCTACACCAGAAGAGGTGGCTTACATGAAGAAGGTGCCTTATGCTTCGGCTGTAGGATCTATTATGTATGATGTAAGATGCACAAGGCCTGATGTGGCGTTTGATCAGAACTTGGTCAGTCGTTACCAACAGAATCCGGGGAAGCTCCACTGGACTACTGTTAAACATTCTAATGTATTTGAGGAGTACGAAAGATATGTTTTTGGTATTTGGAGGGAAACCAGACACAAAACTGAATGTTACAGGTTTTTGTGATGCGTTCTGTCAATGTGATAAAGACGATACGAAGTCTCAAATGGGTTACGTGTTTGTTATCAATGGAGGAGCAGTTGACTGGAAGAGCAAGAAGCAGACAACTATTGCAATGCATGCGACCCAATCTGAGTACATGGCTGCTTCAGAAGCTGCAATGGAAGCTGTTTGGATTAGGATGTTTATTTGAGATCTTGGAGTGATGCCTTCAATTAAAGAACCTATTGATATGTATTGTGACAACTGTGCTGCAATCATATTCGCCAATGATTCTAGAGTCATGAAAGGCGCCAAACACCTTAAACGTAGATATCACTACGTCCGAGAACAAGTTGAAGCTCGTGAAATCAAATTATTAAAAGTTCGCATAGATGATAACATAGCTGATCCTTTAACTAAGGCTTTGTCTAGAGGTAAGGTTATTGAACATGCCAAAAGCATTGGGCTTCAATTAGCTAGCAAATTTATGCAATAAATTTGTGATTAGTATTTGGATAAAGAATGTTAAGACATTATTATTTAATGAAATAAAGTTGAGTTACGTTTATTTCTTGTTATTTAATTTTGTATCCTATTTTATATGTTTTAATCCATGAATATTATTGTATTCTAAATGTCCATTGTTGATTAATAATATGGGAGTATTATTAAATTAAGACAAATCAAAATTGTGATAGAGTATACTTGAAAGTATACCGATCGATTTTGGATGATATTCGATGAATCGAATGTTGGAAATACGTTTTTCGTATTAGAAAGGATCGGTCACTCCAACAATAGTCCATGTAATAGCTTGTAGTTTAGTTATTTACACTTATTAAACAAAGCCCAAACCGAGCCCATAAGTTGTATGGGCCGGCAACCCAATGTAAGCCCAAGCCCATCTCATGGGATTGGGTATATAAACCTTCTCCTTAGATGGAGAGGGTGTGGATTCATTCATTTTACACATAGTAAACAAAGTGTTTTATTATTTTCTCTCTCAAGTGTGTGTGTGAAATCTACCAAGTTTCTATCTCTTTCTCTCTCTAAAACATAAGCAAGATTTACGTATCCTTCAAATGGTATCAAGAGCCATGGGATGATTGTTTGGTTTTTGTGTTTGTGTTCTTGATTCTCTCGCCTATTTTGATCCAAATCCACACGTACCAATTTTTTTTGTGTTTTTATTGTTTAATCTTGATATACTTCATCTACTTACTTGTTGTAGTAATTTGGTATTGTTACTTTGGTTAAAAACACAAAATTTTTGGGTTTTGATTCATTTTTAGGCTTAGAATCTCGAATTTGTTGTGTTTTGTACTATCCGAGAAAAGTGGTAACGATAGTACGATCTGTGTATTGTGATCGCATAAACCTGGGGTTTCTACTTGCTATCCAATAGCACAATCACAAAATACGATCACTCACTGCGATCACATGCCACGATCACTCACTGTGATCACATGCCACGATCACTCACTGCGACCACATGCCACAATCACTAGTGCGATCGTTGGGTACGATCACTAGTGCGATCCGAGTACGATCGTTGGGTACAATCACTAGTGCGATCTGAGTACGATCGTTGGGTACGATCACTAGTGCGATCCGAGTAAGATCGTTGGGTACGATCACTAGTACGATCCGAGTTCGATCGTTGGGTACAATCAAAGAGTGCGATCACTCGTCACGATCAAGGACTGCGATCCCCACTAAGATCAAGTGTTGCGATCCAACATCTAGGGGATTTCAACATTATTTCTCGGCTTTAACACACAACAACAAATACATTTACTTTCTCTCATTGTTCGATCAACATTTGTAAATCTTAACTTATCGAAATGGAGTACACATCTCTTACGGATAAGTCCATCCTCTCGGGTACAAATAATCGTCCACAAATGTTGGAGAAGTCTATGTACAAGGATTGGACTTCTTGAATGGAACTTTACATGTTAAACAAAGAGAATGGACATTTCATTTGGGCATCGGTGCTCAACGGACGATTAGATTATGGTACAGTGACGGAAGGTACAGTTACTCGTCCTCGCACAACGGGTGAATTGACTGGAGATATGAAGATTCAAGACAAATGTGATAAGTATGCTACAAACATCAGTCTCCAAGCCCTTCCTCCAGATGTCTACAAACTTGTCAACAAACATAAAGTTACCAAAGAGTTATGGGATAGAATTCGTGTTCTAATGCAAGGCACCTCGTTAACTAAACAAGAACGAGAGTGTAAGCTTTATGATACTTTTGATAAGTTTGCCTATGTCCCCGGGGAGACTCTCAATGACTACTATTTGAGATTTACCCTATTATTGAATGAGCTTAATATCTATGGCATGGCAATTCCTACATTTCAATTAAACACCAAGTATTTGAACACCCTTCCTTCAGAATGGCGTAAGTACGTGACGGATGTTAAATTGGCTAAGGACTTGCATAACACCAATGTGGATCAACTTTAAGCTTTTCTTCAACAACACGAATGCGATGTGATCGAGGCTCGGTTGTCTACACCTCAAGTTCATGATCCACTTGCCATGTATGCTTCTCAACAAAACATGGCTTATACTTATCAACAACCATCATACTTGCAGCAGCCACCACCACACACCTATCAGCAACCACAACAACCATCTTATCAACCACTAATGATGCCACAACAAGCATTTCAACAAAGTGTTCATCAACAATCTTTTCCACAGCAACCACCACATCAGACATCACCATCACAAGCCAACACTTCTCCAATGGGCTATACTCCTCAGCAAGGATATTCTCCAACTGAAGCAAAACCAGCACAAGCCTTCTACTCCAATGAACTTCCACCAATCCAAGCACCAGTATTTACTCCAAATGATACGCCAACTGATGTTCTAAACCATCTCATTGCCTACTTGTCAAAACTTGTTGCAACTAGACGATTTCCACCAACAAACAATCAGCTCCGCACCTCTTCAAATCCTCGACAACAAGCCACTGTTCAAGATGGTCAAGTGACGGTGCAACCTATTCAGGGAAGCCAAAATTCATATGGACCTCCTACAAGGACTGTGAATTCTCAAGCTAATGGAAATGGAAGCCCTATTGGTCCTCAAAAGGTTGTGACTTTCTACAATTGCCTAGGACAAGGTCATATGGCTAGGGAATGCACTCAGCCAAAAAGAAGAAGGGATGCAACATGGTTTTGTGAGAAGATGTATTTGGTTGATGCTCAGTCTAAGGGCAAGATTTTGGATTTAGAAGAGTTAGCATTTCTTGCAGACCTAGGGACAGCAGATAATGAAGGCATTGCAGTCGTTTCTACTTCTAATGTAGCATATCAAGCGGACGATCTTGATGCATATGATTTGGATTGTGATGACATTCACTCAGCCTCAGCTGCTCTCGTTGCTAATCTCTCTCACTACGGTTCTGATGTCGTTAGTGAGGTACCCACCACAACCATTCTTGATAATGATGATAACCCACATCAAGTTGGGCATGAAAATGACAACCTCGAACAACATTCGGGAACTAGTAACTCAAATGATGTGGTACCCAATCCTACACATTTGAGTGAACCTCAACGAAATGCTACGACGGGTATGGAATCTTATGCTCACCATGATTTGGTCATGGTGCCTAAACATATTATTGATCAAATGCATATGGCTCTCAGACAATCCGTAGATACGAATTCCACCCAAACAGCTGAGCTTGCGTTGTATAAAGAAAAGGTCAAAGCTTTTGAAATGGTCACTCAAGAAGAGAAAATAACGTGTTCTGAATTTGACCAATTTCGTTTTAAAAAGATTGAACACTTGAAAGAAATAGAATCATTAAAAGCTAATCTTTCCAATGAATTAAAAGCAAAAGAGTCGGTTGTAAATGATTTTCAGAAACTTAAAATGGATTTTGAAACTCTCGAGTCTAAAAAGTTTTAATCGGAAATTAAATCTACCAAAATTCTTAAATTCAAAGAACAACAGCATTTAAAACAATACGCTTCCACAGAATAGGTTTATCTTTTAACTAAATCGTTTAAAGAACTCGAACTTAAGCGTCTTCAAGATTTACCACCTAATCCCGGTTATGCAAAACAAGCTCAGGAATATATTACTTGTCTTTATGATGTGACCCTAATTGGCAAATCGAAAGAAGCACCTTCTGTTCGTAGTACTGAGGAGACACAGTCACTTGCGGAAGAAACTCATTCTAAAATGCTTTCAAAATTCCATAAGATTGATTATGATAAGCATAATAAAGATCAATTTGATAAAAAGACTCGTATTCGATTACAAAAGGAATTATCTCAATTAACAGCTTTTGTGCCCCAAAGTTTATCAACGGAAAACCATCCTAGTACGTCTCCTACACTTGTCAAAAAGGATTTAACTAAGTTAATTCCACCGGTAAGTAAGGCATCCGATAGTTTAAATGCGGTGCACCAACACTTAGCCGATTTTGACAAGGTCATTGTGGAACGTACGACGGCTTCGGCCATAACGAAAGGTGAATGGAATTTTGAGCACACTAGAGCTGCATTTTGAGACGAAATTGTTCCATTTGTAAATAATATTACAGCTTGTCTTCGCAATGTCGATCAAGAATTTCTTTTGGAAATAGAAGAAGTTAGACGCGTTTTCACTGAAATGGATGATGCATATGAAAACGGTTTAATTGAAATTGAACGAATTTCACGTCAAAATGATCAGCTTCTGAAGCAAGTGATGTCTCATGATATTGTCTCCGTTTGTGTGAATAAAAGTGTTGATAATGATTCTATTGTGCATAATGTTGAATTTGTGGATAATGTGGTAGATAGTACTTGTCATAAATCTGAGGCTGGATTTTTAAAGCTTAAAGATTCGTATTATTCGCTTTCAAAACATTTTGATGAGATTCAAACACATAGTATTTCGCTTGAATGCAAGCAACAATTTATTCAAGAAATCTTTGAAATGTCATTCGAAGGTGTTAATATCGATGATGCAAATTTTCAAAAGAATTTTCGATTGACTTTACAATCAAAACAGCGCTAGCCAAGTGACAAGGTTGCTAAATCATTGCCGATAGACATAGAGAAATCTAAGGAGCTTAACTGTGTGAACGTACTTGAGGCCGCTGAGAATTTTAAACTTGATCTAGATAATCGAGTTTCCAAGATTTTATCCAAAGTTGATAACTTAAAACAGAAAAATACACAACTCTTCGATTCAGTAAAGCCCGCATGTGCTAATACCACTGGACAGAATCAATCATTGATTGAACAATTGAAACAAAAGTCGGTGGAAATATCTGACTTGAGGGAACAAATTATTGATAAAAATCTAGCTTTGACTGAGTTAAAGGAAACACTTCGTACCCTAAAAGGTAAGAATATTATGGATAACGCAACCACTGTCTCAGCATCGTCCTCTAGTGCAATCAAAAGGAACCTTATCGTCGTCACACCACTTAACAAGGGCCCTAGGACTAAACTATCTCAAACATTGGTCACTAAAGATAAGGCAAAATCAAAACCAGCTTCTAATCTTCCCGTGTAGCCTCTACATGAGTAATCACCACTAGTAAGGTTCAAAGATCTAAGCTTAAAAGAAACAAGAAGAATGATAGGATCTTTCCCCCATCTAGTAGTCAAGAGAAGAAGAAAGTAGAAGCCGACCCTAGGAATGTTATTTCTGTTTTGAATAAAAGAATCATGTAGCTAAACCTAAAGGCTCTGCGGTTGTGCAGCGTTCTAAGCCTACTGTGAATTCTAATTTGAAATGTTGGAATTGCAATGAATGTATGTTTTCTAGTCGTCATGATTCTTGCCTTATTGACCATGTGAATGAGATGAATGCCCGGAAAAATGGTTTAGAATGGAAACCGACTGGGAAAGTGTTAACCCAAGTTGGTTGGATGTGGCGCCCCACTGGTAGAACTTTCAATATAGTAGGAAATGTGTGCCCTTTAACTAGGATCACTCCCACTAAAGCGAAGAAAGCGTGTCCTTTAACTAGGAGTACCAAGGCTACCAAAACACAAGCGTATCCTTCAACTAGGAACACCAACACTACCATAGGAACCAAGTGCCCTTTAAATAGGTCTACTCCCACTGTAGTGCCCGCTAATAATCCAAAACCTCAGAAAGTTGGAACAATAAAAACTGTTAGTGATAAAACTCGCATTAGAAAACACAGGAAATCTAAGGGTCACACAAATGTTAGCAATTTTGGTAATATTATATATGTATCTGCTAACACTCCGGAACCAATAGTTTCCAATGCATTGTCTACTATTGTTGTTGAAAACAGGTGGTCCAAAATGTTCTCTGGTATATGGACTCTGGTTGCTCTAAACATATGACCGGAGATCGCTCTCAGCTCAGAAATTTCGTCAGCAAGTTTCTTGGTACGTTTCGATTTGGAAATGATCATATTGCAAAGATAATGGGTTACGGTGAATATCATATTGGAAATGTTATATATTCAAGAGTGTATTATGTGGAAGGTCTCGGTCACAGCTTATTTTCCGTGGGACAATTTTGTGATGCAAACCTAGAAGTTGCTTTTCGAGAGCATACCTACTTCATTCGTAATTTGGAAGGGGTTGATTTACTGAAAGGTACTCGAGGGAATAATTTGTACACTTTGTCTCTACAAGATATGATGGCCGCTTCTCCCGTATGTCTTCTCTCCAAAGCATCGATGACTAAGTCATGGTTATGGCATCGACGGTTGTCTCATCTCAACTTTGACGCTATCAATCATTTGGCAAAAAAACGAACTTGTTCGTGGTCTTCCTAAACTTACATTTCACAAGGATCATTTGTCTTCCGCGAGTACAATGGGGAAAAGCACTAAGAAATCATACAAACCCAAGACAGAAGACACCAACTAAGAGAAACTTTATTTGTTGTATATGGATCTATGTTGGCCAATGCGTGTTGAAAGTCTTAGTGGTAAAAGGTACATCCTCGTCATTGTCGATAATTACTCTCGGTTTATGTGACAATCCGTCAATTTATGGTTTATATTTTATTCTCAAATATTATTTAAAAACATTATTTTAATGTTATATTATGAACTCACTTATTTTTGGGAAGAAATTTGGATTTACGTCTTGAAGTAGCATCGACTACGTCTAAACCGGAGGATTCTACGTTACGTGCTTACGTTTACATACACCGTTTTGGTGACAGTCCGACAATTCAGAAAATAAATTTATCCGTGAATATTATTTTGAGATTTTAAATTTGTGTTGGTTCATAAACTCACAAATTTATGAGAAGAGATTAGGACTTACGATTATAATTTAACGTCCTTTACGACTAAACCGGAAACCTTAGGATTACGTATTTACGTTTTTGAACTCTATTTTTGATGACACAATTTTTATTAGATTCGTTTTATGCCGTTGATTCATAATTTATAAAAACGATTTTCGTAAAACGACCCGAGGGCACGTAAATCGAGGAAACTAGAATCGAGGAGTACCCGTAAATTAGTGTGATGGGACAAGTTTTACACTTGCCCACCCCACAAATGGGACGGCCAAGAATGCTACACCACATCAATGATGTGTCAAAGCTTCCATGTGAAGCTAGTACACATGTATAACTTTACATAAAACCACCAAAACCAATTCTCTTATACCATTTACACACAAAACACACATGCAATACCACTCTCATCCTCTCCTCTCCTCTCTCCTCTAAAAATTCGCCCCATATGCACCATAAACACCCATTTTGATCTTGATTTAACCATGAAATCCTATGTTATTCATAAATATGATGATGCCCTCTTGAAGATCTATTGATTGGTGCTGATTTTAACATCCAAGGAGAAGATTTGGTGATGTTCAAGGGCTGATTTCTATATGAAGTTTACAAGTATTGGTGGCCATGAAGATTGGTGTTGATCTATCACAAGTTCTTCCATCAAAATCCAAGCCTTGATCATAAACTACACAACCTTGGTGGTATAAAGATTGTTCTTTCCATCCTCTTGTTATTTTGATTATGTAATCATGTATTTTCTTTCTCATTGTATATGTATATGATGAATATATGATGATAAAAAAGTTGTGTGGGGATCAAGTGTTGATAAATATGATTAAAGAGATGAAAAACCATAGGTAACAAGGTTAAAATCATGCTTAAAATGATGGCGGTATAAAAACAGTAAGTAACCAAATGTTAAACTGATAAAATGGCATGGTGGAATCAATTTAAAGTAAGTAATAGATGTAATACGCATGTGAGAGTTGGCCATGCAATGGAATCATCAAAATGAGTGAGATATGATCAAAACAAGATTAGTGTACCAATCTGAATAGTCTGTTTTGTAAGGACTGTTAAGGATAGTTAGACATGGAATGAGCAGTAGCTATAACTAACTTAATTGTAGCACATAATATGAAGTTTATGACATCCAAAAATGAGCTTCTATCTCCTTATAGAACTCAAGATATGATAAAAATGGTGAAGATGAAACTAAAAATCACATTTTGAAGAATTAATGTTTAATAGTATTATATAAGCACTCAAACTAATTAGTATAAAATGTGAATTAAAATCCACTAACTTATAAATTTCATTTTTATAAATATGTATAAGGTTAAATAAATGGACACTTTATAAAAATGGTATTTGAATAAGATTTATAAGTTATAAAAACTATAAACATGATTTTTACGACTTTTTTGGCTATTACCGTAAAATTAACGTTTTTCGCCAATTAAAACTTAGACGATCAAACCCGTCTAATGTAAAGTTTTTAAAAGTCATATACTGATGTATAAGTACCTAATACAAGTAAAAACCAATAAAACCCGAACTATATGACATACGGACATTAACGAGCTAAGTTAGCATATTTGGACTAATAATTTAACTAAATAAGTTAAACACTTATAAAAATTACTTATTGGGCTTAACCCATTTGGGCCCAACATGTAAAATATAAAAACTGATAATACAAGTATAAAATGGATTAATACAAGTTAATTAACTTATAATAGGCTTATTGGACCTAAAACATGTAAATAGGTAAAACTAGTAAACTAGTAAAAAGTTACCAATACATAAACACTAAAATGAGTAAATAAGAATATATAAACCCACTTGATCATCATCATATGTATAAAATCATCATATGTATATTTGTTATTTTTATAAAGTCATTGGACAAGAGTCTAAGACGAGTATTATTTGTCTAGGTTTCCGTGATTGAAGCACGTACCGTACATCCGAATTGCCGATAACCCGCTTTCCCACATCAACGTGAGTTCATAGCCTCGCACTCTTTTAAATGTTTTTATGAAATGTTTTATAAACCTGCGAGGGAGATAACATGTTAGTTTTTATAAAATAGGACACTAGTTGTCCCGATTGTCTGTTTATTGAGTTGGACCCGAATGATTGTATGACCTGATGAATGATTAAATGACCTGATAGATGAAATGAAATGGATTATTAAAGTTGGGATATATCACTAAAAGTCCCATTAGCATGAATTGTGAACTACCGGGATTTGGTAGACACTTATGCATATAATAGTACTATTTGGGGACGATCACCCCAGTTCGCGCCTTGACGGTTGATCCCCGTCGTGCCACATTGATTGGTAAGCGAATTTATGTATGAGAAGATGTACACAAGCGTGATTATTGTGATGACACGCTAATTTAGATGGGCAAATGAGTTTCGGGCTAGCTACCCGTTGTTTGGTATAGTAAGGTAACAATGTCATGCGGCTTATAATAATCAAAATAACGAAATACTGCTATACGCACTAAATTACGATATATTGCCTGACTAGCAATACGAGGTCTTACTATTAATATTATGTTCGCGTTTTGGTTTTTCATAACCATATTCATATAACGGTTTTTTTATTTAACTCTATACAACGTTATAAAACGTATTGTATGATGTTTTTACGACAATGGCTCGTATAATGATTTTGAAGGCAAAAGCCTATATTATGATTTTTGATAAGGATTTGTATAAAAATGACTTTGGCTATTTTATGGCTCATTACAAAGATTTGTACAAAATGATTTTCGGTAATAATTTTATACCGATGTTATATTGATGGATTTAATTAAAACTCTATGAATTCACTCGGCGTTTTCGCTGACCTTTTATTTTAACATGTTTTATCTCAGGTACTTGAAGGTAATTCTCGGGAAGACGACAAGAATTCATGGCCCGCACTTAAATAACAATTTCCATTCAAGTATTTTGTAAAACCTGTATGAAATACAATGACTTGGGACCTATGTAAAATTTGATATTTATGAATGGAAATGCTTTCTTATTAAACGACGCAATTTTTATGCGTTGTCTATGATGTGAGTAATGTGCTATCCCGTAACACCAACGAGTCTTCCACTGTATTGAATTGTGTAAATTTGGGGGTGTTACAGTTTGGTACCAGAGCTCTCGTTATAGAGAACGAAAGATTTTTTAAAACCAAGGTTTTGAATAAAAATTTCAAAATCTTTTAACTATAAACATTTTTCTTAAAATGTCTAAAAATCTTTTGACTATAACGGTGCCGAAGAATTCCCGAGTTACCGACAAGGCCAGACTGAGAAGTGTTATTTTAATATATATATATAACTTGGATTATATATATATATATATATATATATATATATATATATATATATATATATATATATATATATATATATATATATATATATATATATATATATATATATATATATATATATATATATATATATATATATATATATATGATGTAATTTTATTACATGATTGTTTGATGATTATTTTGATATTTATACGAGGTATTTCTACGACGTAGATTGTCACAAGGAACCCTAAATCCCCTAGTAAATTAATCGAAGCTATTCTCGTAGGAATTCTAGCTATCCTAGATCTAAACCGAGTTGTGGATATTTATGATCCCAACAAAATGGTTGACACTCGTAGAAATGTTGATATTAGTTGATTGCGATATTGAAGAAGAATTGGCGAGATTAAATCTGATATCGATGTCATGACGATCTTTCCTTATAGAGTGGAGTTTGACAAAACGTTACCACCTGGAAAGGTGTCATCTGATTCGTTGTCACCCAATTCTTAAATTGAAATCGAAAGGGTGAATGTTGCACTTGAGGCTGTTATTGGAACCATTACCCAAAAGCCTCATGCCACTAGTACCTTTCCGAGAAGTCTAATTGAATGTGTGAGTCATTTCATACTAGTGACTTATTTGATAACTATTGCTGTAAGAGCTATAGGATTGGAAATTAAGTGTTGTTCATATCGAGCTTTTATTTCCCTTTTAAGGTCTAAGAATAAGGTTGAAAGTATTGGAAAATGAGGTAGGATATCGCATTGAGTGTAATTTGGTTGAAACTTGAATAAAGTAAAATTTAACTCGTATGGAATATGAGATTGTTAAGAGGAAGTCGTTAAGTCCTGTGATTGAATTATAAGGTTTTAATTGATTGTTGATTCGTGTTAACTGTTGTTCCTAGGTCATTGTCCAATGATGAGGATGCCCAGTGTTCAAGAAACAAATTGAAGAAATCTTCTTCTGAATTGGGGCCGATGGATCTTCCGGGACAGGTGGAACACCTAATGACTCTTGTAGATTAGTATTCATTGTGGTATCTTTTAAAAAAAATCCCTAACTTAACTGAGATATCAGTTGGTAGGATGAGTTCTTGGAATTGTATGACATAGTGACACATAATGTGTTATGGTACAATTTTGACTTGTTTGTTATTAATGAAAAGACTACAATTGATTGCTAAATCCTACATGTATCGATGTTATCTATCTTTTATTGCTTCATCCTAATGCTCGCATTAGTGATGCAACCATTGAACAAGTACTCATCTTGGTTTAAGTTGCGTTGTAGATTCTTTTCTCTGTATTCCTGAGTGCCATCGAGGTCATGAACCTCATGATTAATTGGATAAAGCTCATTTCCTATTATATTGTGGTTAGTTCTTGGTAAACAACTTTTCATCACCCTTTTGCATATCACTCATTGTTTTATAAGATAAAACATTATCCTTTGAAAAAAAATATTGAATTTTCATCACTATATGGATTATTTAAAGTGAGACTTATAAATAATCGTTATCAAAATAAGGTTGTTTATAAAACACCTTGGAAAACTTAATTGTTTTCATAACGAAGAAAATCTTTGTAAACTTATTTTTGATTCTTATTTAAGAATTAAGCATGAAAATGTTTTTATTATAAACATGATGATAAAATTTTGATGAACTGAGTATTGCATCGTTAATCTTGAAATTGTATATAGTTGCGCGCCTACATACAATTTGGAAGGGACCATGCAAGACTGATTAGTAGTCACCATGAAATTATTAATAAACATTACGTTTTCCTTGAAATTGTGAAAGATTAAATTTTATGAGATCTGCAAGAAGTGCAAAAATAGGGACATATTGTTAAAGACACCTACATATGTGCCTGTACCATTTATTTTTCTGAGTCGAATTTACTCATCTGTGGAAATTGTCTTATTTGACAATTGACAATTCTTTCTTGTCCAATTCTCTCGTAGTGAGATTCTTAGGAAAAGTATCTGATTACCGAGTGTTGATACCCGACTGGATGTATCGACGTTCCTATCATTTCTTCTTATTAGATTTCATTTGAATGACCTGGGTAACGATCCGAGGAGCTTTCAAATGCGTACTCAAATTATGAAAACATGGGATATATTCATATTCGTTAAATGTTTTCGTCTGTATCTGATTTGAAATTCTCTCCCGTAGATTATGCGTTGACCTTACTCTTTTAATGGTAGTTGTGTCTCCATATATCCTTGAATTTGTGAAGGGTTATGAGTTATTATTAGTCTTTTGAGAAGTTCACATCTTATCGACGGCAATAAAACTGGAAAGTTGATAGTGCCAGTAGAATGGATTGATTGATTATGACATGACGACATTGTCTTAATTGATCGGAACTCAAGTAGAATTCCCCTAAAAGATAAGATGCTGATTATCAAAAGTGATCTAAATAATTCTTGATGGGTGACCATATCCTGCATTTAGACTTGAAATTATACCGTGAAGGGTTGTGAATTAGTCATAGATATTATAATCTAGAAAAAAACTTAAAAAGTGAATGTATTAAAAGATGTTTCTATTGTTTGAAAACTTTAGAAGGTATTTGTTGGTAAATTACCTAGACTTTCGCCATTAAGGCAAGTTGAATTTGGTATTGATTATATTCCCGGTGTTGTACATGTGGCATGTGCACTGTACGTCAGCACCATCTGAATTAAAAGAATTACCGTACAACTGAGAGAGTTGTTGGAGAAAGCTTTTATTCTACCAAGTTCGTCATCATGAAGAGCTATGGTGTTATCATTCCTTATGTTTATTGATTACCGTGAACTAAGTAAATTGACGATTAAAATCTATATCCACTACTTAAGATGATAGATTGTTCGATCATTTACAAGGTTCTAGCGTATGTTCTAAAATTTGATCCACGTCATGGTTATCATCAACTTCGCTTCCACGAAGAAGATTATCTATTCCAATCACTACAATCAGAACTTGTAATAAACATTATGAGTTTCACGTGATGTCGTTTGGATTGACTAATATACATGTAGCATTCATAAATTTGGTGAATCACGTGTGTAGGCTGTAATTTGATAAATTCATGCTTGTGATCATTAAGGACCATTTGTTTGTTTATAAGAATAAGAAGGAGTTAATAATCATTTATAGACTGCCCTAAATTGGTCGAACAACGAAAACATGTACCTTGAATATATAACGTGTGATTTAAGGCTTGACCCTTTACATAGAATGACCGTTTGATTAATGATGATAAGATATATATATTGACTCTTCAAAAATTAGAGCCATTTAAGACTTTGGGTTTTACCAAAAAGAAAGTGCAAATATCTTTGACAAATGTTTTATCAAAAGAATATTTAAGGAATCATTCCCTTATAACCAAAAAATTTAACTAAACTCCTGTTTAGGGGTAAATGTTTTTGCATACCTTAAGACAACTTAAGAAAGATTGAGGAAACCATTTAAACCATGACTTGAAATTTAAAACGACAATTTTTTCTTTTCAACTAAGAAAATTTTGACCAAAGTATAACCAAGGATTTTTTCAAACATTTACAAATCTCGTTAATTATTTTCAATAAATCAACAAAAATCGTGTTGATTAAATTCAAATTTATTTTGAACATTTTTATATAATTGGTCGAACTAAGAAATTTAAAACTTTTACGTTTACATTTCATAAAAATTTAATATTTATTATTTAATTACTTGTAATACTTATCGACGCTTTAAACGTCAGATTGAGAAAAACTGATAAAAATAATAGTTGAGATGAGACTAAAACTTAGAAAATATGAAGAAAGAATTTCTGAGTAAATTGTGGACATGATAATTATATCATCAGGAAAGGTGAATGTAGATACCGACACATTATATAGAAAGGATAAAGAACCAATTAGGATGTGTTCCCTAATAATGAAGGTGCAAAATAAATTGCCGAACAATATAAAAATAAACAATGTTTGTAAAAAGGATAATATAGATAGTAAAAAAAGGGGTTCGCGGCTAATGTGAACCATCAAAATTGATAAGCCGATGGCGTTGAATGTATAACAGGCCACTTGAGGTTGCCTAAAAATGGAGGTTTGTGAGATTTAGTTATGTTGGGATCTCATAAGATTAAGTATTATATTTATGTCATTTCTGACTAAATGTATCTTTGTCTGAAGACTTTGTACTAATGACAAATTATGAAGGCAGACATCGCCTCATACATTAGTAAAACTATTGCAAAGGTCATCATCTGAATTTGATTTGATTTGGGTCATCGTCGATAGACTGACCAAATCTGCTAATAACATTCCTGTTAATGATAGATTCTTGATGAAGAAATTGAGTCTTCTGAATTTAAAGGAGTCGCGTAAACATTGTGTGCCTGTATCGATCATCTCTATCAAGATCATCGTTTCGCATCGAATTTCTAGAGATTTGCTCAGAAGTCATCGAGAACGAATCTTGATGAGAGTATTGTGTACCACCCCAATCGAAGGGACGAGGTAAAGTAACGATACAAAATACTATAAGTGCTGTTTTATGTTTGAATGATTGACCTTTGGTAATAAACTGTAAATCGTCTTCCTTTGGAGAGATTATCATTGATAATTATCGTATTAGGATCAAGATCAAATCTTGTGAGGATATATATTAGAGCATCTGTAAGCAGGAGTTGGGATGAAGACACCCGACATACACCCATTGTGAGTTGGACATGTCTTTTAGGTTTAAGGTTTCCTATGATGGCGAACCTAACCTTACAAAATACTCGACCCGCGAGACCTGAAATGATTGTTGAAATTAGGATCTGATTATTGACTGCCGGTAGTGGGCAGGAGGTTATGTGAATACGAAATGTAGATCTTGAAATGCCAGATGGGTAGCGAAGTTATGCCAAAATTTTAACCATGGAAAAATGAATTGATGATCTGAAAGATCATGGAATATAAGTCCCCGTTGTATGGGACGATTGAGATGATGTAAAAGATTGGCTTGAAAGGCATATAAGCTGGATCTACCCTAGGACTTCAAGAGCTGCGTGAATTATGTTTCGTATATCGAACTTGATGAAATATCTATCAAGTGAAAATCTGATTACTTCTTGATAAAGTTTAGATCGGCGAAAAGTTGCATTCATCAAAAACCCGTGAACATCATGGATAGAGAAAGTAAGTCAACATTAAGCCTGCTCTTATTCCTGTAGTTATGTTTGATGAAACTTGCGTATTGTAATGAATTACACTTGTGAGAAAAGACCGAATGTGGAGGAAATACCCACATGGCTTTAACTCTATAAGAAGCGAGTAGTAAGATAAGATGATCTTTGAGGACAAAGATCCTGTTTAGGGGTAAATGCTGTGACAATCCGTCAATTTATGGTTTATATTTTATTCTCAAATATTATTTAAAAACATTATTTTAATGTTATATTATGAACTCACTTATTTTTGGGAAGAAATTTGGATTTACATCTTGAAGTAGCATCGACTACGTCTAAATCGGAGGATTCTACGTTACGTGCTTACGTTTACATACACCGTTTTGGTGACAATCCGACATTTCAGAAAATAAATTTATCCGTGAATATTATTTTGAGATTTTAAATTTCTGTTGGTTCATAAACTCATAAATTTACGAGAAGAGATTAGGACTTACGATTATTATTTAACGTCCTTTACGACTAAACAGGAAACCTTAGGATTACGTATTTACGTTTTTGAACTCCGTTTTTGATGAGACAATTTTTATTAGATTCGTTTTATGCCGTTGATTATAAAAACGTTTTTCGTAAAACGACCCGAGGGCACGTAAATCGAGGAAATTAGAATCAAGGAGTACCCGAAAATTAGTGTGATGGGACAAGTTTTACACTTTCCCACCCCACAAATGGGACGGCCAAGAATGCTACACCACATCAATGATGTGTCAAAGCTTCCATGTGAAGCTAGTACACATGTATAACTTTACATAAAACCACCAAAACCATTTCTCTTATACCATTTACACACAAAACACACATGCAATACCACTCTCATCCTCTCCTCTCCTCTCTCCTCTAAAAATTTGTCCCATATGAATCATAAACACCCATTTTGATCTTGATTTAACCATGAAATCCTATGTTATTCATACATATGATGATGCCCTCTTGAAGCTCTATTGATTGGTGGTGATTTTAACATCCAAGGAGAAGATTTAGTGATGTTCAAGGGCTTATTTCTACATGAAGTTTACAAGTATTGGTGGCCATGAATATTGGTGTTGATCTATCACAAGTTCTTCCATCAAAATCCAAGCCTTGGTCATAAACTACACAACCTTGGTGGTATAAAGATTGTTCTTTCCATCCTCTTGTTATTTTGATTATATAATCATGTATTTTCTTTCTTATTGTATATGTATATGATGAATATATGATGATAAAAATGTTGTGTGGGGATCAAGTGTTGATAAATATGATTAAAGAGATGAAAAACCATAGGTAACAAGGTTAAAATCATGCTTAAAATGATGGCTGTATAAAAACAGTAAGTAACCAAATGTTAAACTGATAAAATGGCATGGTGGAATCAATTTACAGTAAGTAATAGATGTCATACACATGTGAGAGTTGGCCATGCAATGGAATCATCAAAATGAGTGAGATATGATCAAAACAAGATTAGTGTACCAATCTAAATAGTCTGTTTTGTAGGGACTGTTAAGGATAGTTAGCCAAGGAATGAGCAGTAGCTATAACTAACTTATTTGTAGCACATAATATGAAGTTTATGCCATCCAAAAATGAGCTTCTATCTCCTTATAGAACTCAAGATATGATAAAAATGGTGATGATGAAACTAAAAATCAGATTTTGAAGAATTAATGTTTAATAGTATTATATAAGCACTCAAACTAATATAGTATAAAATGTGAATTAAAACCCACTAACTTATAAATCTCATTTATATAAATATGTATATGGTTAAATAAATGGACACTTTATAAAAATGGTAGTTGAATAAGATTTATAAGTTATAAAAACTATAAACATGATTTTTACGACTTTTTCGGCTATTACCGTAAAATTAACGTTTTTCGCCAATTAAAACTTAGACGATCAAAACCGTCTAATGTAAAGTTTTTAAAAGTCATATACTGATATATAAGTACCTAATACAAGTAAAAACCAATATAACCCGAACTATATGACATACGGACATTAACGAGCTAAGTTAGCATATTTGGACTAATAATTTAACTAAATAAGTTAAACACTTATAAAAATTACTTATTGGTCTTAACCCATTTGGGCCCAACATGTAAAATATAAATACTGATAATACAAGTATAAAATGGATTAATACAAGTTAATGAACTTATAATAGGCTTATTGGACCTAAAACATGTAAATAGGTAAAACTAGTAAACTAGTAAAAAGTTACCAATACATAAACACTAAAATGAGTAAATAAGAATATATAAACCCACTTGATCATCATCATATGTACAAAATCATCATATGTATATTTGTTATTTTTATAAAGTCATTGGACAAGAGTCTAAGACGAGTATTATTTGTCTAGGTTTCCGTGATTGAAGCACGTACCGTACATCCGAATTGTCGATAACCCGCTTTCCCACATCAACGTGAGTTCATAGCCTCGCACTATTTTAAATGTTTTTATGAAATGTTTTATAAACCTGCGAGGGAGATAACATGTTAGTTTTCATAAAATAGGACACTAGTTGTCCCGATTGTCTGTTTATTGAGTTGGACCCGAATGATCGTATGACCCGATGAATGATTAAATGACCCGATAGATGAAATGAAATGGATTATTAAAGTTAGGATATGTCACTAAAAGTCCCATTAGCATGAATTATGAACTACCGGGATTTGGTAGACGCTTATGCATATAATAGTACTATTTGGGGACGATCACCCCAGTTCGCGCCTTGACGGTTGATCACCGTCGTGCCACATTGATTGGTAAGCGAATTTATGTATGAGAAGATGTAAACAAGCGTGATTATTGTGATGACACGCTAATTTATATGGGCAAATGAGTTTCGGGCTAGCTACCCGTTGTTTGTTATAGTAAGGTAACAATGTCATGCGGCTTATAATAATCCAAATAACGAAATACTGCTATACGCACTAAATTACGATATATTGCCTGACTAGCAATACGGGGTCTTACTATTGATATTATGTTCACGTTTTGGTTTTTCATAACCATATTCATATAACGGATTTTTTTATTAACTCTATACAACGTTATAAAACGTATTGTATGATGTTTTTACGACAATGGCTCGTATAATGATTTTGAAGGCAAAAGCCTATATTATGATTTTTGATAAGGATTTGTATAAAATGACTAGCTATTTTATGTCCCATTACAAAGATTTGTACAAAATGATTTTCGGTAATAATTTTATACCGATGTTATATTGATGGATTTAATTAAAACTCTATGAATTCACTCGGCGTTTTCGCTGACCTTTTCTTTTAACATGTTTTATCTCAGGTACTTGAAGGTAATTCTCGGGAAGACGACAAGAATTCATGGCCCGCACTTAAATAACAATTTCCATTCAAATATTTTGTATAACCTGTATGAAATACAATGACTTGGGACCTATGTAAAATTTGATATTTATGAATGGAAATGTTTTCTTATTAAACGACGCGATTTTTATGCGTTGTCTATGATGTGAGTAATGTGCTATCCTGTAACACCAACGAGTCTTCCGCTGTATTGAATTGTGTAAATTTGGGGGTGTTGCAGTTTACATGGGTGAAATTTCTTACAACAAAAAATGAGGCACCTAAATTCAACATCGGCTTTCTCAAGATGATTCAAGCGCGTCTCAACACTACTGTCCGACGCATTCGTACAGATAATCGAACCGGATTTGTGAATCAAATTTTGCGTGATTATTATGAAGAAGTTGGCATATCTCATGAAACATCCGTTGCTCGCACTCCACAACAAAATGGTGTCATTGAAAGGCGAAATCGCACACTTATGGAAGCTGCTCGAACGATGTTAATTTACGTAAAGGCTCCATTGTTTTTATGGGCAGAAGAAGTATCTACAGCAGTTTACACCCAAAACTGATCACTAATTCGTAAACGTCATGGTAAAACACCTTATGAGCTTCTACATGGGAAAGTACCAGATTTATCATATCTTCATGTATTGGTTATCTTTACTATCCAAATAATGATGGTCACAATTTGGGAAAACTTCAACCCAAGGCTGATATTGGTATCTTCATTAGTTACTCACCCACAAAGAAGGCATACCGAATCTACAACCGTAAATCTCGCAAGATCCTCGAAACTATGAATGTTGATTTTGATGAGCTGACAGCAATGGCTTCTGAGCAAAGCAGCTCTGAACCCGCACTTCATGAAATGGGACCCAGTAACATTAGCTCTGGTCTTGTCCCAAACAACCCTAATTCATCATCATTTACACCACCTTATAGGAATGAGTGGGATACGTTGTTTCAACCGTTCTTTGACGAATTCTTTACTCCTCCAAGTATTGTTGCTCCAGAACCTGAAGTAATAGCGTCGGTCCCCGAAGTTGTAGCTCCAGCAACCAAAGCATAGTCAGACACATCTGTACCTACAATTGGTCAAGATATACCTTCAACGAGTAATTCTCAACCAACACATGTTTCAACTACCCATGTCATTCCTATTGAAGATGAAGAGGATGATGATGATCACGATTTGGAATTCGCTCAAATGCGTGAACTTCCATTCTTTGGTGTACTAATTCCCGACCATAATCAAGTCGGGTTGTCAACCTCAGAGGAAGCTCCTAATACGGTCTACTCCAATCCACGGATTTGTGAACATGACAACAAGTGGACAAAGGATCATCCTATAGATCCTATCATTGGTGACCCTAATCGTCTGGTATCCACACGAAGTCAGTTACAAGAAAATGCAATGTTTTGTTATTTTTTGTTGCTTTTCTCACTGAAGTTGAACCTAAGACATGGCAAGAAGATTTTACTCAATCCTGTTGGATAGAAGCTACGCAAGAAGAACTTAATGAATTTATACGTCTTGAAGTATGGGAACATGTCTCATGCCCATCAAGTGCAGTTACTCACTTTGAAATGGGTTTACAAGGTGAAAATCGACGAGTTAGGCAGAATTTTAAAGAACAAAGCTCGACTAGTAGCTCGTGGATACAAGCAATTATTGGGCATCGACTCTATGGAATCCTTTGCACATGTTACCCGTTTGGAATCTATTAGACTATTCCTTGCTTATGCAGCCCACATGAATATGATCGTCTATCAGATGGATGTGAAGACGGCATTTCTTAATGGTGAAATCAAGGAACAGGTCTATGTTCAACAACCGGATGGTTTTGTGAATCCTAATTATCCTAATCATGTGTACAAGCTTAAGAAAGCTCTCTATGGGTTGAAGCAAGCTCCACGCGCATGGTATGATCTATTGTCACAATTCCTCATTACGCAAGGCTTCGCTAAAGGCAAGGTGGATCCCACGCTGTTCATTCAGAAACGAGGTAAAGATATGATTATGGTACAAATATATGTTGATGATATTATATTTGCTGCCTCGACCCAAACCTTATCGGATGAGTTTGGGAAACTCATGTTTTCCAAGTTTAAGATGTCAATGATGGGCAAGATATCATTCTTCTTAGGACTTCAGATATCTCAGAGTCCTAGTGGCATCTTTATCAAACAATCCAAGTATGCCCTTGAATCAATTAAGAAATATAAGATGGAATCTTGTGACCCAGTGGATACCCCAATGGTTGAACGAACTAAGCTTGATGCAGATCCACATGGAGTCGCCATTGATCTGACACTTTATCGCGGAATGATCGGTACTCTTCTGTATATCACAGCTAGTCGACCTGATCTTCAATTTGCTATATGTATGTGTGCTCGGTATCAAACTAGGCCTACTGAGTTACACTTAGCTACTGTTAAACGGATCTTTCGGTATCTTAAAGGAACCATTAGTCGGGGACTTTGGTATTCGAAGGACTCTTCGGTCGCACTCATGGCATATGCAGATGCGGATCACGCGGGTTGTCAAGATACAAGGCGTAGCACGAGTGGAACTTTGCAACTACTAGGAGATCGACTAATCAGTTGGGCATCAAAAAGGCAGAAAAGCGCTGCAATTTCAAGTACGGAAGCAGAATACATAGCTATGTCTAGTTGCTGTGCTCAAATTCTTTGAATGAGATCGCAATTAACCGACTATGGTCTAGGTTTCGACAAAATTCTGATGTACTGCGACAACAAGAGTGGAATTGCCTTATGCTGCAACAATGTTCAATTCTCCCGGTCGAAGCATATTGACATTCGCTACCATTTCATCAAGGAGCAAGTGGAAAATGGAGTGATCGAGCTTTACTTTGTCCGATCTGATTATCAACTGGCGGATATTTTCACGAAGGCTTTAGATCGCGCTCGAATGGAATTTTTGGCCGACAAGCTAGGAATGAGAACTTTCTCACCTGAGACTCTAAAGGAACTAGCAGATGAAGCGAAAGAATAGTGGTGGTAAACTATTCTCCGTATCCTTGGTGATCATCTGTATATATTGTTTATATCTTTAACCACAAAAGCAAAATACAAAAATGTAAAACCCTATAAAAACCATAAAAATTGAAAAATTCAGAAAAATCCAAAAATGGTTTTTACTTTATTTTTCAAAGGCATGTCTTTTGGTACGATAATATTTACGGCCTTAGAAATGTCGATTAATATTGAAACGGCGCCATAAATAGAGTTCGTAAAAAAAGTTGTAAATATTTCATAAAACATGCCCATATGGCTTGTAGTTATTTCAGACTGCAACCCGTTTTTCATATTAAAGTCAAGTATTTCTTATGAAAGATTTGGCTCTCAACGGGAATTAATTTTCTCGAGCAAGGTTTACTTTAAAACCTTGTAAGGGATCAAGTTTACTTTATAACTTGGTCTAACACAAATCTATGTACGCCTCAGTGCATTCATTTGTTAAAACAAGAGAAGTCTTGTTTTTATGAAGCTATCATCTCTACAACCATTGCTATCTACAATTGGTATCTACATACTCGACGATGTGACTACTCAACCGACGACTACAGCTCTTTCGATAGAACACGGGTCAACAATTGAGGGGGAGCAATTGTCCAGCATTCAGAATCTTTGATGCCGAACGTGCCAAGTTCACAAGTTGGTGTCAAGACTACAATACCAATCGTACATGTGGTGTCAAGAGATGACTTCAGAAGTGACGAGGTGACCAACATTTGCCGACAAGAACCATTTGATCTTATCATATGATGTTCTCATCAATCAGGTCCAACCTTGTCAATTTCTTCTAATATGGTGAATATGTGATTGTTTTACAAATTGGTATCATATCTCATACATTTGGTATCATGAAGATAAAATGGACTTGCATTTTTCTTTCCAAAAAATTTGTTAAACTACATTAAATCAATTGATATTAAAAACATCGACTGGGTTAATATTTTTAATATGGGAGAGAAAATGTGATTTAATATGGGAAATTATCACAAATGGTTTGACTTTATGTGATAGCTCATCCCGACATGTGCGAAATGTTTTCGAATATCATGGCATATGTTAAGGGGGCAAAACGGATTTGCACTTCAAAATGGATTTTATGGTGATTTATACTTACCAAAACCCATTTATTTCACGACTATGAATATTGTGGTGACATAAGGATGGTAGGATTGGTTAATTCTAATGATTCTTCCTAAATCGGAGGAATCTTCCCAAGGAGATTCCATAGCTAGAAATAGTAGTCCTTAGGAAAGATGGAGAAAGATTATGAATGTAGCTGAATGCCGACCTAGTACTTAAGTTAGCACTGGAACAATCACAACAAGGTGCTAGTTATCACGTATTGGTAAGCATTGAAGGGGTTGAAGAATGAAAAAGAATTGTAAAGATAAAGGGTGTAAAGAAAGAGTTCCTCCTTACAACATTAGGCAGAAACCGGGGCAACACATATGCTATTGAGATCATTTTAATGATACTCGATATTGAAGATAGACATCATGGACCCAGTGATGCAATGCACAACCCATCCCAGCTAACTCATATATCTCTCAAAAGATATTTGTTTTAATCACACGGAGACTGTTGGGAATAAATTATAGCCAGTCTACTTGGGCGCTGACAAGAGTAAAACAAGCGTTGACAGGAGTATAACAAACGTTGACAGCTCAAGCGTTGACAAGACAAAGTCAAGCGTTGATACATTGAAGACAAGCACTGATGGGAAGATATACTCTACGCGTTTATTGTATTCTAGATTACTTCTAGTAAAGATAGGAACAACAATGTATTTTCTATATTTATCTTTACCTAGAATAGTTGATACGTAGATTATTGTACAAGGCTTCTTATGTCTATAAAAGAAGACCTTTAGGTTAATGTTCAATATAAGTTTTCATACGTAAACTACTTTCATTGTAAGCAAGTTTGATATCATTAATCAAAGTGAAAGTTTGTTTACATCTTGTGTGTTCTTGTTTAAGTGTTAATTCCGCATAACACTTGGATTGTCATATACATATACAAAGGTTTCTCTAAGTGTATTACTTGATTTAATCTCGTATACATAAAGCTAAATCGATCTAAGTTTGGGATCAACAAGTGGTATCAGAGCTTGTTGAGGAACTTTTGATCTTAAAGAACACAAGAACCCTAAAAATCACCAAAACCCTAACTTTCTCAAAAACCCTAACAACATCATGTCAAATCCAGAACTAACCTCCTCCTCCTCACCTTTACCAAACATCAAGATCCACATGCTTGATGCAACTAACTTTAAATTATGGAAATTCAACTTTGAACAATACCTGGGGATCTATGACTATACACTCTGGGAGATTATTGAATATGGAAACACATTCGATAAGGCTCAAAAGATTGCCAATGCCATTGCTACAAGAACAGCTGTTGCTTGGTGTTCAGAAGCAGATAAGAAGGAAAAGCCTGATGATGGTAGAGCTGTGTCTGCTGAAGACATAGCAAAGAAAAGGGTTGATATGAAAACCCTAAATATTCTGAAACTCTCTTTGGGACAAGAGAACCAGCATAAATACAGAGGTTATGAATCTGCTAAGGACCTTTGGGCAGCTCTTGAAGTTGCATATGGTGGCAATGAAGATACTAAGGAAGAGAAGAAGAAGCAACTCATGCATGATTATGCTGTCTTCAAAGCTCAACCTAATGAAAAGCTTAGTAGTGTGAGAAGCAGATTGCTTGATATTTCAAGCAAATTGTCCTTCATGGGAACACAACTTGGTGATGTTGACATTAATGCTACTTTTCTTAAAAGTCTTGGTGAGGCATGGAAGATTGAGGCAAGATCTATTCTTGCCAATAATACTCACAAAAGTTCCACGTTTGATGATATCTACAACAAACTAAGACTGTTGGAAGATGAAACTCTATTAGAGCATGGAAGCAAGTCCACCAACAGTAACATGGCTTTCTTTTCTCATAGTGAAGGTCAATTCAATCAGAAGGACTCCTATATGCATCCAGTTACTGGATCATCATGTGTCAGCGCTGGAACATGTCCTGTCAACGTCTCCTTTTCAGACGCTGACACATTTAAAAGTGACTCACCAAGAGTTAAACATGCTGGTTTGGATCTGGATACTGTATGTGCTTATATTGCTTCTTTGCCAAATGGTTCAGTGATTACATATGAGGACCTTGAGCAGATAAGTGATGAGCACTTAGAAGAGATGGACATTAAGTGGAACATGGCTCTTGCTAGTATAAGAGCAAACAGGTGGAATAGAAGGTTTAAGAAGAAGATGACCTTCAATGCAAAGGACACAGCTGGGTTTGATAAATCCAAAGTTAAATGCTACAACTGTCATCGTATGGGGCACTTCATGAGGGAATGCAGATCTCCTAGAAGATCTGATGCTGGCAAACCTTCAAGCCAAATTGTTAAGGCTCAGGATCCTAAAGCCATGGTTGCAGTTCAAGGAATTGATGGTATGGGACGGGATTGGAGCTATTTGGCTAAAGATGGGGAAGAGGATAAAGCTTTGGTTGCTGAGATAGAAGAAGAAGAGCATGTTCAATATGCTCTCATGGCACACTCCTCCTCTTCATCTGATAATGAGGTATACGATGATGCTTTTTGTAGTAAAGGTTGTAGGTTAAATACTGAGAGACTTAACAAAGAGGTGTTAAGATTATTTGATGATATGAGTACTGAAAGATGCAAACTGTCTAACTATCAAATAGCTCTCACTCAAACTGAGAAGACAGTTTCTGAATACAAGAAAATGGAATTTGATTTAAAAGATAATATAAATATCTTAAAACATGAGTTAAATGCTAGTATGGATATTAGAAACATCATGGAAAGGGTTAATGGTGAGTTACAGGCTAAGCTAGATGAGGCCATTAAGAATAAAGATAATGTTGGCCTTAAAATTCAAAGATTTGAAAAGGCCACACAAATCCTAGGAGAATGTGTGAGTAAACAAAGGGATCCTAAGGACATGACTGGGATCGGGATGAAAGACTACTTAATGGTTCCACCACCAGCTGGTGACTTCTATGGTGTCCAACAAAAGGACCTATCTTAGACTGGTTTGCCAGAACTCCAAGAGGAGGAATTCATTCCTCCACCAAGAGTTGTCACCCCAGTTGAAGAGTATCAACAAAAGTTGACTGACCTGAATGAATGGAAGAAAGCTAACCCTACCTTATTTGTTAAGGGTGGCTTGCTATGTAAAAGTCCTAATGAGTTAACTCTCATTAAGGTTACAAAAACGCCAAAGGACTACTGGAGTGTTCTCCTCTAGTGGTCCTAGCCATGTAGCAGAGAGAACCACCACCACAAGTGTGGTTGGTGTTATGGATGAGGCTGGGATTATTGGTTCTGGCTTAGAAGCTGGCCAAGACAGTCCTAACATCCTTAACACCTCATCCATGCCCAATGAATCTAACTTGGGAGGTCAAATACCCATTTTAGAAGAGGGCAGATTGGAACCAATGACCCTAATGGAATTGATGGCTGTCTGCATGAGCTTGCAAAAGCAAAATGCAGACTTGGTACAAGTTGTCAGCACACAAGGCCTTGAACTCAAGCAATTGAGGGAGAGGATTGTTATATTGGAGATTGCTAGTACAAGGAGAGGGATGGAGGAATCTTCCAAAGGGGAGGATGAACAAATAAATGTGAGTGATAAGGGCAGCCATGATGGTCAATCTTTGGATGTTGCTGAAGCCCTAACAAGTTTGAAGAAACAGACAGGTTTTGATACGTCTCTAGTCTCTCCTACAAACTTAAATTTATCATTTACAGCCATGTTGGAGGAAATTGCAAAAGGCGCTGAGGCAGGAAATTTGAGCGTTGACAAGGAGAATTTGAACGCTGACATGAGTATCTTGGGCGCTGACAAAGCAGAATTGGGCGTTGATAGACCTGCAAATGAGGTTGATGTATCCCAGTCATCATTCATCATCAAGGAGGTTTCTTCACAGGTATCACCATCTACCTTACCAACAATTGATCCATTAGATAAGGGTAAGGGTATTATGGTAGAAGAGGTTGTTCCAAAGAATGCAGCACAAATTGAATTTGATAGAAGGTTGGCTCCACAAATTGTGGAACAAGAAAAGAAAAAGGTGGGTGAATCACCTTTTGTTGTCACTTCAGAAGAGCAAGAAGGAAGTGAGGAAGCCAGCTCAGACTCAAGTGTTATGATCATAGAACAGCCAGAAAGACTTGAGTATGGGGATGAGTTGGCCAAGAAGAAATTGAATGAGTTGAAATTGCAGGTTGATTTTGATATGCCAGAGGTGGTTCAGATGTATCTTG
This sequence comes from Glebionis coronaria, assembly GCA_025667525.1. NCBI lineage: Eukaryota > Viridiplantae > Streptophyta > Magnoliopsida > Asterales > Asteraceae > Glebionis > Glebionis coronaria. The sequence continues at coordinate 44,920,804 of CM046878.1, forward strand.
CTTGGGAAGATAGATGTATGGAGAATCCACACTTGACCATTTCAGATCAGATATGGGGTTTGGAGATTCTTCTAAGAGTCCAAAAGGATTGCAAGGTTATTCTGAAACACAAAGCCAGCAATGTTCTCTCAAATTTGAAAAGGGATAGAAGGGAGTTGTACTGCATGTTGCTCAGGTGTCATGGAACAGGGTGGACTTATAAGAAGTTGATTGCATTGACATTTGATGAATTGGAATGTAGAGCTTATCCCATTTGGGTTAGAGTGCAGGAAGCAAACACTCTAAGACTTCTTTCTGGTGAAAGAAAAGAAGAACTTGCAGAGCAAATGGAGCTCAAGAAAGCAATGTTTGTTCCCAGACCAGTGAAAAAGGGAGTTTCTCTTGAGTTTCCCAAAGATATGGATCCATTACATCCAAGTGAAGCTGTCATAAGAAAGAGCCTCAAGCTCTCACCATTAGAAGCTTCAGATATGGTACAAGTGTTACCACTTGATTCCAGAAACCCAATTGTAAGTTATGAAGAAGATGAATGTAGGTTTTGGAAGATTGGCAGGTATGGAAAAGAGGTTCACACTTTTACCACCCTTATATCTTTGTTTGCAAGTTTTGACAGAGAAGACTTGGTAGACCTATGGAGGTTATTAGAGGCCAAGTATGAGACTGAAGCACCAACTTCAGTAAATGGAATAAAACTGTGGTCCACATTCAAGAGAATGTGTGGACCAAAAGATGAGGATCCTGCTATTTGGAAGGATCTTGAAGATGATCTCAATGGTCTTCAATGGAGATTGTATTCAGCTGCTGGTGTTTATTATTTGAGTTCTACAAAGTTTGCTGAGTATCTGCTTGTGGATGGTCAGTATTTCATGTCCAAGGAAATCTTGGAGAAGATGAAGAACACTCAGCTGGAAATTGATTATTCAAGTGACATGGCAAAAGACTTGATCAAGTTTATTTATTATCAATATGAGAAGGTTTGTAAGATTCCTCCTAGTTCTTAATGTTTATTCAGAAACTTGATCACTAGAGTAGATATCAAGTTTAGGGGAGGATTGTTGGGAATAAATTATAGCCAGTCTACTTGGGCGCTGACAAGAGTAAAACAAGCGTTGATAAGAGTATAACAAACGCTGACAGCTCAAGCGTTTACAAGACAAAGTCAAGCGTTGATACATTGAATACAAGCACTGATGGGAAGATATACTCTACGCGTTTATTGTATTCTAGATTACTTCTAGTAAAGATAGGAACAACAATGTATTTTCTATATTTATCTTTACCTAGAATAGTTGATACGTAGATTATTGTACAAGGCTTCTTATGTCTATAAAAGAAGACCTTTAGGTTAATGTTCAATATAAGTTTTCATACGTAAACTACTTTCATTGTAAGCAAGTTTGATATCATTAATCAAAGTGAAAGTTTGTTTACATCTTGTGTGTTCTTGTTTAAGTGTTAATTCCGCATAACACTTGGATTGTCATATACATATACAAAGGTTTCTCTAAGTGTCTTACTTGATTTAATCTCGTATACATAAAGCTAAATCGATCTAAGTTTGGGATCAACAGAGACAACGCATTATCTACTGATTTATTCACTCCGAATAAATTAGTATTGAAATGGTGGCACTCCTCTCCAGCCTCCGATCACTAAAATCCAATGTGCACGATCGAGTCTAGAGCCATTTGAGATCATCAAATATCTCATTAGGACACACTTTCATAATTCTTTGCTTCTTCACACACTGTGAAAAGTAAGAAAGATATTTAGAGTCCTACGCAAAATCTTCATGATCTTGCCTGAACATCCGAGTAATACGAAATTATTTACAATGAAGATGGAAATCCTTCTTGAGCGAACATTCAAAAGCTCATGGTAGGTGACTTGTGCGATTCTTTATGAATCAAGCTTGTGATAACTGGAAAGCAACAGTGGTTTAATTCTTAACTGAATTTAAACACGTTCCAGGCCTCTACGCAATATCTTAGTGATCTTGCCAGAACACTCAGAGTGACACTCTGTAGCGTTCATAGTGATGAGCGGAAATCCTTCTAGTGTTAACATCAAACAGCACTTGGTAGGTAACTTGCAAGATTCAATAAGAATCAAGCTCGTGACAACTGGAAAGCAACGATGGTGCGATTCTTTAGTGAATCAAACTTATTCCAGGAATCAGAATTGACGGCTTCAGTTATGCGGATAATTTAATCCAGATGATTCACTCTTTATGTTCGCAGTCAGCTTTGGACGGTCGAGTAAAGAGAACGGGTTTACCCGCGAAATCTTGTCAAGGAGACTTTTAATTAAATCTACCTGCCACAAGTACGATATTTTATATCGTCCAACGGTCTTCACCGACCGGAGGTAAAATGCTACCAAATTAGAATAAAATGTTCAAAGCCATTTTGTTCGTGTCTAATTATGTTGCAGCATATGAAGACGGTGGCGTTGCGGAATCCAAGAAGAAGTCGTCCCCGCATGCTTATACTCTATGTACTTAATACTTCATCTAATTCTAGAAAGTCTAAAAGTCAAGTCTTCCGCTGTATCGAACTCTGAAGCTTTCTAGAATTACGAAGGTATAAGTATATGGGACATGAAGTCACGAGGAGGCGGATATCACAAGTGATGTACAAGATCGAGGCAAGAGATTAATACTCAAGATTGATATCAAAAATTCACATCAACATGTTCACCAGAAAAGAAAAAGAAAAGAAAGACGAAGACTACAAGCTCAAGAGAAGCATAGTATGCTAGGTTGATTTTATTATTGTGACTTGGGTAACGCCCTTGTTTGGAGTGACCTCCCTTAGGGGGAGATTGTTGGCAATACGTTTTTCGTATTAGAAAGGATCGGTCACTCAAACAATAGTCCATATAATAGCTCATAGTTTAGTTATTTACACTAATTAAACAAAGCCCAAACCGAGCCCATAAGTTGTATGGGCCGGCGGTCCAATGTAAGCCCAAGCCCATCTCATGGGCTTGGGTATATAAACCCTCTCCTTAGATGTAGAGGGTGTGGATTCATTCATTTTACACATAGTAAACAAAGTGTTTTATTATTTTCTCTCTCAAGTGTGTGTGTGAAATCTACCAAGTTTCTATCTCTTTCTCTCTCTAAAACATAAGCAAGATTTACATATCCTTCATCGAATATAGGACTTATCCTAACTATATGATTATACTTTATAGATCTTTGTCGTTAAGTATATCATAAATAGTTATCCTCAGACCTGAGATACCAGGAAACAGTCATGGGTTTAGTGCATCTCTATGGAATAATCTAACGCTAAACATAAATTGTAGCTATAAGGGTTATTTTCAGAAGTGTTGCAAAATTCATAGGTTCTGCTTGTAGTTAATATGGAATTTATTTCCTCCAATTTAATTTGGAGTTTTAATACAGCTGGGCCCCTCGTAGGATTAGTAAGATGTTTGTGTGGCCGCACCCAAAATTTGTTTTGGTAATCTTGTTGAATCTGTGAAAGAGAAACAAAATGGCTAATGAAAGGAATGACTAACATCCACATCCTTATTAAGGTTGTATTAAAAATGAAAGGATAATAATAATGATGAATCAATAAAAGGTTTTTCTAGGAGACCTTACTCGAGTCGTACTAGAGGCATCGGCGTGTATCTAGATGCTAAACGATGTGATCACACTATTTGAAATATGTCCAAGTGGGAGCTGAAAGTTTATGGACTTATATTTAATAGTCGTGTGTTAGGATCGAACTCGACATTACGGGATTGCACACAATACGTATAGAGTTAATTTATTTAATAAATATATTTATATATTTATTAAATTAAATCGAGCTATAACTAACTACATTAAATATTTAAGAGTTAAGGTTTAACGAGCGTTGTGGAATAAAAGAGAAGAGGAAAAGAAGGTTCCGGAACACCCCTTTGAAGTGTTGCCGACCGTCGGCTAGACAAAGGGGAAGGGAGAATAAAACTTGCCTTATATTCGTTTTATTGGGCTATAAGTTTATTAGGCCTATATAAGGACCCCTTAGTCTTTATAATATTTCACTCCATCTTTCCCTTCGCTCTCTCTCTTTTTGCGATCGCAAAACCAAAACCCCTAAGGGTTTCATTTGGTTTTTTGGTTTAGCAATAATCAAGACCTATCCCCTCTTTAGGGTTGTTGGGTTGATTTTCTACTAGACGTTAAAGCTTGGTTTACACGTACTAGCATTACGGTTAACTCGTCGTAAAACGTGTGTACAAGAACGTAATATAGTCTTACTTTAGACTATATCTTGGTGATTCGATATAAACCCTAATTCGGTGAATTTGTTCTTGTTCGTGGGAATTGCATTGCAAAAGGTATGTAACCCTAATTCGAATAATTATAATTGTGTTATTATGATCTTGTTAAATCGTTTCCGCTATATTTTCTTTGATCTTTGATAGGGTTTTAATAATTGTTATGAACTATATAAACCTTCAATATGTACTCTAATCTGATTATGATGATAAATAAATACAGAATTAAGAGTACTTATGTGAATTAAGAAAAGAAAGTAAATGTTCACTATACATCTCCAGAAACCCTGATTCCATGTTAGGTGCTGATAAACATGATATGCAAAACACACAACATCACTAACAAAAGATTCACTTCCTGAACTTATAAAAAAATCAGCTACTACCCTTGAGAACCACCCTCTTTTGAGGATACCTTCCTGTAGCATTTTAAGACGGAGCTTCTTGGCCTCACACCTGTCCTTGAATAGGCTCTCTTCATATAGTCTGCATTGTCTCGCGGCGTTTGTCATATGTGTCTTAGACGTGGCCTAGTGTTTTTCTGCATATTAGTGAACCTCTATTGAGGCCATGGTATCATTTTAAGATAAGTATACATGTTAAACAGATTCGAGATGCAAAATCGTGTGTTTGTAAATATTACAGTTGTTACAAACCTCCGTAATCCTTGTTGGAGACATGAATATATGAATCATGCAAGACCCAAATAACGCTACGTAGAGATGCCGAAAAAGATAAACCGGGCAAAATAGGTACAACATTAGAGGCGACCAATTATAAAAACAAAATAGGACAAAATAGAGGAATTACCGTCAGCCAACCTAGTGGATTTCAACATGTTCCTATAGTCGACCGAGTTTACCCATCCGTTTTCAACTATTATCTATTACGTAAACTACCACTTAGATGCTCCAAGTCAGAGCAAAAATAATGTATTCAGCACTTAAAGTAAATTTACCAAGACAAACGTATAAATTATTAGCCCAAGCTAGCTTGACGTCATTAATATATACGTCTAACAACATTAAGTGAAGCTCTTACTCACCTATGCCATATTAATGTAAAAAAATTGTATATTTTTATTAATATATATCAGATTACAATTAATAAAACTAACAGTACATATAGAGATAGAAAATAAATAACTGTAATAAAGAAAACAGTTAAGAGTAAGACGAGACACGTGTTTAACAGGCTTCCTTTAAAACAGTTTTGCCGTCAGTTTCTCACGATACAACGTCCAAAGTTGTTGTACAGTCGGACAAACAAACTTTCCTGAAAGATCACGGGAGCCTTGCGTATTTCTGATCGAAGAACTGCTAGAATAATTCTGATAATGGAGCTGTGTTTTTATTTTGTGTCTAAAACCGAATGAGACAGATTCATTATATAGGAAAAATTTATCTTCGTCACCAAGACGATATATTATATTTCATATAAAATATTCTATTAGATATACATTGATTTACAAATCTGTTATTTCTATAACACGATTTACAAAAATATTCTTTTAAGACTTATTCAGTAAGAATGATCTAAAAAAAATCTGAGTCTGCAGTAAAAAAAGAGAGCCTGTAGACGAGGTTTCAGAAGCCTGAACTCATTTTAGCTCAAAAATCCTGAAATCTGCACCCCCCTGCGCACGCGGCGTAAAACAACCAAAAGATATATTGAATGTAGAAGTCATAATTTCCTTATAAACATGATTTCATTTCATGTTTTGGGCGATGTGGGACAACTCTTTTTTTCTAAAATTTGTGTTTCACGTGTCTTTCTTTGAGACGCGATATCTCATTCATATTAATTCCATATTGGACATATTTTAACTCGTTGCGAAGCTCTCGTGGAGAACGCAAAACTACTAAGTACTACGAATACATATAACATATACATATATAAAATTATGTCCAAAGTATTACAAAAACCCATTTTGCAAACATTTTTCCAATAATCCCCCACATGAATAGAGATCGGTCGAAAATACACGAATGTTTCGACGAAATTTCTGCGGTTAAGTCCTGTAACATAGGATAGGTAGGTGTGACCTTTTGAACCTTCCCTTGTGAGATGCACTTAGTCTACTAGATATGAGTAGATGAGATGTCATTGAACTCAACCTCTGTTTACGTAGACGATAATACACACTCACACAAGACTCTCCTTGACCTTGTCAAGTCCTCATAGTCGTGTTCGTTATGGTCATAAACACTAGCCTGGTTCTACAAGAGCTCTTAGAAAGTGTGCCCCTCACAATTTCCTTCAAAGCGACCCCACTTCTCTTTCACATAAGTGATTTCATCTTAAATCATTAAAAACATATGTTTTATGATTTCATCTTAGGGTAAAAGCTACAAATACACTATATACATTTCAAAGTTAACCATTATACATTATGGACTTTTTTTATGTACAAAATACATAGTTGAATCATATATTTAACTTTGACTTTTGAAGAAGACCTTTTTTAGCCGGTTGAACAAGTTTCTTGGGCCCCACCGCTTATATTTAATCACTATGGGTCCCACCTTTTCTTTTGGCTTCTTGTATTCTCTCGAGGGTCGTGTTGTATGAACATTCGTAAATCTAACTGTGGGTCCCACCTCTTATATTTAACCACTTCAATTGTTGTCATCACCGCTACTACTTCTGCTAGAATCCTCCTTTGAATGCTTTCCTTCGTCACCCATTTGTTGATAAGTGTCCCTATTAAAAATGAAATACTGGTGTTCATAACAAAATCAACATAATCTTGTATGAACTGAACATGAATCTTGTTTCGCTCGTGATCTTTAAGTGTTGTTAACAAATGTTTCACGTCTTACACGTTTGAAAGTGCATCTACACCACCATGGTTGAGGAAAAGTGGGATATGTTTTGGTATGTTTGCTATGTTGTAAGTCGGAGGTGTGGATTGCCGATAGCGCCTCCTGTTTTTGTCTGCATCTTAACCAAATTAGGCCGTTTCACAGATAACATGACCAGGAATGTATTTTGTTCCTCGTGAACTGACAATCCATACATCAAAATCATGATCGGCTAATACTAGAGCCAAAGACTGCTCTGGTGGGCCCAAGAACCATGTTATACCATCCTAGTTCATGAGAATATATACTGTAAGTTTAGAATGACAATATACTAATACTTGTAGTAAAGAAAGGTTTAAAAAGTGACTCACTATTAACAATCCATGTTGCAAAAGAACTGGGACCCTACTGCCCTCTTTTCCACCTACTCGTCCTAATGGTATTCTTTGTAAATGTAAAACATAACCATATTTTGTAGGCACTTTGTGTTCTTCACAAGTGTATCCACGTGGATGCACCATTGAGGTGCAGATGCCATCGGCATTTGAAGCAACAAGAAGTGAATCAGTTGTTGCATTCTGGGAGAAATCTGATCGGCTTCCTAAAATTTGGGGAACAAAGCAGAATAAAAATGTATGTACATATGATAAACTACTCTAAATGGCTTGTGCATGTGACTGAATTAAACAATCTTTCCTTTATTTACAGATATAGAATTGCAATACAAGAATCCAAAGAAAGGGTGTGACTCACAGTGGTTAAGTGTAAGAGGTGGTGCGCAAACACCTTGTACAACTAGTTAAAAAAGGTTTTCTTCAAAATTCAAAGTCAAATATATGATTCAATTATATTTTGTACATAAAAAAAGTCCATAATGTATAATGGTTCACTTTGAAAAGTACATAATGTATTTTTGGCTTTTACCCTTTCATATTGAATCATTATGCTTTATGATTTAATCCTGAATCATTAAGTCATATGTTTAACCTCTCAACAAATCATTGTTTTAGGAATGGACTAGGAAAGTTACTGTATTAAGTAACTTCCCACATTGACGTGACTTCCCCCACATTTCTATGATTAGGTTGTCTTATTAAACCCAAATCTTGGGATCTTCAGTCAACTGGGTTAGGTTTTTCTTCATAGACACGCATTCCTTCAAGGGCTTTAGTCCCATTCCTTTAGACGACTTACTAACTAACTCTCTTCTTAATCCTTTCGTAAGCGGATCCGAGATGTTATTCTTTGACTTGACATAGTCAATTGAGATACCTCCTGTTGTGAATAGTTGTCATGCCAAATTATGTCGACGACGGATATGTCTATACTTTCCATTATACATTGTGCTATGAGCTCTGCCAATTTCCGATTGACTATCATAATGTATACTAATGGACGTTACTAATTTAGTCCACCTGGGTATGTCCTCTATGAATTAACGTAGCCATTCTGCCTCTTCTTCGCATATGTCTAACGCGATAAGTCCTGATTCCATCGTGGACGTAACTATTACAGTTTTCTTGGAAGACCTCTAAGATATAGTGGCCCCTTCTAGTGTAAACATGTATCCACTAGTCGATCTAGAATCTTTTATGTCAAATATATAATTTGCGTCACTGTATCCTTCGATAACAACTGGATATCTAGCATAATTCAGTCCATATTCACGACTGTATCTCAAATAATGAAATACCCTAGTCATAGCTTTCCAATGTGCATAACTTGGGTTACTAGTATATCTACTTAGCCTTCTAACAACATATGCTAAGTTAGGTCGAGTACTTATCATTAGATACATTAACATGCCAATAATTCTTGAATACTCTAATTAGGCAACACATGCACCTCTATTTTTAGATAGATAAAAACTGATGTCAATTGGAGTTCTAGCTAGGCCGGAATTCCTCACATTATAAGTATTAAGATGTTTGTCCACGTAATATGTTAGACTTAATGCAAGTCCACTATGAGTTCGTATGATCTTTATTCCAAGGATTACATCAACCAAAATCAGATCTTTCATGTCAAACTTTGATTTCAACATGTCTTTGGTAGACTTGATCATTTTATCGTTACTACCAATGATAAGCATATCATCAACTTAAAGACACAAGATTGCATATCCACTATTTGTGTCTTTAACATAAAAACACTTGTCGCATTCATTAATTTTGAATCCACTCTCTAACATGGCATGATCAAACTTTTGATGCTATTGTTTGGGAGCTTAATTTAAGTCATACAATGACTTAACAAGCCTACATACTTTGCTTTCTTGTCCAGTAGCCATCAAACCCTCAGGTTGGTTCATATATATTTTTTCTTAATCTCTGTTTAGAAAAGCTGTTTTCACATCCATTTAGTGAATTTCCAAATTTCCTAATGCGACAATAGCAATTATCATTCAAATAGAATTTATATGCGTAACAAGCGAATAAGTATCAAAGTATTCTAGATCTTCGCTTTGTCTAAATCCTTTGATCACCAATCTTGCTTTTTACTTGTGTTCCATCAGCTTTGATCTTCTTCTTGAAGATCTATTTATAGCCTATTTGTTTACTACCAGGAGGTAAAAATACGAGCTCCCAAGTATGATTTTGTAAAATAGAATCTATTTCACTTTTAATGGCTTCTTTCCATCGAGGCCCTTTCGAGTAATTGATCGTTTCTTGATAAGAAATGGGCTTATTTTCTACCATAAAAGAAACAAAATCGGGTCCAAATGATTTCTCGGTTCTCCCCTGTTTGCTTCTTCTAGGTTCAACCTCTTCTTCCTTAGGTTGATCTTTCCTTTCATCTTGGAGATCATTATCATCTCGTTGTCTCTTATCTTGGACAACTACATCATTTATTCTAGATGTGCTTCCAGTTTCCTTCTTTAAACAAGGAAATACGCTTTAAAAAGAAAGAAGCATTCCTTGATTCCATTACTATGTTCTTTTGTTTATCTGGATTTTTCAAATCATGTACAATGAAACGATAAGCACTGCTATTCTTATCGTATCCAATAAATATACAATCTACAGATATAGGTCTAATCGTTTTGGCCTTAGGTGTCGGCATTGCTACCTTGGCTAGACACCCCCACACTCGTATGTATTGGTATGATGGTTTTCTTCCCATCCATAATTCATATGGGGTTTCGTCTTTATCCTTACGAGGTATCTTGTTTCAAAGATAAGTAGCAGTTAGAACGGCTTCCCCCACATGTCCCAACTCAAACCAGAAGTTAACAACATGGCATTAACAATTTCTTACAAGGTACATTTCTTCCTTTCGGCAATACCTTTTTGTTAAGGTGAATAAGGAGCAGTGAACTCGTGTTTGATTCCACGTTTCGCACATGGCTCAGCTAAAGGAGACACATATTAACCTCCTCTATCACTTCGTACAACCTTGATTTTCCTACCGAGTTGATTCTCAACTTCGGTTTTATATAGAACAAACTTGTCTATAGGTTCATCTTAACTTTTCAACAAGTAAACGTAGCAATATTTTGTGCAATCATCAATTAACGTGATGAAGTACTTATTGCCACCATTTCAAATCACATATGTCTGTGTGTATCATATCAAGTGGTTTGGTTTCTCGTTCAACCGATTTGAAAGATGATCTTCTAAGTTTGGATTCGACACAAGTTTCACACTTATAATTTGAATCAATTTGAAAACTTGGTATGCTATTAAACTTAATCAAACGACGCATTGAGTTAAAATAAACATGTCCAAGAAGACCATGGCACACATTAGAAGACTCAATCAAGTAAGCATAAGAATTCATTTTAATGATAACATTCTTAACAACTATTACATTGAGCTTAATCAAGTAAGCAGACGACGAATCTGTTTTAAGATTGTAGGAAACGGTGTATACTTTTTTAAAAACAGATTACAATTAATAAAACTAACAAAATATGAAGACAGAAAAAATAAATAACAGTAATGAAGAAAGCAGTAAAACTAAGACGACATAATTATAAACGATAATTAAATAAAACAATAAAATAATAAAAAGACTTACTAAATCACCAGTAAGTCGAGGCACGCGTAAGACACGCTTAGAACTAAAGAACCGAGGCACGTGTTTGACACGCTTCCCTTAAAACAGATTTGTCTTCTGTTTCCCAGGGTACAACAGCCGAAACAGTAAGTTGTACTGTCAGACTTAACAAAACTTCCTGTAATTCACCTTTTCAGATGTGTACTCCGTTGGAAATCAATAATAATACTTATTGATCTGATGTGTGAAAAAGCTATGGAATTAGGCCTCTATTTATACACAATAGACTCCCTTTCAGTTTACTCATCCCACCGATGTGTGATAAAAAATAAACTATTTTTCCTCTTTAAGCATGGTACCAAATGCCTAACTTTGAGACACGATATCTCATTCACATCAGCTTCATTTTGGACACATAAAGGCTCATTGCGAAGCTCTCTTCAAGGATAACGCGAACTTATAAAATATCACTAATATATATGATACATACATATACATAATTGTGTCCAAAGTTGGTCAAAGTTATTTTGCCAATAATATTTTTCAACAATATGATAAACTTGTTAAATTACCCACTTGAGGATTGAAATCTGCTGTCATACTAAGACTAAATTGAACAAACCAAACAAAAGATTTTATTCCACTTTCAGCCTAAACCTTATTAAACCTGAATACCAAACGGACCCTAAGGGTCCGTTTGGTTTGTAGCCGGGTTTAGAATTAAGATTATAATTTGAATTTTTAGAGTTGGGTTTAGGTTTATGTTTGAATTAAATATTATTTAAATATATAATTATTTGTAATTTTAAATGATATATGTTATCATTAATACCAGAGACAATTAAAGAAGAAGCATAATCAAAATATTATGCTTCTGTTAGTAGAGATGCCAATTTTATTGGAGAGTCGGAAGAGGTTGCCAAGGTGCTAGACATTGTAAATGTGAATGGTCCAGGTTTGGGTGTGAAGCTCCGTGATGGTTTGTTTCCTATGGATATTCGGAGGCCGTCTTCGGGTGTGAAGCTTCTTGGGGGAGCTGTTAGTAGAGATGCCAATTTTATTAGAGAGATGGCCATGAAGAGATCCGCGAATGCTGTTGATTTGATGAGTCTTCTTCCACAGTTACATGACCCGCAGAGTGAGCTCCTTTTAATTCGATCATGCATGGGTATTTCCAAACTCTTTTCTGGGTTAAGGACCTGCCAACCTGCACACATGGAGGATGCAACCTTGTTCTTTGATAAGGGTTTGCGCGGGCCAATCGAGAACATAGTGGTTTGTGGAGGTACCTTCTTTGGAGACTTACAGTGGCGACTTGCTTCTTTACCTATTCGTCTTGGTGGTTTGGGTTTGTACTCGGCAAAAGAGGCCTCCTCATATGCTTTTGTGGCCTCGAGGGCCCAATCTTCGGTGTTACAAGATCACATCTTACGTGATTGTGGTATATGTGGTATGGATGATGATTATGCTTCTGCTTTAGCTTGCCTACGTGATACGATTCCAAGCTTTGATTGTAGTTGTTTCACTAATAAGGATACCGCCCCCTCTAAAACCCAACAAACATTTGCGACTACTCTTTTTAGTGAAATAGTCAAGGATATGGAGGTCCACTTTGACATGACTTTGAGGCAGAAATCAATTTTTGAGTGTTTACGCGCATCACATGCTCATGATTTCCTACTACCTATCCCTATAGACGGGCTGGGTCAACATAAGTCACCAGTGGAATACCGTTCTATTCTTAAGTATCGCCTCATGATCCCATTATTTTTGGCTGATACAATATGCCCTGTTTGTCGCAAGGCATGTTTGGATTCCTTTGGGGAACATGCGGTTCATTGTAAAGAGCTTTTGGGCTTCAAGTATCGACATGATATGGTTAGGGACGTTCTTTTTTACATATGTAGGCATGCTGGTATCTCCGCCAAGAAAGAAGCACCTGTGAACTTCTTGACTGACCCGTTAGATGGAAGATTGATAAATGACTTTTGCTTAGCTTGCTTTAGAATTTGTGTACTCGATATCGTTCTCGGTATCTAATCGAACTGATCACGGTTAATGGTGGAATAGTCGGTAATGGTCACTAAAAGGGGAGGTTGATTTTCTATTCTACTAGAAGGGTAAGTGTGAAACGTAATTAAAATAAGCTAAAAGCAAATCTAGAAGCGTGCAATTTTTGGAAATTAAAACGTAATGAAAACTTAAACCCATCTGAATGTCATCGGAATGTCTTTGTCGGAATATAGTCGGAATACAACCATCGGAATATGATCGTAATGTGTCCAAAGTAATGTTGTCGGAATAATGGCAAGGCTATCGGAATAACAACAAAAACACTACAGTCGGAATATTGGTCGGAATCCAGATCGGAATCCAGAAAGAGGAACAATCGGAATGCTGGAAAACCAAAGCTATCGGAATATCTAAATAAACACCCTCGTCGGAATCCCAATCGGAATATCCGTCGGAATAACAAAACCCTTTTCCGATCCTAAGATCGGAATAATAGTGCAGCTGTCGGAATGTATGGTCGGAAAGGGGAAACCCTTTCCGATGGTATGTATTTCGTATAAGCCAAGTTAATAAGCTATATTTTAATAAGCTCAAACTAAAACTTAACCAAAATTTTAAAGTAAGTAACTAAATAAGCACAAATAAGAACTTTCAAAACTCCAAATAAGCAACCTTTATAAAACAAACTTATTAAAAAGACGAACTTTTTAGAAAACTTAAACGTAATATAAGCTAAACACAAACTAAGCCAATAAGCATGAAAAGCTCAAAACTTAATCCATATTAAAACTTAGAGATGAATAAAAAGATAAACTTTTTGATCTCATAAACATCAAGATTAAACAAGATCAAGATTATAACGAATCAAAAACCAACTTTTAGAAAATAAAGAAAGGTAGAAGAAGATTAAAGATAAAAAGCTTAACTTGAACTTATAGATTAATGATTCCGAAATACAAGATCAAATCAAAGCTTAAACATGAAAGGAAGGAAAAGATGAAATTCTAGTGAGAGAAAGTTAAACACTTTCTCTCTCTAAAAATAAAACTACTAAAATTGAAAATGAACCAATTAACTAACACCCTCCTAATGTGTCATTAGGAGGGTATATATAGGAGGTAGGGAGTGCATGTGTTGCTTCCTTCTTTCTTCTCGTCTCGACTCGATTTAAATTCTTTGTCTTTCTTGACGTCGTCTCGGGATTTGTCGATATAAATTGAACTTGTCTTATAATTTTCTTCTTATATTAGACTTGAGTTCTTCGACTTCATTAAACTTCTGTCTTTAGACTTTTTCTTCGATAAATCTTCAGAATAGGCCTTGGACGTCCGTTCTTTTTACACTCTTGATCTTTTGACTTCGTCTTTTCTCGGTTTTCTTCGATAAAAGCCCGTGATAGCCCGTGTTTTCTCCCTTTTTCATATTTTTTATCCTGAAACACAATAAAAACACAAACCACGCATAATTTCGACTTTTACTACATAAAATACATGTTTTGGTCTTGTTATTATTGGAAATAAGTGGTAAAAGGATAAGTGTTTTCACACTTATTAAAGATCCACACTCAGATCGGCGGATATTTTGGTTTTTGGATGGGCTGGAGGAAAACATGCGTGTGTTGATCTGACTGGGTTTCTCCTCTAGTGGGGTTGGGTAGCCGTTTTACAGCGGGTCAGGCTGCTTTAAAAGCCGCCTCATGCAAAATAACAAAACAAAAAAAAATCATGCATTGAAAATCAGCACATGTTTATTCCTTTTGCATTATATCAACTTGAACTCTTAAACCCCATGTGAAATGGTGGAAACCAAACGCACCCTAAAATACAATGAAAGGGGGAAGGGCGAGGTGGTAAATTCAACGGTTGATGATAACGGTGGCATGAAGATTGCTTTTCATTTGTTGTCTGGCACATATAAATAAATAAAGGAAGGGAAGTGCTTTTTGTATTTAGGGGTTTTTCGTCTGCGTAAAATCAAAGCTCAAATCAATCAAGCATTATGGGTTCTGAATTCAAGGTTATCTTATTTTTCATTTAATTTCACCTTTGATTTTGTTTTTTTATTCTATCTAAATAATTTATGTACTTTTTGTTTTTAGACTTATATCTAGTTACTTATTAATTTGTTTAAGCTTATTATGCGCTTATTTGCTTTTGGTACTTATGGGCCACATGTTTTAAAATAAGCCTAAATATTTGAGCTTATACCCACAACAGATAAACATCATAAACTCATAGTTTTAGCTGAAATGGGCTTGTGTCTATGTTATATAAGCGGCTTATTGCTTATGTATCATGAGCTCATAAGCCCTTATTAAATGTTTGGCATAGCTTATACTGATATAGTTATTAAATGAGGTTATAAAATTCTCCTTTATATAATATTGTTATATGTTATATATGCCCACCGCTCCTCATATAAGCTCATACGCTTACTCATATAAGCTTAGCCGAACATTTGTTTTTTGCTTATTCTACATATATAAGCTAATAAGCCCAACGTATAAGCTTAGCCAAACACCCCCAAATGTGATGTATCATCCCATCTGGGTATTCTAGCTAATTTAATGGCATGGAACCTCTTTTTAAATGTAAAACACGGGATAACCAATTGTTAAGGTGTGGAACGCCACACATTATTCTCTATTAAATGTATCAACTTTTAATCCATTCTATGGTATTGTGTGTTAACCCAGGACATAAAACGAACAAGTACACTTGCAATAACTTAAATAGTACCATGTGCAACAAAAATTCATAGCCGTCCCGGAACCCACCCTAGTTCCGTCCCTGTGTGTGTATCATTACGGTTAACGTTAGATAAGATATCAAATTTGTAACTTGATGACACATACATTAGGAAGTTTGACTCGCACTAAGGAATAATGTGTCAAGTTCAACACGTTTCATACCATTGTCCCAAAACCTTATATTTCAAAAATTTTCACCTTCCATGATTTTAGTTAACAACACCAAATTGACTACCTTAAAGTTAGTTTCCAGAAGATAGAGTACTTTGTAGGCCGTTTGCCTTTTTTTTCCCCTGATATCTTCAGTTTTATATAATCTATTTTTCGAATATGGAAGGTAAAGTTTTCGAGGTATTGTTAATGATTATACAGATTTCACCATGTAGGGGTATATGATAACAAAATTTTTGTGCCTTCGTAATAGCAAGAACAATGCTAATGACCATACTTACGGCATCAATAGCTTTAGTATGAATACTTTTTGTATTTTCTGACTTCAAAGTTTTAATTTTCGATGTATTGGACCAGTTTAGCATGACCGTGGCGTAACATCTATAGGAATTATAGTCAGGGGCGGAGCCAGGATTTTTAGGTCATACGTAAGACAAAAAGTCATAATGATGGGGATAGTGATGATGAGGCTTAATGTAGAAAATAGTAGAAAAATTGCGTGTAATACATATAAATAATAAGTGAAATAGGTTGATTAGGGGAGGCTTAGCACCCACTAGTCCCTCTACTAGCTCCGCCCCTGATTATAGTGGTATATAATTGCTTATGATAGTGTAGAGTAAAAGTTATTTTAAAAATGGCAAGACCTAAGCAATAAGGAGATGGATTATAATGTCAGTTCTGGATAATAGTTAGAGTTGTCGTGCATGCTTCAAACTAAAGTTTGATTCACGAAAGTGACTTAGTGTTTTTCTTGAACAGCGACGTCTTGAATACGTACTCTAGATGCTTAACATCGCTCAAGGTCCTTACAGAGTTTAGAAGTGCAAGTGGAAGGTATCATGTCTGATAGCAGTTAGTAATTAGTCATTGCTCCTGCCCCTCTGCAAGTTACTGAAATGTTACCAAGTTACTGAAATGTTACAGTAAAAAGGATGATTCAGTCACATATTTACTCGTATATGTATAAATTTGGCATTGGTGGGATTAGTTAACTTGTTGAAAAAATGGATGAAACTGATGTGTTGATATGATTATGTATGTGATTAATAAACCTTTGGGTTTAAATAAACCGTCGATACATATTTTAAACTGCAGACATGTTCTAATCTAATTCCATGTTGGTTCAAGTCTTATCAATAGAATGTGTATCACTAATTCTTACCAAAGGGCGTTTGGTATTGCAGTATGAGTGTTCCATCAACCTAGAGGTTGTGGCTTCAAGTCTCAATTGAGACATAGTGTGGCATTGCGTGCATGAATAACAAAGAAAAAAAAAAGTTTCTCACTCTGAATTCAAAGAAATACCGTCTATGAGAACAAAGGGAGAAACCTTAAAAAATGCTTGAACTTTTCAAGGTCCTAGTAACTGAGTAAACTTCCATGTAAAAGAATCGAACCTAATTACAATCTCCATAACTTCAACTTTTTATGGTTTAGAAAATTCTTCTTAATTCTTGAGGTGTTTGTTTGTCATTGTTTTCTATTCTTTCGTTAACTTTTTATTCTTATTCCTGTACTTTTTTTTTTAATATTAGTTAATCTCATCCTTAACAGTTTGGTCTCAATAGGATAACAGGGAGGAAGTCATTCAGGCATGGTACATGGATGATAGCAATGAAGACCAAAGGCTTCCACATCACAAGGAGCCTAAGGAATTTGTATCCCTTGACAAACTTGCAGGTAAATGCGTCTGAATTTTGTTTGTGTAAGGTCTTGTAGTGTTTGTATAAATACACAACGTTTTAAATTTGGCACAGAACTTGGAGTGCTTAGCTGGCGGTTGGATGCTGACAACTACGAAACAGATGAAGAATTGAAGAAAATTCGTGAATCACGTGGATACTCTTACGTGGTTTGTGTGCTATTATGTTCTTAACTCTTAACTGTGTAAGGCCAATTTTCAATTGATTCTGAAAATGAGTTGATAATTTTCAGGACATCTGTGAGGTTTGCCCAGAAAAGCTGCCGAATTATGAAGAGAAGATCAAAAACTTTTTCGAAGAGCACCTTCATACTGATGAGGAGATTCGTTACGCTGTTGCTGGAAGCGGTAAATTATATTTGTTATTGCTGAGTTGTCTTTTCTGGTGTTTGATGTGCATTTTGAAAAATGATTTTGCAAACTTTGAATATAGTCAAAGCGAGATAATTAGGTGTGTAGTACATTTTGCTGTAGAAAATGGTTCTTGGATGAACTTATACTGTTTAAGTGGTGTGATAAACAAATATATAGTGCTGCGAAGTTTTGGATTAATAAAGGCGTTGTAGATAAAACGACCAAAATGATATTTTTATGGAAAAAGTGATGTGTTGAAACCCAAATAAAAGCCTCTCAAGTTAGGCTAAATTAAGTTGTAAATAATCAGTTTTGTTCCAAGTGATACGAAAAATTATTAGATGATCAAAGCTGAATCTTTTATGCAGTCCTTAAAATCTGACATTTGCTAACAAGTTTCAAATCAGATTTCTAAAGTCTAAACACCCTTATACGTAAGACTACTAATCAGTGACTTGATTTATAGGTTACTTTGACGTGAGAGATTGTAACGAAGCTTGGATACGTGTTTGGGTGAAGAAAGGGGGCATGATTGTACTCCCTGCTGGCATTTATCACCGTTTCACACTGGATACAAACAACTACATCAAGGTACAATGATAATTTCGATGGTCAATGTTTTTCGCTCATGCACTCATTGTCAATATACAACATTATATGTAATCCCACATGGGATAAATTGATAACTGTGGAGAAAGAAGTGCAAGAAGAAAACTAAAAAAGAAAGGAGAAAATAGAAGGTTGTAGATAGAGGTGCCAATTTCAACCCTTTCGCTTCAGAATGGGTTGATATGGGGCTATGGGCTGTGTTTTACCTGGGTAGAACGGATAAAATCAAAGTTTTAGCTGCAAAATGAATGCGTAAGAAGTAGGGAAAGTGGATTTTAATCAGTACAACCTCCTAAATATATTCAAAATCTCAATTATAATTCTAATAATGAAGTTCTTACAATCACATTTTGCGAATCAATTATCTTTTTCAATGATAATCTAAAAAGAGACAAAAAAAAATTCAATCAGTGTAGAATTTTCTGTTTCTATCCAAGCCCATTCCAGTACCAACCTGAAACTTTACCATGTCGAGTTATAGCTGATCCCACGGTATGGCTCTAGGAGTTTGCTCTATATAATATAGTTAAGCTATGGTGGATGTTTCAGTCAGAATTGTCTGTTTTAACCCATTCCTTTACCAACCTGCCATTATACCATGTTATAGCTAATGCCACGGTATATATCTAGCAGTTTGTTCCATATGAAATGGATCAGCTGTGGTGGCCTTGTTTAGTCTGCTGATATAATGTGCCGTAATCCTTGGGCTTATATGCCAACCTGATATTAACAGGATCCAACTCCAGTTAGCTTCTTCAAAGTCGTCATACTTTTAATAATATGAATAGTCTTCATCAAGGCGGCTCTTTCCGGCCTAATTATGTTTACCTTTTGGCAGGCCATGCGTCTCTTTGTTGGTGACCCAGTTTGGACCCCTTTTAACCGACCACATGATCACTTGCCTGCAAGGTATCTCATCTCTCTGTGTTTCTTCATTCTGCTTATCTTGCAAGTATAAATGGACTGATTCTATTGATTCGGTAGTTTTAGGTAAATATTTGAAAAGCTGAAATTTAGAGGTGGCAATATGGAACCATATACATTAAAGACTGGTTTGGTTTGGGTTGGGTTGTGTTATGTCAATAAGGCTCAAATTTATGAAGTTAGCTAAAACGAGAACATGTCAAATGGTTGAAAAAACCCCCCAAACTATTTTTCAATGCACACGGCCGACTCAATCATCCATCTAGGTTATCACTAATTGTTATATCAGTTTTATAAGCACATTTAATTCTCTGCTTAATTATAAATACTCGTTTATAAATTGAACAAAAAGTGTTGCAGTGGTCAATCCCGCGTGACGCGGCGTGTATTGATAGGTGCGTAAAAGTGACAATTCTCGACGTAGATTGTTTTTGATTTGTTATAAAGCCTGCACATCTCTCCACCTTTTGATATACGGCAAATATGTTTCTGATAACTGTTTGCAGGAACGAATATCTTGAAGCATTTGTGCAGAAGGGGGATGCTGGTGCTGCTGTTGATGCTGCTGCTTGAGTGTTAATAAAATAACTACAACCTCGGTATTTGTTGGAACTATAATAAGCAGTAGTAGCTTATTGCTTGCTGCTGATGTAACTGAATCTTAAATTTACATGTGTGTTACATAACAGTTATATACCAAAATTTTATGTATATGGTCAGGTTGGTGTATATACACTTACGCTATCAGAAGTGTAATGCCAGTTTGAAATGTACTGCCCAAAATTTAAATAATTAGGCCGATCTACCATTAAATGTCTCATGGGTTGGTGACTTAAGCTTCTCAAGTTACATAGTTTAGATTTTGGTAACCATGGTTTCCGACCTTTTGGCTGACTAATCCACAGGGTTTGAACCCATCGCCACACACATTCAAACCCCTCACCTATTAGAGTGATAGTCGCAACTACTTTTGCCACTAGGCCACCTTTGAGTGGTTAGTTACATAGTTTAGTGGTGGATATATCCTGTTTGTGTCTGCGGTATTAGTCACATGGTGATGGCTAGTGTACCCTTGGCCTTGGCATGCAACATAAACGCCAATGCACGTTCCTACGAGTAGCTTTCAGATACTTTGACCAGGTTGGTTTATAAGAGTAGTTTAGAATCTGCACATGGAGCAGAAGACTGTATAAATGGTTGTTTGCCAAATGTTATGTTTCCCTTCACTAGGAGCATATTGACATTTACGAGTTCAGGGGTTCGGTTTCAGAAATACTGACCTCAGTTATCATCCAAATTGTTACAATGCTACACGAGAGCACTCATGACTTGAAGTTATGTGAGAAGCGAGACTAAGCTTGATATACTATCTTACCTAAGGGTTGAAACTTACATAGCTTCCTAGTACCAAAACAAGGTTTACTAGCTTAAAGACCCGTCTAACGTCGGGTTTAGTTTAATGAGTGATTTTTATAAAAAAATAATAAACAGATGTTAATATTAGAAGAACATAATCGGAATATGGCAATAGACAAAAAAACCATAAATTATTCGATAATCGTTTAAGTTTGTAACAATCACAATAACAAAGTTTCAAGCCTTTTGATCTTGAACCTTGACGTATGTGAGAGCAAATAGAATCAACAACAAATGCTCATTCCATGAACACCTAATAAGTGAATAAAAAGTAATTAAAAGGAAAATGTGAGCAATAATTTAAATGTATTAAAAAGTTACAAAATATTAGAAAATCGTTTGAAATTGTATAGTGTACATCCTATTAAAATCTTGTTCATAGACAGTGACACTTCTCTGTAGCAGTTTCCTTAGTTTGAATTCCTTTTATAATCGATCCTCTAATATTAAAATTAGTTTATAATTTTAAAACATAAAAGATAATCAAGCATCAAACAAAAAATAGTATCGTGGATCTCCATTCAATTCCCCCTTAGAAAGACAAATCGGGAGATCAATACTTGACGCGATACTTAGTTAATTAGGTCTGTGTTGTTATATTTCCAACTTTTTACAAATATTCTTTATTGTGCCAAAACGACTACATCACATGGTTGTAGTTATTTAGACATGTTTGATGTATTTCATTGAGTCGTATGTGTGGTTTAGATTTTATAGTTATGCACTTTAGGTTAGTCAATATGTTCTATTTTTGTTGTTTAGGTTACCTGATATACAAATATTTTAGTTTAGGAAAAGTTGTGTGTTGATGATAGGTTGTATGATCGTATACATTGTAGCTTTCAGAATATGCGTAACTTTTTACAAACTCCTCATAGTAGTAATGCAAACAGCTATGTTGTTGTCATGATAACATAGTAGTTTCACATGTTAGTCGAATATATGTGTTTGTTATCTTTTAGTAGCTTAAAGACCCATGTTACATAGAATTGCCCATATCGACCCGTTGCACAACATCTCATATATCGACCCGTTACAAAAAGTCTCCTTTATCGACCCGTTACCCGAACAATTCTAACCATGAAATTTTATGGGTTTTACCATTAGCAACGTTTCCCATATGTAAAAAACCAAACAATTGTATTCGTGTGATTTTGTTGTAGTAAATATGATTTGGACAATTTGAAAAGAAAAAAAATCACAACACATATATCTACAAACATTGTTATATTTATACGCTTATTGAGTGATCTTTTAAGATGCGATCTAATGCTTTGAAGCAAAACTTGTTTTCCATTGGGGCTTCGAAAACTAATTTGAAACTTACGAAAATAGATGTGTTAGTATTCTATGTTTAAAAGACAAAATGACATCTATATGCGGCTCTTGTCTAAAAACCTCAGCAAAAATCATGGCATACAAAGTTCCTCAAATAATTAGAGAGAATTAGATATCATGGCATACAAAGCTTGTTTTCCATTATTATTTTGAGAGATTTTCAAAGTTTGTTGACTTGTTTGTAACGTATGCGAATGAATTAACAAACAACAACAAATGTAAACTCGTTTCATAATTTTTTGGTAGAAATAATAAGTCAAAATACGATAAACAAATTTTGCTTATAACTATTAAGAAAATAAATATGCATCTATCATCTTGAGAGAGTAAATATGGACTCGACATTAACCACTTGAGTGTAACCTTTATTCATTACATAAACACCTAAATTAAAGAAAAAAAGGGCTACCCATTTTACCACTTCTACCGCCTGCATATCGATCGACCCAACCCAACTTTATTTTGAGAATGACATGAAAGAAGAGGAGTTCAAGGATTAGATTCACTTGTACGATATCAGAGTACTTGTTTTACCATCAAAGTATCTTAAAGAATTTTGTGCAGAACTACCGATATATGCTTTTTTCACTACTCGTAAAATAAAGAAACAAATGTGTAAAACATAAAATTTTGAGATAGTAAAAAAACAGTTTCGATACGCTTATGGTTAAAAGTAAAAGGATGTTTCGATAGAAAAATGCTAAAATGTTTGATAAAGTAAACGTATGAGATCTAAGAATTAGTAAAATAATGGAACCTATTAGCATTAGTAAATTAATGGAGCATGTAATGAAACTTATTTGCGATCGTTGTTTGTTTACTACTAACATTATAAGCATTTAATTCGTCATTCGGTACAATTTTAACTTTGCGATAAATACAAAAATAGTAAAAAAAACACATAAATCTTCGAAATAATAAGAAATTAAAAGAATTTAGTAAGAATGAAGAAGATCTGAGTTTTCTTATACCCGTCTAAATGAAGCAAATAAATAGAAATAAAAAAAGATTACATACTTTTCCTACATACATTTATCTTCATAAGTTTGATACTTATATTACATTGCAAATCGTAGTTGTACATAGGCCCGAATTGCTATACCCATAATTTTCGACTACAACATGTTCCTAGTTCTGAATTTTTTTCTAGCTAACATGTTCATGTTGATTAACTTCAATACTTGTTTTGAATCATTCTTTTCAAAATGTTCGGAGAAGTCTTCCTTCTTGTATACAATCATCTCTTATTATTCCTTTTCGATATCCTTCCTTCGGAATTCAAATGGAGCATGCATTCAAGGAATTTTTTAAAAAAATGCAATTGATTAGTGATATAATTACTCAAGAAAATTATTGACATTTAATACGAAAACGATATTGACATTTAAAAAATGAAACTAATATAACGATACAAAAAGTAGCAATACTAAATTCAAAAAGTAGCATACTAAATTCAAAAAGTACCAATACTAAATATTACTAATTGTTAAGTGTGACTTTCAATTTGTTATTAATTAAACGTTAGTAATTTAGTTATTTTATATGTAATGGGTTATCCCACATTGTACCATAACATTTACATAAGTTTTACATGTTGAAAGACTTAGAACCAATAACGGGGGTGTTCATGTTGAAAGACATTTATAAAACATATTACCATTTAGGATGGTAAAAATCCTAGTATTCTTATGCACACAAAAGTAATAACTCATACCTGAAAAACTTTCATAGGCATCAGGCGTTAGATCATGGTGTATCAAAACATCAGATCAAATGTATAAAAGACGTGAGAATAATCATAAAAATAATCATTTTGAATTGGATTATCGTTTTACACCATAAACATAAAAATGATCAGCAATAAAATAAATTTGATGGATTTTAATACAACTGAAACTTACATAAACTACCAGGTCAAATAAGAGTTTTAAATCATTGTAGATTGACTTGTGGAGCCTGCAAAAGTAAGAATAAATCAGTGAAATATATATTCAAATCACAACAACGCATGAAAAGAGAAAACCAATTGTAAAAGTAAAAGATTGTGCATTTGTTTTTGAATATGTGTTTGAGAGGTTGATTTAAATAGGTGTAACTGTAACTGATTTTGAGTGACCTTTGGAAAGTTTTTAAGGCATTAAATCTTCCATTGAAACTGCCTATGTTGTTGAAGAATCATATAAAAAAATTTATTGATTTTAAATTATACGTATTAGTTGTGTATATTCGAGTTTATTTATGGTAAAACATATCAGCGTATTCACTGATTTTTAATGTAAATAGCTTTAGGATGCAGTATTGCATTAAATTAGTTTTGACTTTCTAAATATAATATCAGTGGACTACGCATCTTGTTTATTTTAAATGTTACACCATTTTTTAATGTTAATATTAAAAATCAATTCTTTGTTATGACTTTTAATATTATTTTTAAAACATCTCATCTTTACAAAAATAATTGAACTTAATTCTTACTTTTCAAAATTAAAAAAGAACGCTTATTTTTTAATAATACGTGTACAACTATTACTTTTTTAAATATGGTAACTTATTAAATGCTAAGCGTTTTTTTAATATTTAGTTTAAAAAATAACATCAATTACTTATTAATTTCTAAAAATAAATAACTATTATTTCTTAAAAATATTTATGACTTTATAGAAATAACATCATCTTAAATAAATCGTTGGTTAAATGATTTAAATATGGACACTTTAAATTGTATCTTTTTTTATAATTTTTTTATCACGGGTTTGCTTAAAAACTGTTCTGTTTAAATAATTTCTTTGTTAAAAAATAATTTTGTATTTATTTAATGATTGTTTTAATAATTTGTTTCTTAAAAAAACGTTTTTTGTTTTTAAACGATTTAAATGTACACATATTGTTTAAAAAGTTAGTGCATTTTTGTGTTTTTGTAGTAAAACATTGCCTAAATATTTTTTAAAAAACTATTGATCATTGTTGGTGGTTAATCTAATTTAGATTTCATTTGTTTGGAGATCCTAGGCATTGACCATTCATTTACCTATAAAACTTAGTTTTGTAGCTTTATTCTATATGGTGAGTTGTTCATAACTATAAGTCAAAAACATTGTTGGAGCTTGTCATGAATGATCAGGCAATTGTCCAGCGGCGGAACCAGAAAACTCAATTATGGGGTAAATAAATTTTTGGCAATAGCAAGGTGAAAAAAATAAGAATCTGAATAAAAAATCGAGTATTTTAATTAGAATTAAAGGATATATATGGTTTAGAGTGTTAAATGTTGGAATTGAATGTGCGAATGAGGGCATTTTGAATTTCGAGTGAGGAGCAATTATTACACTAAAATATCTTCGGGAAAGGAAGAGAAGGTATATATGGCTTTTTTTGTGCTAAGTCGTTTCGTCCAAATTTTGGGGATTAGGAAGAGAATGTATGGGTTTTTAATGTATACCGGTGATGATCTTGTTAGAGAATGTATAAATTTTTTAAAGATATGGAGATGAGGTCTTTTTTCTTCTCGGAAGAGAAGTGAAAACTCGAGGTGTGAGTTATGATATTATTTTAATTGTAGAAGTATCTGGATGGTATGTGTTGGATACAATTTTAATCATAGAAGTATTTGGTGTGTGTTTTGTAAGAAAGTTATTTTTATTAAAAAAAATCAGTTTTTGTGTGGGTACTATTCCTATAGAACATGATTTTCTTTTTTTATTAAGGGGGTGTTTGGCATTGCGGTTTTATACAAATTATTTGCTTATCATGTTTTCGAAACGCAAATAATTATTTTTTAGTGTTTGGCAAGTGGTTGTGAAAAAGTGATTATTTGCGATATAAGGTATAGAAAATGGAATTTTGCAAATGGACCTTAGGTGTCACTTTTTGCAAAACGTGATTCAACATTTTTTTAATTACTAATTTACCCACTCGATTTATTTTTATATGTCTTTGTTAATATAGTATATTGGTCACTTTTGTCATTTCACTAGTTTATATGGGCTATCAAACAGTATAATCATATCCAAACGTTATATTAATATCACGTTTTGTAATAGCTAATTGTCTGATTATCCGTTTTTAAAACAAATAATATGTTTTCAATAAGTAACCTCAAACACCCCCAATAGTATATATGAGCATGTATTTAGTTGCATTAATGGGTTAATTATTTGAAAATGTATCATATTGTCATATTTTGTTTGTGTGTACTTAACTTTTTTTTTATACTGTGTTATCAAATTTTTAGATTTTGATCATTGTTTGTATTTTATGACCGTTTTATTTTTTCTTTCTCGATCATTGTTTCTCTAACAAGATCATTACATGTATACATTAATTGTGTGTATTGAATTTTTTTCTCTCTTATCTTTTGTATAAAGACATTTTTATTTTTAACCAATTAATTCAAACATTTTTAAAAGTTTGTAATTATAACTTTAAATAAGTGTAATAAAATAATCTCGATCTAAATTTTTTATATATTTTTAAAAATAAACCATTACTTTGAGTAAAAAAAATATGAAATATAATTTTAGGACGAAAGTAATAGTTTTTTTTTCTTTTTTCAACTACAAAAATAATTACAAACCTTAAAGATATCCCACCACTCTAACAAGAAAGTCAAAAGAGGATTTTATTTATTACTCTCTTCGTTTTATATTAAGTGTTCATCTTGATTTTTTTTTCGTCTTCTTTATTTAACTTTGACCATAAATATTTTAATTTGTGCTATATAATATCAGCTAAAAAATATATTTAATAAAAATGCATTTAAATCTTAATTCATATATTTTTCATCTAGTTTAAAACAAATGAAAATATTTATATTTAAAGTTGAATATAAAAGTCTTAGAGAAATCAAAATGAACAATTATTATAAGAGGATTTAGTAATTCATTTCATTAAGTTTGTAATTCATTACATAGTTACCCTCTACTTCTTTTTATTTCATTATGACATAAGACCATATGTTGCCTTATTTATTTATTTCATTACTCTGTGACCTCCCAACAAACACCAAAACTAAACACAAAAGTCCAAATCCAGTAGGATAGAGCATATTCCAATATTATGTACTGCTACTGTTCAGGCCAGTGAACAAAAAGTCAAAATATATGCTTTTAAGGCTAGCGAATTAAGAAATAAATTAACTACTTGTACATGCCAAGAGGAAGAACCCAAACTAGCCAACTTTACTCAATGCAAAAACTGACCAATCTTTATAACAAGTTCTATCTTTATTGGTGTCATATATTGGCTCGCTAGTTACCTAAGCAGAAATATGTCCTAAAATAACAATATTTATTGTTGGACTTAATTTGGTAAACTAGTGTTTGTAGCCTTATGAAGTGATTATTAAAAAAAAAGTCAAACTGTGAAACTAGGGATGGCAACGGGTAAGAATAAACCTATAACGCACGGGTACTCACACGTAAATGGGTGGGTATTTTCGTCATTTTACACCCACGGGTAGGTTGTGGGTATAAATCAAAACCCATTAATGGGTGGCGGGTGGGTGACGGATATGCTATACCCGTCAGGGTAAACCCATGATACCCATCACGGGCAAACCTATAAAACCCATTTGATATACCCACATGTGTATCCATCAATATATTTATGGGTGTTCTTATAATCCCATTTAAAATAAGATAAAATTCATTATACCTCTTAAATAGTTGTACTTATATAATTGTGACTTGTGAGACTATTATAAATTATAAGTAGTTTCTACCGCTGTCAAGAAAACACATTAAACTAAAAAAGAGTATTCGATTTGCTAGACTAAAAAGTGAAGATCAAATATCAGATCATAAAATATATATACATAGATAATCTAGTTCGTCTCTTCTTGTGCTACCAAACATCAATTCGTCCATACTAAGAGCAAAGAGTATGGTTTGGTGTTTTCGTGCTGAGCCGTGGGAAAACACCAGAATTTTGAGGGGGTATGGTGAGTGGTGGCTAAATGATCCCATCCCACCACAAAACACCACATTTCACGCTCCCTGTTTGGCTTGAGCCATGGGGAAAAAATTGGCCCACTTTTCTTAAAAAAAAATAAAAAAATAAAAAAATAAATTATTTTTGCACGAAAACGCGAGACGGGGTACGGTCTCGCGTTTTCGTGTCTCGTGTTTTCGTGCAAAAACGCGCGCCGTCCCCTCGGCTCGAGACACGAAAACGCCAGGTGGGGTGTGGTTTGTCGCGTTTTCGGGCTGAGTTTCCGCACAACGCGAGGGGAAATACCCCCGTACCATGTGCTCTAATACATATATGATACTACTGTTTTACACTTCTAGCATATTTTGTTCACTCTACAAGGTACACGACACACCTTTAGTCCTCAAACACATCTAAATAATTATTCACTTATTCTAGTTTCATTGTTTTATTGATATTGTCTTTAGTTCAGTTTCTTGAAACGCACTTATATAATTGATTTTCATATAAGATTGTGTGATTTTGTTTTATTGCATTAACTCATGGGTTTACCCACGGGTAACAAATACTCACGGGTATGAGTATCATTATCAAATTATACCCACTAATGGGTAACAGATGGATAATGGGTATAAAAATATTTACATAGGTGAATGACGGGTTTGAAATACCCGTACCCATTACCCACGAGTGTCATCCCTGTATGAAACAAACCTGATATATGGTGAAAATTATGTTGTTGAAAATTTGAAATCATTTTCATGCCCAAAGAGTTGGCAAATTGGCTGACTTTCAGAAAGTCAATCCTTTCTTTAATCCAAGCATCCATCATCAATGATTCAATCCCAACTATCTATTTAATTCCAAACATAGTTATAAATAGCGTGAAACGTGGTATGACGACATGTCCAAGATACACGTTTTAACAGGTAAAGTGAAATTTTAACGTTTTTAAAACGTGACTTATAACGGCGCAATATATAAAAATATTTATTTGTTTTATCATAATTTTATTTTATATTAAGTTCACAAGAAATGTTATTCATAATATTTAAAATTAGAAAACTCATTTTTTAGTGATAATATTCACTTTTTAGAGTTGAATTCAAACAATCGGCGCACCTCATGTGGTAACACGCCTTAACTTATTGCGTAACGTTGAGGTCGTGCCTCAAGTTTTTACACGCCTTAAAACGAGCTATAGCAGTCTATTTAAAACCATGGTTCTAATCATAACACTTGCACAAAGAAGAAAAATGAAAGTATCTACTCTCGGTCTCTCGCTATTGTTTATCGTTCAGTTTCTTATTCATGTAACGACAAAGAAATTAGGAGAATCGTAGTATCAAACATTCAAAAAGGTGAAAGAATATAGAAGATTAGAAGATAAATTTAATCGAGTTCCTCTAATAGTTTTAAAACAAACTTTGCTCTTTTTAAAACATGAATAAAGTCGCGTTAATAAGCACAATAAGCCCCTGTACTTGGATGATAATAAATGATGTACTCGTATGTTGCAAACTTGCAATATCATATTTCCTTCGTCTTAATTTATTTGTCTATTTTAAATTTTTTCAAGTATTTTTTCCTTAATTTTAATTATAAATTATGTTTTTTTTATATAATATTCGATAAAAATTATACTAATAAAATACATTTAAATTCAATTTATTCATATATTTTTCATCAAGTATTACATAACACAAAATTTTTAATTTAAGATCAAAGTTGATGAAAAAAGATTTGAGAGAATTGCATAAATCGTCCTCGAAGTTTGGTCATTTTGCAAGTTTTGTCCCAAACATTTTAAAAGTGCTAATATCGTCCTAAAATCAAATTATTTTTTGAATTTTCATCCTTGAAGTTTTGCTATCTTCAATGTTCCGTCCCAAATATTTTTTCCATTTTGCGTGTTTCGTCTCAAGAATTTTTCCCACAAGGACCATATTTGCATTAAAGTTTCCAAATAAGGATGATTCTTGCACTTTCGTAACATATGGGACGAAACATGCATTTTGGTCAAACTTTAAGGACGATTTATGCAATTTACTCATTTTGAAAAGTTAAAAGTGGACAAGTAAATTAAGAAGGAAAAAGTATAGTTTATTGAGTAAATTGCATAAATCGTCCTTAAAGTTTGGTTAAATTGCATGTTTCGTCCTAAACGTTACAAAAGTGCAAGGATCATCCCTGTGGAGAAACTTTAATGCAAGTATCGTCCTTATGAGGAAAATTCTTGGGACGAAACTTGCAAAATTGCCAAAACTTTTAGGACGAAACATGCAACATGGCTAAACATTAAGGATGAAAATTTGTTAAATAGTTTAATTTTAGGACGATATCAGCATTTTCAAAATATATAGGACGAAACATACAAAATGACCAAACTTAAAAGACGATTTATGCAATTTTCTCTGGTTTATTATTTTTGGTGAATATAAAACATAAAAGTTCTAACATAGGATGGGCGGACATGGGCAAAACTTTGTTCATGCTCGTTAAGTTAAGTTATTGGTTGATTATGTTTTGCGAACCTAAACTAAATACTTGCTAGTTGTAGTTGCTACTATTTTTAAAAGAGAATGTAAAATGAAAGGTGCTTTTCAAATAGAAACGTAAATGAAAAGTGGTTTTTACTTTTTACTTTGGAATACAATTTTTAGCGGTACGAGAGGAAGAACTCAAACCGTTGACCTCTCTTTCTTCACTTTCACAAATTCCACTTTCTTCTTTTGGGTATGCCGAATTCTACCTATTTTTTTGTTTTTTATTATTCCCTTATTTTTATCATCTTTGGTCTGTTAATTATATGCGAAGAAAATGAAAAAAAGTTTATCAAAATTAATATATGAAAATAAACTACTATATTGAAGGATAAGAAATGTTCATTGCAATTATGTAATTAATGTAGGTGTAAAAAATAGTGACACCACAAAGTATTTGCACTCAACCAACCTCTCCACATGCTATATTAATTTATAATCTAAATCAAATAGTCCTTAATAGGGTGCTATCAACATATAAAAGAAAAGAGTTGTCCTCAATCGGAAGCAACCCAAGAATACAAGATCAATAACAACCTAAACTATCTAATCTACTAACTGAATCAAAACGTTTAAACGTTTACATCTTTTATTTTAGTGAGAAGAAAAACGAGAGAGAAAACGACGAAGATAGAGTATGAAACCCTAGCAAATGAGATGAGAGAAGCTTGACCAAGTTTGGAGGGTTGACATGTTTGACTCTGCACAATCACAACAAACAAAAATGGTTAGAAGTTGAGGAGTTACAAAAATAACCCCTCAGGTTAGAAAAAGTTTGCAAATAAAGTCCAATATCGAACACTAGGTTAACAATTTACGAGTATTAAAATATGTAAAATAAGCTACATATAAGTTTTAATTAAAAAAAAATACCAATGTTATTTTTTTATCTTATAAGATATAAATTGCGGATATTTAAGAAAACATTAACATTTCTGGTAAAAGTGTAAAACATATGACTTGTCATTTATAACGTGCGACAGTGAAAAATAAGGTACGCAGATGTCTCTATCACTCCACATAGGACAAAATAGAGGCGACCAATTATAAAAACAAAATAGGACAAAATAGAGGAATTACCGTCAGCCAACCTAGTGGATTTCAACATGTTCCTATAGTCGACCGAGTTTACCCATCCGTTTTCAACTATTATCTATTACGTAAACTACCACTTAGATGCTCCAAGTCAGAGCAAAAATAATGTATTCAGCACTTAAAGTAAATTTACCAAGACAAACGTATAAATTATTAGCCCAAGCTAGCTTGACGTCATTAATATATACGTCTAACAATATTAAGTGAAGCTCTTACTCACCTATGCCATATTAATGTAAAAAAATTGTATATTTTTATTAATATATATCAGATTACAATTAATAAAACTAACAGTACATATAGAGATAGAAAATAAATAACTGTAATAAAGAAAACAGATAAGAGTAAGACGATACACGTGTTTAACAGACTTCCTTTAAAACAGTTTTGCCGTCAGTTTCTCACGATACAACGTCCAAAGTTGTTGTACAGTCGGACAAACAAACTTTCCAGAAAGATCACGGGAGCCTTGCGTATTTCTGATCGAAGAACTGCTAGAATAATTCTGATAATGGAGCTGTGTTTTTATTCTGTGTCTAAAACCGAATGAGACAGATTCATTATATAGGAAAAATTTGTCTTCGTCACCAAGACGATATATTATATTTCATATAAAATATTCTATTAGATATACATTGATTTACAAATCTGTTATTTCTATAACACGATTTACAAAAATATTCTTTTAAGACTTATTCAGTAAGAATGATCTAAAAAAAAATCCGAGTCTGCAGTAAAAAAAGAGAGCCTGTAGACGAGGTTTCAGAAGCCTGAACTCATTTTAGCTCAGAAATCCTGAAATCTGCATCCCCCTGCGCACGCGGCGTAAAACAACCAAAAGAGATATTGAATGTAGAAGTCATAATTTCCTTATAAACATGATTTCATTTCATGTTTTGGGCGATGTGGGACAACTCTTTTTTTCTAAAATTTGTGTTTCACGTGTCTTTCTTTGAGACGCGATATCTCATTCATATTAATTCCATATTGGACATATTTTAACTCGTTGCGAAGCTCTCGTGGAGAACGCAAAACTACTAAGTACTACGAATACATATAACATATACATATATAAAATTATGTCCAAAGTATTACAAAAACCCATTTTGCAAACATTTTTCCAATAATCCCCCACATGAATAGAGATCGGTCGAAAATACACGAAAGTTTCGACGAAATTTCTGCGGTTAAGTCCTGCAACATAGGATAGGTAGGTGTGACCTTTTGAACCTTCCCTTGTGAGATGCACTTAGTCTACAAGATATGAGTAGATGAGATGTCATTGAACTCAACCTCTGTTTACGTAGACGATAATACACACTCACACAAGACTCTCCTTGACCTTGTCAAGTCCTCATAGTCGTGTTCGTTATGGTCATAAACACTAGCCTGGTTCTACAAGAGCTCTTAGAAAGTGTGCCCCTCACAATTTCCTTCAAAGCGACCCCACTTCTCTTTCACATAAGTGATTTCATCTTAAATCATTAAAAACATATGTTTTATGATTTCATCTTAGTGTAAAATACACAAATACACCACATATATTTCAAAGTTAACCATTATACATTATGGACTTTTTTATGTACAAAATACATCGTTGAATCATATATTTAACTTTGACTTTTGAAGAAGACCTTTTTTAGCCGGTTGAACAAGTTTCTTGGGCCCCACCGCTTATATTTAATCACTATGGGTCCCACCTTTTCTTTTGGCTTCTTGTATTCTCTCGAGGGTCGTGTTGTATGAACATTCGTAAATCTAACTGTGGGTCCCACCTCTTATATTTAACCACTTCAATTGTTGTCATCACCGCTACTACTTCTGCTAGAATCCTCCTTTGAATGCTTTCCTTCGTCACCCATTTGTTGATAAGTGTCCCTATTAAAAATGAAATACTGGTGTTCATAACAAAATCAATATAATCTTGTATGAACTGAACATGAATCTTGTTTCGCTCGTGATCTTTAAGTGTTGTTAACAAATGTTTCACGTCTTACACGTTTGAAAGTGCATCTACACCACCATGGTTGAGGAAAAGTGGGATATGTTTTGGTATGTTTGCTATGTTGTAAGTCGGAGGTGTGGATTGCCGATAGCGCCTCCTGTTTTTGTCTGCATCTTAACCAAATTAGGCCGTTTCATAGATAACATGACCACGAATGTATTTTGTTCCTCGTGAACTGACAATCCATACATCAAAATCATGATCGGCTAATACTAGAGCCAAAGACTGCTCTGGTGGGCCCAAGAACCATGTTATACCATCCTAGTTCATGAGAATATATACTATAAGTTTAGAATGACAATATACTAATACTTGTAGTAAAGAAAGGTTTAAAAAGTGACTCACTATTAACAATCCATGTTGCAAAAGAACTGGGACCCTACTGCCCTCTTTGCCACCTACTCGTCCTAATGGTATTCTTTTTAAATGTAAAACAAAACCATATTTTGTAGGCACTTTGTGTTCTTCACAAGTGTATCCACGTGGATGCACCATTGAGGTGAAGATGCCATCGGCATTTGAAGCAACAAGAAGTGAATCAGTTGTTGCATTCTGGGAGAAATCTGATCGGCTTCCTAAAATTTGGGGAACAAAGCAGAATAAAAATGTATGTACATATGATAAACTACTCTAAATGGCTTGTGCATGTGACAAAATTAAACAATCTTTCCTTTATTTATAGATATAGAATTGCAATTTAATAAGTGTGAAAACACTTATCCTTTTACCACTTATTTCCAATAATAACAAGACCAAAACGTGTGATTTATGTCGTGAAAGTCGGAATTATGCGTGGTTTGTGTTTTTATTGTGTTTTAGGACCAAAATATGAAAAAGGAAGAAAACACGGGCTTTCACGGGCTTTTACTGAAGAAAACGGGAAAAAGACGAAGTCAAAAGATCAAGAGTGCAAAAAGAACGGAAGTCCAAGGCCTATTCTGAAGATTTATCGAAGAAAAAGTCAAGAGACGGAAGTTTAACGAAGTCGAAGAACTTAAGTCTAATAGAAGAAGAAAATTAAAAAGACAAGTTCAAATCCCGAGACGACAAAGACGAAGAATTAAAGTCGAGTCGAGAAAACGTGAAGAAAGCAAGAGAGAAGATGCAACACATGCACTCCTTCCCTATAAATACCCTCCTAATAGTCATTAGGAGGGGGGGGGGGGGGGTTTTTTTAGAGTTTTTAGTTAATTTTCACTTTTTAGTTTTTAGAGAGAGAAAGTCTTAAACTTTCTCTCACTAGTTCATCTTTTACTTTTAATTTCTCAAGATTAACACTTTTGTATGCTTATTTCATTAATTAAAGTTCTATTTTAAGCTTTTATTTCTTAATCTCATTCTACTTTTCTTTGATTTAAGATTGATTTTGGTGTGATTATCATGTGATCCGTGTTGTTCTAATTGATTTCATGCTAAAAAGTTAATCTTTTGATCATTTTATAGGTTTTCATTTGATTAAGCTATAAGACTTTTGTGCTTATTGGCTTACTTTTATGATTAGCTTATTTTTATCATTAAAAAGCTTTATTAAAAAGTTTATGTTTTTATTATTTGATCTAAAAAGTTGCTTGATTTTGGGTTGATAAGTTGATTCTAGTGCTTATTTGATCCGGTTTAAGCATTGATTCGGGTTAGTGTTGTGATGAGCTCCAAAATATAGCTTATTTGCTTGCTAACCGAATTCCTCAATTTTAGGAGGAACAACAAACTCCCCTTTCCGATTTGTCCTTATATTCCGACGGTACCACCCCTTATTCCGATTGGCCCAATCGGATTAGGGTTTAACCTTTCCGATTGGTGCTTATTCCGACAGGGTTCTCCCCGTATTCCGATTGGTACCCGCTTTGTCCGTATTCCGATTGGGTTACTTAGAAAGCATTCCGACGGCACAATTTTTACACATTCCGATTGTCCTTCAACTAGTATTCCGATTGAGATTGTTGGCTGTTTTCCGATTGACTCCTTTTTGTCTAAATATTCCGATTACCACACATTTGCAATATTCCGATCTACCGATCGGAACACATTCCGATCGGGTGCCCTTTTTGACTTGCTTTGGTTTCCTTCGATATAACTTTCTTATAGTACCTTTTATTTTTCTGAAAATTTTCCAAGTGTTAGTTTTATTTAGTGAGTTAGTATTTTTCCATTGTCGCCTTTAAGTTTTATGCATTATTTTACTTGTCATTTCAATATTAATCTTTTAACTTCCATTTACTCAACGACACTTTAATTACTTGTTATTAGATTAAAACAAATCAACCAAACCTTTGATTCACCAAAAGACGATTGAGTCGCACTTAAGACCGGTTTTCAATTCGAAAAGATTCGGAACTATAACGAACTTGAACTTTGATACCTAGCCAAAAGCGAAGTATTAAATGGCGCCGCTGCCGGCTCTTTTCGTTAAGATAAACGGTTTCTAGTGAGAGACGCATTGAATTTTGGGATCCGTTCTTTGAACGTTATTTTCATTGCTATAAAATTTTCAAAAATCCATAAAAAATATAAAACTCTTCAAAAATACAAAAACATTAAAAAACCTATAAAAACCAAAAAGATTATATAGATATTCCTTGTGTATATTTTTCTTCTGCAGGTGCATGCGTACTAGATCTACAAACTATTCTGAGCCCGAGAATCTTGAAGATTTAGATATAGCTGGTGTTAACAACAACAACAATAATCACCCACCTCAAAATAATTTGAATAACAACAACAACAATGTCCTTCTACCTGATTTACGAACCATGGAGGAATTGTGCCAACCCACCATGAATGGACGCGGAGGCCCGATTGCGCCAATGCACGTCACGGCTCAGGAGTTTTCGTTGAAGCATCATATGATACAACAAGTGCAAACGAATCCGTTTCGTGGAATTCCGGACGATGATGCCAACAAACACCTCGACAAATTCATTACTATTACCCAAAGCATGAAGTGCCCCGGTGTTTCTATGGATGACCTTCGCCTTCAACTTTTTCCACACTCGCTTTCTCACCATGCCGAAAAATGGTTTGACCGTCTTCCAAAGAATTCTATTCATACATGGAACGACATGACTCAACGCTTTTTATCGCGCTACTTTCCCCCATCCATGGTCACTAGCCTTCGTAACCAAATCAGTGGATTTATGCAAGAGAATGATGAATCGCTTTTTGATGCTTGGGAACGTTACAATGATTTGATCGACCGCTGTCCTAATCACAATATGCTCCCCGTCACTCTCATTGACACCTTCTACAATGGTCTCACCTTTCGTGATCGTGACACGATCAATGCCGCCGCCGGTGGTACTTTTATGAAAAGGAGACCGGAGGAGTGTCGAGAGTTGATCGAAAACATGACTACTCACCACAAGAATTGGGATTCATCCGCATCCTCAAGATCTAACTCGAGAGTCAATGTTTCTTCTACTACCTCCAATCCTGAAATGTCTGAAATTTCTCGACAACTCGCTGAAATGAACAAGAATTTCATGGCTATGGCCACAAACCATTTTCAACAGGCTAAAGCCGTTGCTATTTCTTGTGACACATGTGGTGGCCCTCACTCTTATAATGATTGTCCTTCTACCCAAAGCAATTATTCTGAAGACGTTAACGCAGCATACGGTACTTATCCCACGGGAGGCTATCAAGCCCGCCCTCAAGGAGACCGTAACTTGCTAAGTTATCGCTCTAACAATTATCTTGCTCCCCCCGGTTTCCCTCCTGCAAACCCAAACCAACAACAAAGCTACAATCAATCCCAACCTCGTGCAAACAATCAGTATCAATCCCAAAGAAACCCATACCCAACTCAAGGAAATTCTCAAGCTTACCAGGCTCCACCTCTCAATCAACCGATGGCTGTGAATCCAGAAGTCGAGACATTCATGAAGACTAATCGGGAGTTGGTGATGAATCTTCAGAGTCAAGTCCGCAACTTGAAGGGAGAAATGACAAAGCAAGGGAACGATATTCGAGCCGAGCTAAGGAATGATATGGCCAAACACAATGATACAATGAATGTAAACATGCAAAACTCTTTTAACAATCAAGCTCTTCATCTTCGTGATATGATTGGTTCGCTCATCCAAAGTAATCAACCCTCTGCTTCGGGTACTCTTCCGAGTAATACCGTTGCAAATCCGAGAGGGGAGATGAAAGCAATCACCACTCGAAGTGGAAAAGGTTATATGGAACCCGAGCTTCCTACACCTCCACCGGTGATTGTGAACAAGGAAAAAGAGCAACTTTCCCCACCTCCTTCACCTTCTATCCCCATTTCCCCACCACCCGTGGTTGTGAGTGATCCTATCCCCTTAAAGCCTTCTTCTTCATCCAATATACCTTATCCTTCAAGGTTGAGGAAAGAGAAGCAAAAGAGCAAGGATGATATTCAGGTTTCGAACTTCCTTAAAATGTTCAAACAATTGAATTTTAACATCTCCTTTGCCGAGGCTCTCGCTCACATGCCCAAATATGCTAAGATGTTTAAAGATCTTCTAAGTGATAAAGAAAAGCTTCTTGACATTGCTCAGACCCAACTTAATGAGAACTGCTCCGCAGTGCTTTTAAGGAAATTGCCCACCAAACTTGGTGATCCGGGTCGCTTCTTGATTCCTTGCAACTTCCCGGGAGTAGAGAATTGCATGGCCCTAGCCGATCTAGGTGCCAGTATAAACTTAATGCCTTTAAGTGTTTGGAAGCAATTATCTCTCCCCGAGCTAGTCCCCACACGAATGACTTTGGAATTAGCCAACCGTACGGTTGCTTATCCAGTGGGGATAGCCGAAGATGTCTTTGTTGGCGTCGACAAATTCACCTTCCCGGCGGATTTTGTTGTCGTTGACTACGAGATGGATCCCCGTGTTCCATTAATCGTCGGACGTCCATTCCTGAGGACCGGTCGCACTCTTATTGATGTAGCCGCAGGCGAAATAATCATGAGAGTTGGTGATGATCAAATTGTCTTCAACATGGGTAAGATTTCTAAGCAACCTTATTCGTATGAGAGCGTTAATGCTATTGATGTTCTCGATGAGGCTTGTGAAGAACATTTTCATAATGCTTGCAAAAGTACTCCTTCTCTACCCAATGTTGAGACCGTTGCCTCTATTGCTCCAGCATTGACTCCTTTTGGAGAAAGTGACTTGGATGACTTCGAAGCTAGTTTGGGTCCTCTCGATATTAAGTATGATAATTTGTCCACAAATTGGGATGAAGACATTAGTACTATTGAGAGACTTCTCAATGAGGACCCATTCTCTCCTCCTGCTCCTAAAGAGGTGACTAATGATGATCCATCGTTAGTTTCACAATCTATTGAGGATCCTCCTACTCTTGAGCTTAAGGACCTACCACCTCATCTTGAGTACGTTTTTCTGGAAGACGACGAGAAGCTACCAGTCATCATCGCAAAGGATCTGAAAGAAGACGAAAAAGAACGCCTTGTCGCTGTGTTGAAGAAGCATAAACGCGCTATCGCTTGGAAAATCTCGGACATCCGTGGAATTGATCCTCATTTCTGCACACATAAAATTCTCATGGAGGACGACTTTAAGCCCACAATTCAAAGTCAACGAAGGGTGAATCCTAAAATCCATGAAGTCATCAAAAAAGAGGTTATCAAACTTCTTGATGCGGGTATGATTTACCCTATTTCGGATTCACCATGGGTTAGTCCAGTCCATTGTGTGCCTAAGAAAGGTGGAATCACCGTTGTGCCCAATGCAAACAACGAGTTAATTCCTACCCGTCTCGTTACTGGGTGGAGAGTTTGTATAGACTACCGCAAACTCAATGATGCCACGAGAAAGGATCATTTCCCTCTACCTTTTATGGACCAAATGCTTGAACGTCTAGCTGGTAATGAATATTACTGCTTTCTGGATGGTTTCTCGGGTTATTTTCAAATACCCATCGATCCCCAAGATCAAGAGAAGACAACATTCACTTGTCCCTATGGCACCTTTGCTTATAAACGAATGCCTTTTGGCTTATGCAATGCCCCCGGGACTTTCCAAAGGTGCATGTTGGCTATCTTCCATGATATGGTTGAGCAAACCATGGAAGTCTTCATGGATGATTTCTCGGTCTTTGGGGATTCCTTCTCTGCTTGCCTTGCCAATTTGGAACGTATGCTTAAGCGGTGCGAAGACACTCGCCTTGTTCTGAATTGGGAAAAATGCCATTTTATGGTAAAAGAAGGCATTGTGCTAGGACACAAAATCTCTAAAGCCGGTCTTGAAGTTGACCGTGCTAAAGTAGATGTCATAGCCAAGTTACCTCCACCTTCAACCGTGAAGGGTGTGAGAAGCTTTCTGGGTCATGCGGGCTTCTATCGTCGATTCATTCAGGATTTCTCTAAAATCGCTCGCCCGATGACCCACCTCTTGGAAAAAGATACTCCTTTTATCTTTTCTAAAGAGTGTCTCGAAGCCTTCAATCTTCTCAAGGATAAGCTAACTAAGGCACCGGTCTTGGTTACCCCAAATTGGGAGCTGCCTTTTGAATTGATGTGCGATGCTAGCGACTTTGCTATTGGTGCGGTTTTGGGTCAAAGAGTGAATAAACACTTCCAACCAATCCACTACGCTAGCAAAACAATGACGGGGGCTCAATTGCATTATACGACGACCGAAAAAGAGCTTTTAGCTGTTGTCTATGCTTTTGAGAAATTTCGCCCCTATCTTGTTTTATCCACCACCATCGTATACACGGACCATTCCGCGTTGAAGTACTTGATGACCAAGAACGATTCTAAGCCACGACTTCTTCGCTGGGTTTTGCTCCTTCAAGAATTCAACATTGAAATTCGTGACAAGAAGGGAGCCGAAAACCTGGCCGCGGATCATCTGAGTCGACTTGAGGATCCATATCAGGGGGATCATCCGAACAAAGAGATCAATGACTCTTTCCCCCTGGAGACTCTAATGTCTATAAATCTCAATCTCGATGGCACCCCGTGGTTTGCGGACATTGCAAACTACTTAGCGGGTGGTATTCTCATCCAAGGGTTAACATCCCAACAAAGGAAGAAGTTCTTGAACGATGTTAAGACTTACTTTTGGGATGACCCTTATCTATTCAAACAGTGTGCTGATCTGATTATTCGTCGTTGTGTTGACGGACCGGCAGCTTTCGATATCCTCCAAGCTTGCCACAAAGGATCCACCGGTGGTCACTTTGGTCCCAACTACACCGCTAAGAAAGTGTTTGATTCTGGATTCTACTGGCCCACCATTTATCGTGACGCTCACGAAATGGTTAAGCATTGTGATGCTTGCCAACGTCAAGGCAAGATCACACATAAGGATGAGATGCCTCAAAATTTCATACAAGAATGTGAAATCTTTGATGTATGGGGCATCGACTTTATGGGGCCATTTCCATCATCCAAATGGAACAAGTACATCCTCGTCGCCGTCGACTACGTCTCTAAATGGGTTGAAGCTAAGGCTCTTCCTACGAATGATGCGAGGGTGGTTGTGAACTTTTTGAAGCAGCTTTTCGCTCGATTTGGCGTTCCTCGTGCTATCATCAGTGACCGCGGGACTCATTTTTGCAACGATCAATTTGCACGAGTCATGGCAAAGTATGGTGTCAATCACCGTCTTTCCACCGCCTATCATCCCCAAACCAATGGGCAAGCCGAAATTTCCAATCGTGGCTTGAAGAGAATTTTGGAGCGTACTGTGGGAGAGCATCGTGCCGCGTGGGCCGATAAGTTAGATGATGCTCTGTGGGCTTTCCGTACTGCTTACAAGACCCCGATCGGTTGTACACCTTATCGTCTTGTGTACGGGAAAGCCTGCCACCTACCCATCGAGCTGGAACACAAGGCGCACTGGGCCTTGAAGTGGGCTAATTTCGACATCATCAAAGCCGGTGATCATCGCAAGGTTCAACTCAACGAGCTAAATGAACTGAGGAATGAAGCTTATGAGAACTCGCTGATCTACAAGGAGAAGACGAAGATGATCCACGATGCTAAAATCAAGAACCGAGAGTTCCACGTTGGTGACCAAGTTCTACTCTTTAACTCTCGGTTGAAGATCTTCTCTGGCAAGTTGAAGAGTCGCTGGACTGGTCCATTCACCGTCGCCAAAGTTTTTCCGTATGGGACCATTGAGCTTTCTCCGCCGAATGGGCCCAATTTCAAGGTGAATGGCCAGCGTCTGAAGCTGTACTTTGGTGAGGACATCTCTCAGGAGATGATTCCATCCCTCACCACGTTCCCCATGAACTAAAATTGGGTCGAGTCAGGCTCATGACTCGGTGAACAAAAACAAGCGCTTCTCGGGAGGCAACCCGTGTTCTATCCATTACTGCTTTCATAATAAGTGTAGGGGGAGCCCCGCATATGTTTGTTGTCTTGTTTCTTGTGCTGTGCAGG
This sequence comes from Glebionis coronaria, assembly GCA_025667525.1. Classification (NCBI taxonomy): domain Eukaryota; kingdom Viridiplantae; phylum Streptophyta; class Magnoliopsida; order Asterales; family Asteraceae; genus Glebionis; species Glebionis coronaria. The sequence continues at coordinate 44,963,121 of CM046878.1, forward strand.
GATTCAAGCTTCAGAGAGCATCTTGGTGATTTTTGACGAACCGTGATACCGTGTTTTCCATCTTCCCGGTTCTATCCTAAACTCTTGTGATTCAATATTTCATATTCTATATGTTCACATTGAATTCACTTTAGTTGTCCTTTCCTTAGCAAGATTTAAACAAAGTGCACAATGTCCTAAGTGTAGGGGAATTTACTCCCACATGCTTAAACATTGAGGACAATGTTTATCTCAAGTGTAGGGGGGACTTCTATCGAAGTAAGTGGTCTTTTCCATGAATTTGCCCTCATTTTAACCAGAAAATTTGATTTTTCGACATTTTTCAAAATTTTTAATCTATTTTGGCCTGGTGTATAGTTGCATTTTCCTTTATTATGTTTATTTTCTTCCTTTGCTAGAATAAATTTTTAAAGTGGTTTTAGATTTTTCTTAGTCGTGAACATTTTGACTCAACCCGAGTTTACTTGCCTAAGTTTACTCTAGCTAGTATCCTTAACGTGTTTAAGTCAAGTTTTGCTAGGCTTTTATATAGGGAGCTATAAAACGCGAAAGTCTTAACTCTCACGGGTTAAGAACAAGAACTTTTCGCAAGTTCCTATAATTGATCCTAGAGAGTCGTTTATCAAGGGAACTTTAAAATGCGATTTCTAAACTTGAAAAAGTCCAAGAATTTGCAAGATCCTATAGGCGACTCGAAAACCCAAAACTTTGATTTAATAGGCTAAGCATCCACGAGTCTCATTCCTTGAGATTTTAAATTGTGGAGAACGAGAGATGATAGAGTCAATTATAAGTTCGGTATTCTTTCGTGAATTTATGTGAGTTAATTATGAGCCTATTCTCCCTCCACTTGCTAATAAAATTAATCTGCTAATAAATAAGGTTGTACGATTTAAAAGGTTACTTAGCTTCTAGCCCCAGATCGTTTAAAAGTTGCTCGGTAATGACGAGAGTTCATAGCCAAGGCATAACTTATGAAGCGGGGCGCGAAGATTGGCGAGTCCGAAAAGGCCCTAACAAGGCATGAGGGCTACATTTTGTTGCTAAAGATCCAAAAGTGATGTGAAGAATCATTTATCGAAAATCAATATGAAGGATCGAGACACACGACGAAAAGCAAGAACTCCCCAAAAGTCATGGAGAAGTCTATCCGAAAAGACCCTAACAAGGTATGAGGATAAATAGATCCAAGTCCTAAAAGGAGGCGGATCGTTGTATATCAAAGTCCAAAATAAAGATTAGAGAAAAATGAAGAAGTCGTGGTCCAAATATGAAGAATCTCTCAAAAACTTCAAGTGAAGAAATTCCTATTATGAAGAGAAGACCATAATTTCAAGAACGTCTCTCGAAGATTCGAAGTATGAAGTCGCTGCCAAATATCGGCCCGAGAAAGGTCTCAAATCGCGAACCAAGTTATGCCAAGATATGAACTTTCTGATATCCCGAGAAGCAGTTTTAAAAGATTTGGTCCTTTAGCTAACTATTGATTAAATCGTTCACCTTATTTTCGGACTAAATAACTATGGAAATAAGTCAAACAATGCATCCTCGTGATCATTCAAGACAAAAATAAAATATAAGAGATACACCTAGGAATAAGGGAGTCTAAGTGAATAATTGGCCCACATGAGTTCGTGATAGTTTGCTAACTTATAATAACAATGATCTCGTTTTTAAGCTTGGTATGGGGAACGTGAAACTTGAGGATGATAAATGTTCATGGTCGCCAAAACCCAATGTAAGTTTTAAATTTCTTTACTTATTTCTATCTTTTATGTTTAGTATTTAATAAAGGCCAAGGTGGGTTATTTATGATGGAGAATGTAAACCGTGCTTTAAAATTAATGCATTGCATGAGGGCATTGCAATGGTCAAGTGTAGGGGATTTAATAAGTGTGAAAACACTTATCCTTTTACCACTTATTTCCAATAATAACAAGACCAAAACGTGTGATTTATGTCGTGAAAGTCGGAATTATGCGTGGTTTGTGTTTTTATTGTGTTTTAGGACCAAAATATGAAAAAGGAAGAAAACACGGGCTTTCACGGGCTTTTACTGAAGAAAACGGGAAAAAGACGAAGTCAAAAGATCAAGAGTGCAAAAAGAACGGAAGTCCAAGGCCTATTCTGAAGATTTATCGAAGAAAAAGTCAAGAGACGGAAGTTTAACGAAGTCGAAGAACTTAAGTCTAATAGAAGAAGAAAATTAAAAAGACAAGTTCAAATCCCGAGACGACAAAGACGAAGAATTAAAGTCGAGTCGAGAAAACGTGAAGAAAGCAAGAGAGAAGATGCAACACATGCACTCCTTCCCTATAAATACCCTCCTAATAGTCATTAGGAGGGGGGGGTTTTTTTTTAGAGTTTTTAGTTAATTTTCACTTTTTAGTTTTTAGAGAGAGAAAGTCTTAAACTTTCTCTCACTAGTTCATCTTTTACTTTTAATTTTTCAAGATTAACACTTTTGTATGCTTATTTCATTAATTAAAGTTCTATTTTAAGCTTTTATTTCTTAATCTCATTCTACTTTTCTTTGATTTAAGATTGATTTTGGTGTGATTATCATGTGATCCGTGTTGTTCTAATTGATTTCATGCTAAAAAGTTAATCTTTTGATCATTTTATAGGTTTTCATTTGATTAAGCTATAAGACTTTTGTGCTTATTGGCTTACTTTTATGATTAGCTTATTTTTATCATTAAAAAGCTTTATTAAAAAGTTTATGTTTTTATTATTTGATCTAAAAAGTTGCTTGATTTTGGGTTGATAAGTTGATTCTAGTGCTTATTTGATCCGGTTTAAGCATTGATTCGGGTTAGTGTTGTGATGAGCTCCAAAATATAGCTTATTTGCTTGCTAACCGAATTCCTCAATTTTAGGAGGAACAACAAACTCCCCTTTCCGATTTGTCCTTATATTCCGACGGTACCACCCCTTATTCCGATTGGCCCAATCGGATTAGGGTTTAACCTTTCCGATTGGTGCTTATTCCGACAGGGTTCTCCCCGTATTCCGATTGGTACCCGCTTTGTCCGTATTCCGATTGGGTTACTTAGAAAGCATTCCGACGGCACAATTTTTACACATTCCGATTGTCCTTCAACTAGTATTCCGATTGAGATTGTTGGCTGTTTTCCGATTGACTCCTTTTTGTCTAAATATTCCGATTACCACACATTTGCAATATTCCGATCTACCGATCGGAACACATTCCGATCGGGTGCCCTTTTTGACTTGCTTTGGTTTCCTTCGATATAACTTTCTTATAGTACCTTTTATTTTTCTGAAAATTTTCCAAGTGTTAGTTTTATTTAGTGAGTTAGTATTTTTCCATTGTCGCCTTTAAGTTTTATGCATTATTTTACTTGTCATTTCAATATTAATCTTTTAACTTCCATTTACTCAACGACACTTTAATTACTTGTTATTAGATTAAAACAAATCAACCAAACCTTTGATTCACCAAAAGACGATTGAGTCGCACTTAAGACCGGTTTTCAATTCGAAAAGATTCAGAACTATAACGAACTTGAACTTTGATACCTAGCCAAAAGCGAAGTATTACAATACAAGAATCCAAAGAAAGGGTGTGACTCACAGTGGTTAAATGTAAGAGGTGGTGCCCAAACACCTTGTACAACTAGTTAAAAAAGTTTTTCTTCAAAAGTCAAAGTAAAATATATGATTCAATTATATTTTGTACATAAAAAAAGTCCATAATGTATAATGGTTCACTTTGAAAAGTACATAATGTATTTGTGGCTTTTACCCTTTCATCTTGAATCATTATGCTTTATGATTTAATCCTGAATCATTAAGTCATATGTTTAATCTCTCAACAAATCAATGTTTTAGGAATGGACTAGGAAAGTTATTGTATTAAGTAACTTCACACATTGACGTGACTTCCCCCACATTTCTATGATTAGGTTGTCCTATTAAACCCAAATCTTGGGATCTTCAGTCAACTGGGTTAGGTTTTTCTTCATAGACACGCATTCCTTCAAGGGCTTTAGTCCCATTCCTTTAGACGACTTACTAACTAACTCTCTTCTTAATCCTTTCGTAAGCGGATCCGAGATGTTATTCTTTGACTTGACATAGTCAATTGAGATAACTCCTGTTGAGAGTAGTTGTCGTACCAAATTATGTCGACGACAGATATGTCTATACTTTCAATTATACATTGTGCTATGAGCTCTGCCAATTTACGATTGACTATCATAATGTATACTAATGGACGTTACTAATTTAGTCCACCTGGGTATGTCCTCTATGAATTAACGTAGCAATTCTGCCTCTTCTTCGCATTTGTCTAACGCGATAAGTCCTGATTCCATCGTGGACGTAGCTATTACAGTTTTCTTGGAAGACCTCTAAGATATAGTGGCCCCTTCTAGTGTAAACATGTATCCACTAGTCGATCTAGAATATTTTATGTAAAATATCTAATCTGCGTCACTGTATCCTTCGATAACAACTGGATATCTAGCATAATTCAGTCTATATTCACGACTGTATCTCAAATAATGAAATACCCTAGTCATAGCTTTCCAATGTGCATAACTTGGGTTACTAGTATATCTACTTAGCCTTCTAACAACATATGCTAAGTTAGGTCGAGTACTTATCATTAGATACATTAACATGCCAATAATTCTTGAATACTCTAATTAGGCAACACATGCACCTCTATTTTTAGATAGATAAAAACTGATGTCAATTGGAGTTCTAGCTAGGCCGGAATTCCCCACATTATGAGTATTAAGATGTTTGTCCACATAATGTGTTAGACTTAATGCAAGTCCACTATGAGTTCATATGATCTTTATTCCAAGGATTACATCGACCAAAATCAGATCTTTCATGTCAAACTTTGATTTCAACATGTCTTTGGTAGACTTGATCATTTTATCATTACTACCAATGATAAGCATATCATCAACTTAAAGACACAAGATTGCATATCCACTATTTGTGTTTTTAACATAAAAACACTTGTCGCATTCATTAATTTTGAATCCACTCTCTAACATGGCATGATCAAACTTTTGATGCTATTGTTTGGGAGATTAATTTAAGTCATACAATGACTTAACAAGCCTACATACTTTGCTTTCTTGTCCAGGAGCCATCAAACCCTCAGGTTGGTTCATATATATTTTTTCTTAATCTTTGTTTAGAAAAGCTGTTTTCACATCCATTTAGTGAATTTCCAAATTTCCTAATGCGACAATAGCAATTATCATTCAAATAGAATTTATACGCTTAACAAGCGAATAAGTATCAAAGTATTCTAGATCTTCGCTTTGTCTAAATCCTTTGATCACCAATCTTGCTTTTTACTTGTGTTCCATCAGCTTTGATCTTCTTCTTGAAGATCTATTTATAGCCTATTTGTTTACTACCAGGAGGTAAAAAATACGAGCTCCCAAGTATATTTTGTAAAATAGAATCTATTTCACTTTTAATGGCTTCTTTCCATCGAGGCCCTTTCGAGTAATTGATCGTTTCTTGATAAGAAATGGGCTTATTTTCTACCATAAAAGAAACAAAATCGGGTCCAAATGATTTCTTGGTTCTCCCCTGTTTGCTTCTTCTAGGTTCAACCTCTTCTTCCTTAGGTTGATCTTTCCTTTCATCTTGGAGATCATTATCATCTCGTTGTCTCTTATCTTGGACAACTACATCATTTATTCTAGATGTGCTTCCAGTTTCCTTCTTTAAACAAGGAAATACGCTTTAAAATAAAGAAGCATTCCTTGATTCCATTACTACGTTCTTTTGTTTATCTGGATTTTTCGAATCATGTACAATGAAACGATAAGCACTGCTATTCTTATCGTATCCAATAAATATACAATCTACAGATATAGGTCTAATCGTTTTGGCCTTAGGTGTCGGCATTGCTACCTTGGAAAGACACCCCCACACTCGTATATATTGGTATGATGGTTTTCTTCCCATCCATAATTCATATGGGGTTTCGTCTTTATCCTTACGAGGTATCTTGTTTCAAAGATAAGTAGCCGTCAGAACGGCTTCCCCCACATGTCCCGACTCAAACCAGAAGTTAACAACATGGCATTAACAATTTCTTACAAGGTACAGTTCTTCCTTTCGGCAATACCTTTTTGTTAAGGTGAATAAGGAGCAGTGAACTCGTGTTTGATTCCACGTTTCGCACATGGCTCAGCTAAAGGAGACACATATTGACCTCCTCTATCACTTTGTACAACCTTGATTTTCCTACCGAGTTGATTCTCAACTTCAGTTTTATATAGAACAAACTTGTCTATAGGTTCATCTTAACTTTTCAACAAGTAAACGTAGCAATACTTTGTGCAATCATCAATTAACGTGATGAAGTACTTATTGCCACCATTTCAAATCACATATGTCTGTGTGTATCATATCAAGTGGTTTGGTTTCTCGTTCAACCGATTTGAAAGATGATCTTGTAAGTTTGGCTTCGACACAAGTTTCACACTAATAATTTAAATCAATATGAAAATTTTGTATGCTATCAAATTTAATCAAAAGAGGCATTGAGTTTAAAATTAACATGTCCACGGCGACGATGCCAGACAATAGGAGACTCAATCAAGTAAGCAGAAGAATTCATTCTATTGATATCATTCTTAACAAACATTACATTAAGCTTAAACATACCATTCATTGTATACCACTTACCAACATACATTTGATTTTTAGAAAGAACAATTTTATCAGACTAAAAAACAAGACAAAAACGAAACTTATTCAAAAGCTAATAGGACACAGGATTCTTACGAATCTCCAGAACACACAAGACATTAGTCAACTTGAGCTCTTTCTCGGATGTCATCTTCAAAATAACATCTCATTCGCCCTTGATATTAGTAGTCGCATAGTTGACCATGTACAACTTCTCTCCATTGTCAACCGCTTTGAAAGAGTGAAACATACTATTGTCATCATACACATGACGGGTTGCCCCAGTATCAACCCACCAATCATTGTTATTAGAACCTACCAGGTTAACTTCATAGATTATGGCAATGACATCAGACACCATCGCAATCATGCCCACATTATCATTCACCATATTAGCCTCGCGTGGAGTCACCCACTTTGGCGCTTTGTAGTTAACAGCACGATGACCTGGCTTGTCACAGTTGAAACAATTTCCTTAGAACTTCTGCTTCACAATTCCAGCTTTAGGAGCAAGGTACTCAGACTTACGTTTAATCTTCTTGTCATTCTTCCTTTTGCTTATGCTCTTGCCTTTAGAACTTGAAGAAGATGACCCATGCTCAACCATATTTGCTGTTGGGAATTATTGTAAAGTATCAAGTACCGTTAGTATAAGTACAAGGACAGTTAGTGTTAGCAAATAATGTTAGTGTTAACGCGGTATATGCTAAGTACCGCTAGTATTAATGTAAGTATTGCTAAATAGATAAATACGAATATATCTTTAGTAAAGATATGTCATAGTTATAATAAGAGTATATCATATGTGATAAAGTTATTCGATTATAATATTGATAATATATCGTGTGTGATATACTTATCATTATAGAATATTATAGAGTTCCTTGCACTATAAAAGGAACATAGGTATAATGAGTTTACATGTACATTTGCCAAAGTCGATTAATAGAAGATCGAATAGTTAGAGTATTATGTTGTTCTTATTTGCTTTATAAGTTTGATTCGACATAACTTATTAGAGTTGAGTAAGAGTCTCTCAAGTGCTCTAGTTTGATTACAAGCTATTCTGCAATCCTTAACAGGATATATATCTATTCAAAGGGATCAACAAGTGGTATCATAGCTTGTTGAGAAACTCTGAATAAGAAGAACAAAAACACAAATCCCTCAATCACAAAAAGTATCACACAATGTCTCAATCTGGTGAACACCCTCCCAGATGGAAGAAATTCCAATCCCTGATCCAGTACCACAAGAACAACCTCAAATTGTGCAACCTACACTAGTGTCTTCACAAACCACACATGCTACAACTATACAAACAACTACATCTTCTCCCCATACTCTATCTTCCGTAAAAGTCCCTATTCATAAAACTGATAATTATGAGAGTTAGGCTATGCAGATGGAACATTACTTGAATCACACAGATCATAATTTGTGGCAAGTCATCAAGAATGGGAACACTCCCAAAAAGCCACATTGGCTTCCTGATGGTACATGTTATGCATTGCCTGCTGTTACTGCTGAAGAGGTACAAGCAGAGATCAGAGAAAGAAAGGCCATAACTTCCTTAGCTATCGCACTCTCAGAAGACATTCTACCTAGCTTTCATCATTACAAAGATGCAAAATCTATGTGAGAGGCTATCAAACTTAGATTTGGAGGCAATGGCAAATCTAAGAAGATGAAGAAGATAGTTCTATGAATTTGATAACTGCTCAATTTCTAGTATAGAAGGAATCCATAATGGATAGGGAAGGTTTAGTAAATTTCTTATTTAGCTAGCAGTTCATGGATGGATAATTCCTCATAAAGAAGATAATCTTATGTTCTTAAGTGGAGTTCCACAAGAGTGGAAAGTGATGGCTATGAACTTCATCACAATAGATGATTTGGATGTCACTCCATTTGATCCTATATATAACAATCTCAGAATATATGAGATTGATGTTAAAGGTATTGAGCTAGCCAAAGCATCTACATCAAAGCCTAACTTGGCTTTTATCTTAGAAGGAAGCAGTGGTACTTACCATCAAAGTACCGTTGGTGGAACAAGTAGCGGTACTTACTTTCAAAGTATTGCCGGTGGACCAACTTATAGTACTTACTTTCAAAGTGCTGAAAACAGTCAATGACTCAGAATTCACAAGGAAGGTCTCCACCACTATTTAATGAGAATGATGCCTTCTCATTCTTTGTTGGACAAGATTACATACCAATATTATCTCTTGATGATCTGTTCCAGATGGATGATGTTGACATTGAAGAGATGGATCTAAAATGGCAAGCTGCCATGGTCTCTATTAGATCCAGTAGACTCTTAAGAAGGACTGGTAGGAAGATGAATGTTGATCCTAATGAACTAGGATATGACAAGTAAAAAATTAAATGCTATAACTGTGGAAAGCTTGGACACTTTTCTATGGAGTGTAAGAGAGAAGAGACTGAAGGTAGCACTTAGAAGTCCAAGAACAGTAATAGGATCAACCCAAGAGTCACTAAAAGTCTTCCAAAGGGAGATAGCAGAAATCCATGGAGTCTAAAAGGAACTAAAGCTTTGGTTACAGTAGATGGAGTGGTCAACTGTACTGACACACATGAAGAAGAAAAAGAAGAGCATGGTCTAATGGCTCTCTCTCATGAAGATACTAAGGTACATCCCTGTTCTAAAGATTGTGTTCTTAAGTTTAATAGTATTAAAGTAGAACTTGAGGAACAATATCAAAAGGTAAACACATGTAATGTAGAAGTAAATGCTTTTAAACAAGGTGTTGCTAAGTTAGAAGCAAATATAGTTTGGTATCAAAAGGGTCAGCAAAACTATGAAGAGAAAATTAGGATTTTAACTCTTCAAATTAGGGAAAAAGATGTGACTATCAAAGCTTTTGAAAAACAGCTTGTGAAAGTTACAACAAAAAATGAAGTTTTAAAAGCTAGTTTGTTTAATGAAAGAGAAGTAATTAATATATGGCAGAAATCTTCAAAAGGCATGGCTAAGTTAATTAATTCTTAAATGGGGTATTATGACAAAACATGCCTGGGTTATTTAGAGGACCAACATGGGATAACTTTGACTAACAAGAACTTATCCAAGGGAATTTTGTTGATCCCAAACTCGGATCTTAAACCTTAGTTTGTTTAAGGGTTATAGTAGAAAGAAAGAATTCAAATTACTACAAGAGAAACTTTGTAATACACAAAGTAACTAAACAAGATGCGAAAAGTAATGTTTAGCACAAGAACATGTAGTGAATCAAACGTTAAGCTTTAATATATTGATAATATACGAATACCCAAAGATGGTATCAGGGTTATACAACCTTAAAGCATGAAATGTAATGGTAGGGAAGTTATACCAAAGACAAATACTAATAAGTCCTTTTATAGCACAAGGACCCATGTACAAGATACCTACTAAACAAACTAGGAAGATACTCTGGAGTAGTAACATAAACATGTTAATATCTCTTCCCAGTTTATCTATGCAGCAGGGTCTTTGACTTCTGCAGAGGAAACAGGTTCCCCTGTCTTCATTAAACCAACATGGGAAAAATCACTAGCAGGGGGAACTTTACTTGTCATAGTAGGGGGAAATCCTTTTGTATATTTCTTCCGAACAATCCTCCCCTAAACTTGTGCTTTCACCAAACTACAAGTTTCTGAATAAATACTTCTAGTGATGAGGATGCTTACAAATTCTCAAGTACAATTTGACTGTGGATGAATCTGAAAAAAATCATATGGAACAAGATTCTTGCAATCCACTAGTAATTTGGCCTTTGTCATCTTCTTTAAGGTCTCCTGAGTCAATGGGTAAAACCCATTACAAAGTAAGTAGGCAATAAAGCCTGTCATAACTAACTCATAGACACCATAAGATGTAAACAGCCTCCAGTCTAATAGTAGCACCTCCTTGAAACTTGAATGCCCAAGCACCCTCTTCTGTCTCAAACATTCTCTTCATACTTTCCCACATTACCCAATCTTTTTCAAAACCAGAGTTAGTAGTAAGAGGATTCTTCCCAAATTTTGCTTTCAACACTCTCCATAAATCATCCAGATCTTCTCTGTCAAGAGTCTAGAACATCCTACTCAACTCTTGAAAGGTTTGAGCTGAACCATCATTTCTGGTCAACTTCTACCAGCTTATTCCCTTCTCTGTAAACACTTCATACTTCACAATTAGAAACTTCATTCTTAAAGGTTCTAGTACAAAATCATCTGACTCCTCCAATACCAAGTATTCATTAATTTCAGTATTTTTCAACCAATGATCTTCTGTTGTGAATTGTAATAACCCGAGCTTAACGTTATTATTTTATCCTAATTATATAACGGATTTTTAATTTCTAAGTAATGATGAGTATTATTATATTTGACGGTCTTAGTTGAACCGATAATGTGTGACTATATTTAATTGTTGTGACGATTGAAGAGTACTAATAGTGATCGCGATGCCAATGGATGCCCAAATATTATATTTTTGTATCGATTTTTTCGATATTTGATATTTCTAAAATTTTTGTTTCATTACGTATTAAGTCGAGTCGAACTTTACTATTTTGTTTTGTATGTGTTTAATTATTAAAACGATCAATTTAACAAATGAGATTTATATTTTATGAACCCGGGACGAAACCTGACTTTTGTAAATATTTATAAATTTGACTGGTAGTCATTTCCTGCTTTTTAACTAATATTTACACTTTAGTCCAAAAGAATGCTAATATTGCAAAAACTACCTCCACCCACCATATAAATACTTCTATTTTACACATACATCTCATTTAACCATAAAAAGTTTCCTTCTCTCTTCTCCCCTCCTCCCTTGCCGTCACCTACAACAAACAAACACCCCTTGATGTTCAAAATTTAGGATGATCCATGAAAAAAAAATCAAAGTCTCATGTTTAGAATTCAATGGAGATAATTTTGGTATGGATTTCATATACATGCATCCACTTTTATGTTTCAAACTTTTTTATTGAAGAACAATGGTGTTTGATCCATTTTTATGTTATATAAAAGTGTTGTTATTATTATATATATTTGATTTTAGTAGTTGCATGTGTGAATTTTTATTTGGGTTTTTAAAGTATGAATCATGCAAGTGATGTAGAGGTGTTAGGAGATGTTAGGGATGATGGGTATAGCTTATTTGAATTGTTGATGATGATAAAAATGGGTTAAAATGGGTGTTGGTGTGATTTTTAAAGTTGTATTTTACATCAGTGGGTTTAAGGCAATTCTGACAATTTTAGGTTTAAGTACAAGTCGGGATAATAGGATATTGTTGTAGTAGTTGTCGAGACGCTCGTTTCGATATAAGATAGAGCTTCTAACTCAAAACGAGGATGAAGTTACACTAGTTTGAATATTCGAGTACCGGAAGATGCGTATCGACACGATACGAAATTGTTGTCGATATTGGGTCAAATCTCGGGGACTATAAGGTGAGTTTTATAAATGTTCATGGGCTGTTCTCAGATTCTAAAACTAGGGTATTGAATCAATTTTCAAAGTCAAGTGTCTATTTTGTTAATGGAAATGTTTAACGAAGTTAAAATGGTTTTACGAGGCAAGTGTGCAAAACAGTCCGATTTTTAAGGTCTAAAGATGTGTCGAGCAGGTGGTTATAAAATGTAAATCATTTGATGAAATATAAATTGAGTCTTTTACACTTTATAAGTGAGTTTGTCACCAAGTTTCGTCGAAAACGGAGTTGTTTAGGTATGGGAAATCAGCGTGTACTTTTGGTAGGTACCGGCCGAGTATTATTGGGAGTTATTTAACCTCGCGTCATTGTTTGAGGCGAGAGGCTAATCTATTAGATTCTCAAAGTTCTAAAAGGATATAAGTCTTAGGTGTGAGTGTATATTCTGAGATTGGAGACCCGTGTTGGGTACTTGACCCGTGTTGATTTGGCATCTTGAGATGGATCAATAACGAATGTGCTAGTTTTGAAAAGCTAGTACATGTTGTGGTGCTTAGAAAGGATTCACTTGCATTGTTTGGTCATGTCTATGTACATACTATTTTGAGTCGTTGATTTTATTATATTAAGTATGTTTGGAAATACTTAAGTATGTTGCTAAGCGCACACATTATTTGTTAGGTGGCGGCTTTTGACGTGTATATTTTGTGAGGCATCTTCACTTCGGCAATCACTACTACTACTAGCTTCGCGTATTATCTAAGGTGAGTCTATAGCCTCTCTTTTTATACTTTTTATGAATGATTTTAACCCGCGAGGGGGAATACATGCTGTTTTATAAAGTGAAAACAAGTTGTTTTTGGTATGCTGGACCCGAATATGATGATAAATGCCTAAGTACCATTGTCTTATGAAGTCCCTGAAATTCATGAACTGTTAATTACCTTGTGAGGTAAACACTAATACATATGATAGATCTATTTGGTTTGACAAACCTTATCCTAGGGTATGTATCCTTGTGATCACCTGAAAGGGATATTATGTATAAGAGGTCGTTGGTATATGACAATATTACCTGTTGTAGGGGCGCCGTAAGTCATTCGGTTGACGTGTTGGTTAACGTTCAGTTGCATGAGCTTAAGGCATTTATCGATATATATATGATTTGTCTGTGTGACAAGCTTGAGATGATTAAAATTCTTGTGTTCAAATGATGATTTGCAAAACCTATAGACTTGCTCAACCGTTGTGTTGACGATTTTAAGCATGTATTTCAGGTAATCAAGATGGATACCAGCGGGGCATGCGAGGAAGGAGTTGGTGCTTACTTTTCTAAAGTTTATATTATTTTTTTCCATCCTTTGAAATGAATAAATGACTTTTAAAGTCTTTGATGAATGTATTGAGATTGGTAACGGTTTTTGGGACCAACGCTACTCTGATTTTATATATATTGGGATGGGAAACCTTTTAGACAAAGTTTGTATTATTTTAACGTCTCTTTTGAGGTGGTTATCTATGATTTTGTGCGATGTGCTATGAGTAGCGCCCCAAAGTGGTATTCTGCTGCGTGGTAATTTGGGGGTGTTACATGAATACCCCAAGTCTTTCCATTCTCTTCATCCTCTTTGCAGTTCTTTGTCTTTCTAGCACAACTTGGGGTGATGAAGTTTCCAGTTCTATTGAAGATGCACCTACTGTAGCAGTTGCACCTGCTGCATCATCAGCCTTCCTTTTGGTGCCTTCTCTTGCTTTCCGCATTATCTCATCTCTCCTTTTGATATACGCAGCTTTTGCTGCTGAGCCCATCTCTAAAAATTTCTCTACACTGTTTGCTTTTATCACTGAAATGGCAACTTTCTCTATTTCATCAAAAGTCATTTTTCTGAAATCTGCATCTGTGTACTTCTTGTATCTCTTAAGCATGACTGTGTAGTGCTCTTTTCTTCCTTTCTCAGAACTTAGATACTTATATTTCTTAATCTTCATCTCCCTTATTTCTTTGTAATGCTTTTGAAAATTAAAAGTCATTAGCCTTAAATCATACCTTTCCTCCAATGGAGCATGCATTATCTCTTTCTCCCATAGTTCCAAGAATTCTGCCATCTTTGGCACACGATTATCTAGTTCTCAATGCATGATCTCGATCTCTTTTTCCATCTCTCTAGCTTTTTCTTTCCCTTTATCATCAGAAAAGTCTAACTTGGAGACATTAAGTATTGCCTCTTTTTCTCTACTTTTCCTCTTTTCAATTTCTTCTCTCTGTTCTTCCTGCACCATTTGTTGAACAAGAAGAGCATCACTCTCAGCAATGGCTCAATTTTCCTCAGCTGTTCTGAATCTGTGTTTCTTCTTTGGTTGTTCTTCCATGATCCCCTTCCCCTTATCTTTTGGATCAACTTCTTGTGAAGCTTTTGGTTCAGTTTGTCCAATGACTATACCTTTTTGTGCTGGTTGTCTTCTTTTCCTTGTAAATGTGATTCCAGTTCTAGTAGGTGTAACAACACTAGCAGGGGAAAAACAGGTTGCAGCAGGGGGATTTGTGGTAGCAGGTTGAACATCTGTTTGGCCAAGATTGATGAGTGTCTCAGCCACATCCTTTGTTGCACTCCCCTTGTCACTTCCTTTTTCTCAACTTTCTTTTTGTGGTCCATGATATTCAAACCATTATGTTGACCCTGTAGGAATTTCCTCCCCGTGGAAGCATCCTCATCAGTAGACAGAACCAGTTGTGGACGTCTCCTCCCCTCAAGTTTAGCAACTCTGGATTCTAGAGTGGAAATTGACATGCCTTGTTGTGTGACAGTGTGTACAAGTTGTGTATTTTTGCTCTTGCAAGCTTATGCACATAGCCGTCAATTTAGGAATAAATATTTTTTTAGACTGCTCTCAACCCTAGTGGGAGATTGCTTTCCCAAGAAGGTATCATGGAGTAGGGGAGAGGACTTAGCTATGGTGTCACTGTTCTACTCACCCAATGAGTGTGAGGCAGTAGTGGCAGCCGAACCCCCAGAATGCTCCAAACCCATGGAGGCTTCCCTTTCTGCTACAGGTGAAGACACACTAGGCAGGGGGGACCTAGAAGATCTGTGTTTTGTCCTTCTTTCAAAAGGTTGATCAACAGTGGGAAGGACATTGGTAGGGGAATCAGCAGCAGTGGAAACTCAAAGTAGGGATTGGGCTACTGTGGTTCTTCAAGCTACTTTACTTCGAATTAAATTTAGCATGGTCTGTGTAAGGGGTAATGCTCAACCAGAAAATTGTGGTGAAGGATTAGAGAGTGTGTTAAACAACTTATGGGTATGGGCTATGGCAGTAAAGTAGTGTTTGTATCTAATGGGAACATGCTGGTGCATATCAAGTAATATCTCCACAAACTTGGGATACATACAAAACTTTCCACTGCTCTTCACATTTTAAACCATATTTTCAAAAATCATTGAGAAAAACAAAATTTTATGCCTGTAGCCAAACAGAATACAACAGTGGCAACTTTGCTGTCTAATTCATTAAAGGTAGTGGTTTTGGAACTTAAGCATTGTAAAATGATATGTATAAAAAATTTCCAATAGGGTGCAAACTAACCTTTAGAAAATTTCAGTTTTTGGCTATCTACAATATTATAACCCAAATTGGAATGTTTTTCAAATATTTGAGGCTTAAGTATGGTGAGCACCCCATCCTCATCCTCCAAGACAAGCTTGTCTCGAATGGAGGCAAGTGTGACCATTTTGGGGTGACCATCAACTGACTTGTAATTCTAACCTCTCCCTCCACTATTTCAGTCGTGGCAGTCGACCAAAATTTTTGGAGGTGTGAGGTGTAAATGTGAGGATTAAGAGCAAGGGTTGACCTGTAACACCCCCAAATTTATACAATTCAATACATCGGAAGACTCGTTGGTGTTACGGGATAACACATTACTCACATCATAGACAACACTTAAAAAATCGCGTCTTTTAATAATAAAGCATTTCCATTCATAAATATCAGATTTACATAGGTCCCAAGTCATATTATTTCATACAAATTTTACAAAGCATTTGAATGGAAATTGTTATTTAATTGCGGGCCATGGATTCTTGTTGTCTTCCCGAGAATTACCTTCAAGTACTTGAGATAAAACACGTTAAAAGAAAAGGTTAGCGATAACACTGAGTGAATTCATAGAGTTTAATAAAACCATTAATATATCATCGATATATAATTATTATCGAAAATCATTTTTGTACAAATCATTGTAATAGGCCATAAAATAGCCAGTCATTTTATACAAATCCTTATCAAAAATCATAATATAGGCTTTTACATTCAAAATCATTATACGAATCATTGTCGTAAAAACATCATACAATACGTTTTATAACGTTGTATAGATTAAAAAAACCGTTATATGAATATGGTTATACATCGTATTGCTAGTCAGGCAATATATCGTAATTCAGTGCGTATAGCAGTATTTCGTTATTTGGATTATTATAAGCCGCATGACATTGTTACCTTACTACAACAAACAACGGGTAGCTAACCCGAAACTCATTCTGCCCATCTAAGTTAGCGTGTCGTCACAAAAATCAAGCTATGGAAATCTTCTCATACATAAAATGGCTTACCAAGCAATGTGGCACGACGGGGATCAACCGTCAAGGCGCGAACTGGGGTGATCGTCCCCAATTAGTACTATTATATGCATAAGCGTCTACCAAATCCCGGTAGTTCACAATTCATGCTAATGGGACTTTTAGTGACATAACCTAACTTTAATAATCCATTTTATCTCATATATCAGGTCATATAATCAATCATCAGGTCATACAATCATTCGGGTCCAAATCAGTAAACAAACAATCGGGACAAATGGTGTCCTATTTTATCAAAACTAACATATTATTTCCCTCGCGGGTTTATAAAACATTTCATAAAAACATTTAAAAGAGTGCGAGGCTATGAACTCACGTTGATGTGGGAAGGCGATTATCGGCGATTTGGATGTACGGTACGTGCTTCAATCACCGAAACCTAGACAAATAATACTCGTCTTAGACTCTTGTCCAATGACTTTATCAAAATAACAATTATGTATACGTATGATGAATTTATACATATGATGATGATCAAGTGGGTTTATACATTCTCATTAACTCATTTTAGTGTTATGTATTGGTAACTTTTATACTAGTTTACTAGTTTTACTTATTTATATGTTTTAGGCCCACTAAGCCTATTACAAGCCCAATACTTTTCGTTAGCCCACTTATACTTTTAATATCAGTATTATACTTTACATGTTGGGCCCAAATGGGTTAAGCCCAATAAGTAAGTTTATAAGTGTTTTACCAACTAGTCGGGTTTATAATCCAATAAGGCTACTTTGACCCGTTAATGTCTATATATTGTAAAGCTCGGGTTTTATCGGTTTTTACTTGTTATATAAGTTTATACATCAGTATGTGAGTTTATACAAGTTTACATTAGACGGGTCCGACCGTCTAAGTTTTATTTGACAAAAACGTTAATCTTTCGGTTTTAGCCGAAAAGACGTAAAACTTAGGTATATAGTTTTATAACTTGGAAAAATATTTATACTTGTAATTTATATAACATGTCCCATTTTAATATCAATATATATATATATATATATATATATATATATATATATATATATATATATATATATATATATATATATATATATATATATATATATATATCTTTATTTATGATTATTATCAACTAGTGGGTTTTATATATGTATATTTTATATTAATTTTTTAGTGCTTATATTATATACTATTTATTTACAAAATCAGTCCTAAATTTTAAGTCTACTAAAATGTCCATATCTAGAGTTCTATAATGAGATAGGACCTCAAGTTTTTATGACAGAAACTAAATGATATTTTCTTCATTTTATTCCAATAGCTACTGATGAATCAACCTCTAAATATTTTAATAAATTCGTCCAAAAAAGTTAGGCAGATTTGCACTCTAATCTTGTTTTGATCATATCTCACTCATTTTTATGATTCAATTGTATGGCCAACTCTCACATGTGTATAACACCTAATACTTACTGTAAATTGATTCCACTATACCATTTTATCAATTTATCATTTGGTTACTTACTGTTTTTACACAACCATCATATTAAGCAAGATTTTAACCTTGTTACTTATGGTTTTCCATCTTTTTAACCATATTTATCAACACCAAATCCCAACATGATATTTTTATCTCATTCATCATCATATACATATACATAAATAAAGAAAATACAAGATTACATAATCAAAATAACAAGAGGATAGGAAGAACAATCTTTATACCACCAAGATTAAGTAGTTTATGATCAAGGCTTGGATTTTTGATGGCAAAACTTGCTATAGATCAACACCAATCTTCAAGACCACCAATACTTGTAAACTTCTTGTAGAAATCAGCCCTTGAACATCACCAAATCACCTCCTTGGATGATAGAATCACCTCCAATCTTCAAGGCTTCAAAGGTTCTTCACCATATGTGTAGATAACACATGGTTTGTGGTTAAAATTGATCAAATGGGGTGTTTATGTGATGATATGGGACGACATCTAGAGAGGAAAGAGAGAAAGTTGTGGTGGTTTGCATGTTGAGAATGAGAGAAATGGTTTAGTGAAGTGGTTTTGTGGTTTGATGGCTTACTAGTTAAGCTTTGTAAACAAGTGTCTTGCAAGTTTGTGTAAAAACTTGCCACCAAGGCTTGTTTTGGCCGTCTAGTAGTGGGGGTGGGACAAGTGTCCCACTTGTCTCATCTCCACTAATTTACGGGTACTCCTCGATTCTAGTTTCCTCGATTTGCGTGCCCTCGGGTCGTTTTACGAAAAACGTTTTTATAAATTATGAATCAACGACACAAAACGAATCTAATAAAAATTGTCTCATCAAAAACGGAGTTCCAAAACGTAAATACGTAATCCTAAGGTTTCCGGTTTAGTCGTAAAGGACGTTAAATTATGAACGTAAGTCCTAATCTCTTCTAATAAATTTGTGAGTTTATGAACCAACACAAATTTAAAATCCCAAAATAATATTCACGGATAAATTTATTTCCTGAAATGTCGGACTGTCACCAAAGACGGTGTATGTAAACGTAAGCACGTAACGTAGAGTCCTCCGGTTTAGACGTAGTCGATGCTACTTCAAGACGTAAATCCAAATTTCTTCCCATAATGAGTGAGTTCATAATATAACATTAAAATAATACTTTTAAATAATAATTGAGAATAAAATATCAACCATAAATTGACGGATTGTCACATGACCTGAAGTAACTTGCCCTTAGATAAGACACAATTTCACCAAATGTTGGATGATCAGTAGTTAGAATGGCAACCTGGTTGTGATATTCAGCAATTTTTAGAGCCATTAGAATTCTTTGGATTCAATGAAAGTTTAGATGAAAGGTTAGGTGGGAATTGACCGAATGAAAGATTTTTGCCTACTGGTTAAGTGAATTGAATTTATATAAGGGAATTAGAAGAATTTTGATTGGACCAAATTTTCAACTTGAATAAAAATATTTGAAATAATTAAAATAGGAAACCATTCAGCGAAGTAACCACCGGAAATATCTTCTAAATTTAAAATATTACCTTAACCAAAAAGTTATCAGCAGGCCTAAAGGTAATAAGCAGGGGTAACAAGGGGAACCTTTCACAAGCAGGGGAATTTGTATAGGCGGGGGAAAAATAAGTCCATAGCAGGGGAAACTTTCCTAAGGGTAAAAATTTAAATTAAATAAGAAGAAGGTAAATATCCCTGCCCAGATGCACATGTTTTCCAACAAGATACATCGGAACTCAAGTGTCCTCTCGTCACCAACTTCCCCAAAAATAGACTTAATACATAAGTTTACCCAAAAACCATGTCATTCCAAAAAGAGTATTCATACCCAGGACTCCTTCCCAACCATGCCAATGCCTATGGTCAACAGTCTTGGCAACATACATCTAAATATTCCTAGTGGATCAGCAGGCTACCCAAGTAGAGAAATTAGATGCACATTACAGTGCCTCAAGGTCTTAGAACTCCAACAAGCTTTGCTGCAAGGTTTCATTGTCACAAGCCCTCACTCACTAGTGGGTATGATCTAGTATCATACATGAGTATTCTAAGGATACCCTAAGCCCTAAAAGGGTTGACCTAACCTTCCCCTGACACGTAGAGTACATACCAAATCCCTCAGTAAGGCATAGCAGACTTCAATATAATTCCTACATTGTTAGTCTAAAACTACATACAAACAACTTATAAAAAGAACAACCCAGACAGGGGAAACCACCCAAGCAGGGGAAATATCCCAAGCAGGGGAAATAACCCAAGCAGGGGATACCTTGTTCAAAAGTAGTGGGATTAAAATGATGGAAAAATGACTAGCAATATATTACAATAACAGATAATGATACAATCCCGAATAGACACAAGAAGATACAAACATCATGTTTAGGGATTTACCATCCCAATACTTGTTACCAAGTACTGAAATCTCCCTATATCAAAATGTTTTATCAAAAGATCAACAACATTAAGTTCTATATCGATGGTTTCAGGTACAATCAAACCTTTTTCAAAACAATCTCTAATAAAATGATGTCTCATTTCAATATGCTTAGTTTTAGTGTGTAAAACAGGATTCTTGATAATGCAAATTGTACTGTTATTGTCAATAAATATATTGGTTTTAAGGAAAATTGTACCCATAATCAAGCAATTGATTTTGAATCCATAGTACTTGTCCACAACATGCAGCAGCTGCCACATATTCTGCTTCAGTTGTGGAAGTTGCCAGAATTGTTTGCTTTTTTCACTGCCAAGATATAAGCCTGCTCCCCAAAAATTAACATCCATCTGTTGTAGACTTTCAATCATTGTTGTCACCACCATAGTCACTATCTGAATAGGCTACTAGCTCAAAGGGTGACTCCTTAGGATACCAAAGTCCTAGAGTAGGGTGACACTTAAGGTACCTAAAGATCCTCTTTACAGCAAACATATGGCACTCTATTGGTGTCACTTGGTGTCTTGCATATAGACATATGATGAGGCTGCATTTATACATAGTCTCATCGTCCAAAGCGGGCTTAAAACGGTTAAAAATATCATAAAATACCCAAAAATATGCTTGTGTTTGTTCATTATGTATTTTAGGTGTAGATATCGTGAAATCAACAAAAGATTAAAAGAATCAAGAAAAACGAACACGGGAAATGAAGCTGCATAAAGAACCGGACCCGAATCATGATTTTCCAATGAAGTCCTTGAAGTTTTGAAGATTTTCAAGATTGGTCCCTCATCTTTCGAATACTTGTCATTTTATACCCCTGTAAAACCTCAAAATTACATGTGGGTCCCTAAAATGTCAAGAGTTTACAAGAATAGTGTTAGCCTTAAAATGTGTGCGACTAACGGAATTACATTAGTTTCATAGCCGGGACTTGCAGGGACTAATATTGTCATATGTAAAGTCCAAGTCTCGTGCTATATAAACCCCTCTATACTTCCATGGAGGGGTGAGGCTTACCATTTTCTTCTTGTCTTTCTCTCACTAGAATAAAACACACACTTTTATTCTCTCTTGTTTCTCTCACTAAAATGGCTAAACAACACTTCTATCCTCCCCGGCCTCCGGATCTTTTACCCGTGTTATTAGTGAATCCAATTTAACAATTGGCATAAGAGCTAACCGGGGGTGTTTCATGTTTTTGTCTCACGGTTTCGTGTTTTTGATCCGTGTGGTTCGTGTTTGTGTCGTGTTATCAGATTTTGTACAATTCTCGTTCACGGTTGGTATTTTTTTTATATCAATTCCTATCTTGAAATATCAACTTTCTGTTTCTTTTTATCTATTTCTTATCAGTGTTGTCCCAATATATCAAGATTTGTCGAAATCTGTGTCAAGTTAGTTTTGTCTCGTAATACAACTTTGTATACTCGTTTTTTAAGTTTTTGTCCCTTCATCACAAGATCTAATCTTAATTTTTGGGAAAAAGACAAAAAACAGATGGACCAGATCTATTTTTTGGTGTCTACATAGTTTGAACATTCCGACCAAAATCCATCAGAAATGGGTTTATACTTTATGATGGATATTACGATGCCTTTTCAGATGGATATTGCGACGGCTTATTTTTTTCGGATTTATTCCGATGGGGTCTTTTTTCACATTCCGATGGTAGGGCTGTATCTATTGCGATGGGACTCATTCCGATGGGTCTCATTGCGATGGGTGGCTTGATCCATCGCAATAGCATTCATGTCGTCATGCTGCCAAAAATTTTCCAACATTGCGATGGATTTTGGTTTATTGCGATGGTTACAGCATTATTGCGATGGATTGTATTGAAAAAAAAAATACATTGCGATGGTGTTTTTTTAAAAGACATTGGGATAGCATGTTTTTTGAAAACATCGCGATTGCATTTTTTAATAACATTGTGATACTGTGATGTTGAAAACATTACGATACAGCCTTATCACTCCAAACAAATCCACATCTAATCCTAATCCCATCGTCTCCTAATCGCCACTACTAATCTCAAAACTATATACTCGAATCTAGACTCGAAAAAAAAAAACAAAAAAAAACAAAACAGATCTCAGTTATCATTTTTCTTGTGGCACAAATGCATGTTTAGATCCCTTAAGATCAATAACAAGAAAAACTCAATCATCACATATCCTGTAATGGTTCTTAACCATATTTGATATACGAATTTAAAGAGAGATTAATAACAATTTATGTTATAATCAATCTTCTATTCGATTTAGGATGCACGAATTAGATCAAACCCAATTATACCTACCCGAGACCTCCACCGAGGAGATCTTTGCTGTCGTATCCTTGTCTTTGTGATGGAATGAGACGAGATGAGAGGGAAATTGGGTTGGATTTGTGTTTTACAGTTTTGGGATTTAGTTTTGGGATTTATTAATATCTGGTGATGGAGATTAATGAGCTGATTAATGAAAGCCAGAGATGGAGATTCGTTTTTGGAATTTGTGAAGAAGGTAGGCGATCGAAAGAAAGCAGTTGTTGACTTTGTGATGAGGTTAAGAGAGTATGAGCTGCTAATTAGGGGTTATAGCTTTTATATAACCTAATGAAGAATGGATTGGGCCTGATCTTTCATGAACCGTATAACTGTTGGTCCTCAATCTTTGTGGTTACTGAATATTCACAACTGATGGGCTTTTGGTTGCACAAAACGTATGACTTGAAAAATACTTATACCACGTTTTCTCCATTCAAATGATATATTGAATTTGGTGATGTCTTTTTCATGGTCCAAGTATACAACAGGTATGGTAATTTCGGATCCATATCGACCAAAGGAAATCCTCGTTTTGAAACCCTATTTTTCGGAATTTTTTCGACGACCTCACCGCGCATCAGTTGGGTATATGATTGATTTGGCTTCCAAGTAAAGTTAACTAGATGACATTGACAGCTTCTCATCTCTTTTAGTCAATGTCTAGTTAATGGCACTTAAACAACACAGACACACACGACAAACTCACGACAAAAACAAACAAACACCAAAACGATCCTTTAAGATTCACTGATACTGTCAAAAACGGCTAGTATTCGGGCAAAGTAATGTCAAGTGATTACGAAGTGGACTTGGTATTTATTATTTGAAGGTGAAGTGGAATATCACGAAGGCGTCTACTCAATTCATCATCGAGCCTCTTTCACCCCATTCTATTGATTGATGATTCGCTTCAGCATTAATGATTAAGACTTGATTTATCTAGTTTCCACTGTCAAGGGGTGGATGGTCGAAGACATGGACAACTATCACTTAAGGAGTTACGTTGTAGTGCTCAGTGTCACGCTCACCGGGAGTTGTGGATACTTCAAGAGGTGTTCTACATCTTATACCTCTCTCTTTATGTATAAGATTCTAAGAGACATTTCTCTGCACCGTTCGTCAATCAACACAAGTGCTAAGCGTAAGTAACAAATTTGGGGGATTGTACTTCAGTTTCAAGTTTGGAATATCAGGTTTACTTCACCAGTGGTCACTACAGATAGCCGAAAGAATACGAGGTTTGTAAGTTTAGCCAGAGAGTACAAGAGTAGAGATGTGATCAACAACCAATTCTCACGAGCAACTTGAGCAACAGAATGTCAACAAAGATTTATGCTTCAGACACGAATATCTCGTGATTCTGATTGTACTCGTCAAATGATGCTTCCGAGTGTTCTTTACCACCATACTTTTGACAAGAATTCTACCGAGTGTTCTTAATCACCATACTTTTGACAAGAATGCTACCGAGTGTTCTTAACCACCATTCCTTTGACAAGAACGCTACCGAGTGTTCGTCACCATCATACATTCGATAAGAACATCTCACGATTTTGACCGTACACGTCAGATGATGCTTCCGAGAGTTCGTCACCATCATGGGGGAAGAACGTGTACTTTGGAGACTTAGTTCCCACTCTGGAGTACTTAGTTCAACTTCTAGGGGGAAGTGTTCTACAAGCGTGAGAAGATTTGTTGCTGATTTCTTACATGTTCCCCCAAACACATAATCATTAAGACCAAAAATGTCAAGGTAGTAGTTACTTGGTGTGGTTTGCTTCTTCTTCTACAAAATTCCGCTGTGCACTTTAAATGTCAAAGACAGAAGATTGCTCAAGCTACAAGTTCTGCTCAAGACAGGGATATTGGTTTGGGGGGAAGCTGATTCAGAAGCTTCGTCAAAAAGAAGTCTATGAAGAAAGCTTTTCAAGACATGTGGTATGAATTGGGGGGGGGGGGGGAGTTAATCCAGTTCATACATGATACAATGGTTCCTCAACAAGCAAAGACAAAGAGGATTCAAACTGGGGTATAAGTTTTTCTAGAAGACTTGAAGACAACGGTGTCACCCTCAGCATTGGAAGCAAACTTAATACTGTCATATTTTTGCTGTATTTGCATTTGTTAGGAACATTGTAAGTAATTTCGTATGTCACCACATTGGGGGAAGATTGTTAGCCTTAAAATGTGTGTGACTAACGGAATTACATTAGTTTCATAGCCGGGACTTGCAGGGACTGATATTGTCATATGTAAAGTCCAAGTCTCGTGCTATATAAACCCCTCTATACTTCCATGGAGGGGTGAGGCTTACCATTTTCTTTCTTGTCTTTCTCTCACTAGAATAAAACACACACTTTTATTCTCTCTTGTTTCTCTCACTAAAAATGGCTAAACAACACTTCTATCCTCCCCGACCTCCAGATCTTTTACCCGTGTTACTAGTGAATCCAATTTAACAAATAACCCTTGAAGATTGATATTATCACATGAATGGTCCTTGGTAAAACTTTGTACAAGTGGTGTGCTATTTTTGACAAGTTGAGCATAGTTACATCAAAGGGAAATGGAAAGAATCTGTTATAAACTTTGTATGCACACAATTTGGAAAATAGAGGACTAAAAGTGCCCAGACATACAAACATATCCCACCTATCATAACTTTCCATGTCACCCTCACCACCAATCACCACACTACACCTCACCCCATCCCTCTACCTCTACCTCCACTCACTTAACTTATATATAAATTAATCTGTTTATTTAAACTGATTAATTAAACATTTTAAGTAGCGTCAAACAACTAAAACACCCCCAAATCAGATTAAACCCATGTTCTTATCATCCTTATTAACCCATAAACCCTAATCCAATTACCACCTCAAATCAAAGGGTTTTTAACCCTAACTTTCCAGATCCCTAATACACCACTCTCTCACCAAAAACTACCAACAAAACCTATACCCCGTGACCCCAAAGGACCCCACTAGTGTTCCCCTACTCCCCCTCATATTGCAACATACGAATCTTGGTAGAAATCCAACGCCCAAAACATTTTTCATGCTCCCAAAGTCACAATGAAGGGCACAGATCACTTCTACCAGCTGTCAAACTAAGGACGATCACATGAGAGCCAATTTGACCACATTTCAAACTAAGAAGACCAAGGTCAAATCAGGGATTCTTCATTTAGGGTTTTCTTTGTTCTAGAATGATCATAGACTAGTATTTAAAGAGGCATTCGACTTGTAAATCCTCTTGTTCCAAAATTTGGCAAAATTTGTAAACCCTCTTTTACTGATATTTAAAGTAGTAAATTTGGCCTTGCATTTTGTTTTTGTTTTGAGTTCCCATTTATATTGTTCTTGTTTTAGAGTAATTTGTTATAAAATTAAGTTCTCTTTTCAAATCGTTTTTGTTGTCCAAAACTTTTGGCAGAAAAAGGGTCTGAGATCCAAAGGTTTGTAGACTGGGTGTGTTGGATTAACAAACTAACACAAGCAGTTATCCAAGCTTTTGTTATTTTCTTTGTTTAGTTTAAAAAAAACTGGTTCCAAAAAGATTTTTCTATAAGTGTTAGCCCTATATTTTATATAGTCGAACAAGAATGTAATAGGTCATTTCAGTCGTTAAATGGTCTTGTATTGTAATAGGTTAGTCGGGAAAACCGGGCTTGTACTTTAAGCTAATATTGTATAAGTTAGGGGCGTAAGCCCAAAACAAAGCCAAGCCCGGCCCAAGATGAAGCCCACAAAGGCCTTAGGCCGTGGCATATATAACCCTCTGCCACATGTGGAAGAGGGTGTTGGTTACCATTTTATTTCTCTCTCTAAAAGTGTTTAA
Source organism: Glebionis coronaria (assembly GCA_025667525.1). Lineage (NCBI taxonomy): Eukaryota > Viridiplantae > Streptophyta > Magnoliopsida > Asterales > Asteraceae > Glebionis > Glebionis coronaria. Next base: position 44,989,948 of record CM046878.1, read on the forward strand.
CCTTCCAAATTCTCCCTTGTTTCTCTCTCTACTTTCTTCTCTTTCTCTCTCTAAATATCTCCTCTAAATCTTGTGTTATGGATTGAATGGGATTAACATTTGGTATCTAGAGCCTATAGTGGATAGGTGATTGAAGATTCGTGTGTGGTGTTCTTGATTTTTCGTGGTTTTTTTGATCCATATCTCACGTCCCATTTTTCTTTTTGTGTTTTTATGGTCTTTTCTTGATACAAATCATCTACATACTAGTTGTAGTGATTTGGGTATCTTGGTTTTGGCTAAAACACAAATTTTTTGGATCAAAAGTTGCGAAATTTCTTGTTTCTCTTCATTCCGAAATTCAAGCAACTGTTACCATCGGAAAGTAAAATTGTGTGGGATTTGATCGCAATAATCTTAGGATTCTACTTTGCGATCACTGTATTGCGATACCTTATTCCGATCTGGATATTCCGATCGTGCATTGCGATCTGGGATTCCGACGTGTTTAAGGGTTTTTTAAGTCGTTACTTTGTCCAAATTGTCTCAGCCACATTCCGATCTAACATTGCGACAACACATTACGATCTTAGCATTCTGATCTGGACATTACGATCTGGACATTACGATCTGAGCATTCCAATCTGAGCATTGCGATCTGAGCATTGCGATCTGAGCATTCCGATCTGAGCATTCCGATCTGAGCATTGCGATCTGAGCATTGCGATCTGAGCATTCCGATCTGGACATTCCGATCTGGACATTCCGATAAGTATTCCGATGGACATTCCGATGGGTATTTTGTTTGAGTAATTTTTAGACTTAGCCACTATCTAGACTAGTTTCGGAACGTAGTTTACACGAAGATTAAAAAAGAAAAAAAAAGTTAAAATTTTTAGGTCAAGTAAATTCAAATTTTTTCCCTACTAGTTTTTGGCTATTTCTAACTCAAATTCAAAATTTGGCGATACAAAATTTTTCGGCTTACCGTTTTGTCAGACTGAGAAATTTATTGTCGGGCTGAGAAAAGAATTTTTGAATTTTCGGAATTTCAATTTTAACCACACATCATCACAACAAATCCACTAAGATCTGCAATTCATTCACAAGTATTCACCATGTCTAACAACAACATCAACATTGCAACTGCTAATCAAATTCGTTTGGAACAAGGTGGCAACGGTAATCCACCTGTGCTCACTGCCGGTTGTTAGGTTCAATGGAGATCTCGTTTTCTCAGATTTCTCGACGGAAAAGAAAACCGAACTGCTCTTCGTCACTTCCTTGAGAATCCACCTCCAGTTTTTGAATTCAGACCAATTACCACACAGGCAGAGGATGGTACTTCATCAACTATACGAGCTATGGAGGATTTTGACACATGTTCTGCTGAGAAAAAGAAACTCCTCCAAGCTGAAGCTGATGCTGTAAACTTCATACTCACTGGAATTGATAACGATATCTATTCCACAGTTGATGCATGTCCTAATGCTATGGAAATGTGGAATGCAATTCATCGATTGAAGCAAGGTGAGTCGATCAACGTTCAAGATCTCGAGACTAATCTACTTTGGGAGTTTGGAAAATTCACATCGGAAGATGGTGAATCCATTGACTCATATTACTCGAGATTCTACAAAATGATGAATGAGCTTGTCAGAAATCAGTGCACCATCTCCAATCATCATGCCAATGTTCAGTTTCTACTTCAACTCAAACCGGAATGGAAAAGGTTTGTGACCTTGGTTAAACAAAGGGAAGATATCAAGACCATCTCCTATCATAAACTTTATGATATCTTAAAACAACATCAGAATGAAGTGAATGAACTACGGGCTGAAAAGGCAGAACGGTCTGCAAATTCTATTGCTTTTGTGGCTGCTACTTCAACAAAACCTGTTCCCCGTCAACAACCACCTACTCATTCCTCAAAGTCATCAAGCTCATCCACCAAACCTCTAGCTGCTGCTAAACACAAAGCAAAAGCAATTGTCCCCACTCCACCTCCAAAGTATGACACCGAGTCAGATGGAGACAGTGATGATGAACAAACTTCAAGGGACAAGAAGATTGAAGAACTCATGTCTTTACTCACCACAACTTATAAGAAGATCTACAAACCTACCAACAACAACCTCAGATCATCATCCAATGCTAGATATAAGGAAGTTGATCATGCACCTAGGTATGATCGTGATGCTAGGTATGATAATCAGAGGGTGTTGAATCAAGTTGGGGCTAGAGATACTGTAGGCACTCCGGTTGTGCAGAAGACTGGGATTCAATGCTTCAACTGCAAGGGTTTTGGGCACATGGCTAGGGAATGCAAGAAGCCAAAACGGGTTAAGGACTCAGGGTATCACAAGGAAAAGATGCTGCTGTGTAAGAAAGAAGAAGCAGGAATTCCACTCACAGTAAATGAAGTTGACTGGCGTGATGACACTGATGATGAAGCCGATGATCAAGAGTTAGAGGCACATTATGTGTACATGGAAAAGATTCAAGAAGTGATCCCAGAGACTGATGATACTTCTAGACCCATCTATGATTCTGAGCCACTTGAAAAGGTACCATCACATGATAACTATAATGTGTTTGCTAATGAACGACGGCATCCTGAGCAACCCGAAAGCATCAATGACACATATGTAATGGACACGGAGGATAGCAATATCTCTACGGATTCACAGCATATGTGTAATGATGACGAAAAAGCTGTTCAGGATACTGACTCGGATGAGGACCGTGATTTGCTTGCGTCTATTATTGATTCTTTAAAACATGAAATTGAGGAAAACAAAGAGGCTAATAAACGTTTGAAGCAAGCAAACACATCCTTAGCCGAAGAGATAGACAGGCTTAAAGAGTGTGATTATGTAAAAGAAGCTGATCGACGGGTTGCAATAGCTAATGGTTTGGTATATGAACGTAAGGTGCTCAACGAACAATATTGTTCTGAAGTAACACACGAAATTCATATGTCAAAACAGAAGATATCGGAACTTGAAGAACAACTGCTGCTACATAAACTCCAAATTACTGAATTAGAGTCGGTTAACAAAGAACAAACTGAGCTTCATAAAACTCGTGAAGAAAAGGATATTGAATAAATTCTTGCTTTGGAAAAGAGAGTCGACACGTTAAACAACATTGTTTACAAAACGGGTCAGTCTATTCAAACTATGAATATGCTCAATAGAAATATGAAAACGAGTTTTGTCAAGCCTGAATATCTCAAGAAAGCTCAAAGTACCAAGCCTGCTCTTTATGATATCGGTTGTTATGTTGATAATCTTGCTCTTATGCTTTCCCCTGACTGCGACGAAATCATTCGTCAACAAGAAGAAAGTCGATCAAACTTAAGTGATTTAATAAACCTTTCTGATTCTGATAATTATATTAAGTTTGTTCCTCAAAAAGAACTTTCCAAAGAACAAAAGATGTACAATAGTGTTCCACCACCAAGTGATGAACCCCAAAAGAAAGTTTCTTTAAAAAGGAGTTTCAAAAAGCAATCAATTTTGTTAGAAAAGCGAATTTTGGATGAAAAACATAAATGGGATGAGAAAAGCAAAAGTGTTCAGCAATTTGAGTTTATAAAACAAGGGGTTTTAAATTTATACAAAGGTGTCGTCGACTATGAAAAAGTTTCTAGGGATACCATTTGGAATATTAAACCTAACCCACAAGTAGAAGTCGTCATTCAACAATGTATTGTTCCAACCATTGATGATCTTTCAAAAAATGTGGAAATGTTTTATACAGCTCTCACTGAGGAAATGTTAACTGATTTAAGTTATGTTAAATCTCTTGAAGATGAAGTTGATTTTCTTCAAACTAAATTAAAGACACAAGAACACCAACTTTCTAACGAAATTGATCGACTTTCTAAGGAATACTTTTATGCTGACCATATGAATGCTATACTTGGTGTGTATACCGATCTTGATCAATATTGTCATGTAGCATGTCTAGTGTCAGAATCGGACGCGAAATGTCGCAATCTTGAAGTAGAGCTTTCGAAACAAATTCAGTCATATAACAAACTTTCGAAAAGTTTTTCTCCACTTGAGAAACACTCCATTTCTCTTGAACTTGCTTTACAAAAAGGTGAAAAATCTCATAATCATAAAAAGTGTCAAGAAATGTCAGCTTCTTCGTTTCGTCTACTAAATGAAAAAGATTTCGAAATAAATGATTTGAAAGCTCAGCTAAAAGAAAGGGACATAGCCATTAGTGAGTTACAGAAACTCATTGAGAAAATGAAAGGAAAGTCTGTTTTGGGTAAACCATCCGCCGTTCGTCAACCGAATGCGGTTAAATGCCCCAAATCATCTATTTTGGGACAATCCCCACAGACTTTGCCTAAGATAGGAAACGATAAGAGTAGCAATGTGATAGCACCTGGAATGTATAAGATGAACACTAAGCCCACTCAAACTGGAACATCGCGGTTATCTGAGAATATTAGGAAAACTAATCAACGCGTGTCTTCTTCTACAAGAGTAATCCCCACTACTAGCGTTAACGGACCACATCTTAAGAGCAATAGAATGCAAGATAAGGTCATGCCTAAAAATAGTCAAGGAAAGAAGTTGGAAGTAGAAGACCATCGTAGGAATTTTAAGTTTTCTAAGAATAAAACGTCTGTAACTGCATGTAATGACAGTTTAAATGCTAAGACCTCGAATGTTGAATTTGTTTGTGTTGAATGTGGAAAATGTGTTCGTACTTTCAATCATGATGCTTGTGCTCTTAATCATAATGGCGTGAATACTAGAACTAGGAAGCCTATTCCTGTGCCCACTAGTACTAGAGAACCCACAAGAACTTTGAACCAATCCACTAATCAACCACTTAAGAAACTAAGTGCGTTAGACTCCACTCTCTACATAAACAAAACAGATTAAAGAAGCTATATGAGAACATGATTAGGACATGTACACGGGGGTATTCGAGATTTACACCACCCGGATACAAATGGGTACCTAAGTTAACCACTTTAGTGATTGGGTCTAGGAATATCAACTTGCCTGTAGACTTTGCATCTAGGCCCACTACTATTTTGGAACCCGTTTCTATCAAGGGCTCCCATTTGTCAAATGCTACATTGTCTTCTAATTCTTCTGCAGCTCGTCGAAATCATCCTATTCATAATGGACTCCGGGTGCACAAAGCACATGACAGGCAATCTCAAGCTTCTCATTAACTTCGTGGAGAAGTTTCTGGGTACGGTACGGTTTGGAAATGATCAATTTGCACCGATACTCGGATATGGAGACTTGGTTCAAGGGAATATCACTATAAAACGGGTTTATTACGTCGAGGGTCTGAATCACAATTTATTCTCGGTTGGTCAATTTTGTGATGCGGATTTGGAAGTGGCTTTTCGGAAATCTACTTGCTATGTTAGAGACTACGATGGGAATGACCTTCTTACAGGTTCTCGTGGTTCTGATCTCTACACAATAACTCTTCAAGACACATCTTCAACAAATCCAATTTGCTTAATGGCTAAAGCTTCATCATCTCAAGCATGGTTATGGCATCAACATTTGTCACATCTCAACTTTGACACCATCAACTTGCTTTCGAAGAATGATATTGTGACCGGTCTTCCTAAGTTGAAATTCGTCAAAGACCATCTTTGTTCTTCTTGTGAGTTGGGGAAAGCAAAACGGAAGTCTTTCAAATAAAAGACTACCCCAAGCTCAAAAGGACGATTGGAACTTCTACACATGGATTTATGTGGTCCCATGCGTGTAGAGAGTATTAACGGGAAAAAGTATATTCTAGTGATTGTTGATGATTACTCTAGATACACATGGACTTTCTTCTTAAGGTACAAAGATGAAACACCAGAGGTTCTCAAAAACTTTCTCAAGATGATACAACGCAATCTTCAAGCTCAAGTCTTAACCGTAAGAACGGATAGGGTTACTGAATTTTTGAACAAGAACCTCCAATCTTACTTTCAAGAAGAAGGCATCAAACATCAAACGTCTATTGCTCGAACTCCTGAACAAAACGGCGTTGTCGAAAGGCGGAACCGTACCTTGGTTGAGGCTGCTCGAACAATGCTTTCTTCTTCAAAATTACCGCTATTCTTCTGGGCTGAAGCAATTGCAACTGCCTGTTATACTCAGAATCGTTCTCTCGTTATCCCTAAACATGAAAAGACACCTTACTAAATCATCAATGGCAGGAAACCTACTGTAAAATTCTTTCACGTATTTGGATCTTTATGCTACATCCTTAAAGACGGTGAGAATCTCGACAAGATGAAAGAAAAAGGTGATGCATGTATTTTTGTGGGGTATGCTACATTGTCGAAAGGATATCGGGTCTATAACAAGAGAACAAAGATCATTGTCGAAACAATTCATGTGAACTTTGACGAATTGCCACTAATGGTACTTGATCACAACAGCTCAAGTCCCGCACCTCAATGTCCAGCAATGGCACCTACACATAACAGTGTACGTCCCGTGCAAGAATGTCAACAAAGTACGCCTACAGCAGAATCAACGGATACGACACATATGAATGAGTTGGTTGATTTATATGATCCAATGTTTGAAGAATATTACTATGGAAACAATCAAGTTGTGTCAAAGCCTTCCGCTGTCAATACTGCTGATGAACCCGAACCAAGTTCACAAGACACAACTGCATCTACTTCAGCAACCGTTGCTCAAGAGACAATTCCAGTGGATACTCAACAAACTCAAGAAACTGTCATACAACCAACATCACCAACCGTCAATGCTGAAGGAGAAAACAACAATCAAGCAGTCGATGCACAACCTGACGATGAAGAATTTATCAATCCGTTCGGTACATCGGTGCACGAAGTCGGAGAGTCTTCTACTCAACATGTTGATCCGTCCAACATGCATACATTCTACCAACCATATCCATCAACTCACCATTGGACACGTGATCATCCATTGGAGCAAGTCATTGGAAATCCTTCACAATCGGTTCGAACACGCAGACAACTCGAAACCGATGGCGATGTGTGTATGTATGCACTCACCGTGAGTTCAACTGTACCTACAAACATCAAACAAGCCATGACTGATCATACGTGGATTGAATCAATGCAAGACGAAATTCATTAGTTTGAACACCTAAATGTTTGGGAACTTGTTGACCGACCCTATGGAATGTCAACTTTAGATTTCAAATGGATCTGGAAAAACAAACTGGATGAAGAACAAACCATCATCAAAAACAAATCTCGTCTTGTGGTTAAGGGATACCGTCAACAAGAAGGCATAGATTTCGATGAATCATTCGCTCCAGTTGCTCGTTTGGAAGCTGTCAGGATATTCCTTGCTTATGCTGCACATAAGGGCTTCACGGTTTTTCAGATGGACGTTAAAACTGCTTTTCTCAACGGTCATTTGAAGGAAGAAGTGTATGTGAATCAGCCGGAAGGATTCATCGATCCTCATCATCCTGACAAAGTCTATCGTCTCAAGAAGGCTGTATATGGACTTAAACAAGCTCCAAGGGCATGGTACGAAGAACTTTCAAACTTCTTGGTGTCCAAAGGATTCTCCAAAGGTTCTATTGATCCTACTCTCTTTATTAATAAATATGGGGATGACATACTGCTGGTGCAAGTTTATGTTGATGACATTATTTTTGGTTCTACGAACCCAAAACTTTCAAAACGTTTTGAAAAATTAATGCACAGCAGATTTGAAATGTCAATGATGGGGGAGCTAAAATTCTTTTTAGGCCTCCAGATTCATCAATCCCCACGTGGTATCTTCATTAACCAAGCTAAGTATGCTCAAGAGATACTTAAAAAGCATGGTATGACCTCATGTGCTCGCGTTGGTACACCATTGTCGACCACATACCTAGACGCTGACTTGTACTCATATCCCGTAGATCAAACGCGATATCGCAGTATGATCGGGTCACTTATGTACCTTACAGCCAACAGGCCTGATATTCATCATGCCACATGCTATTGTGCACGATATCAAGCCAGACCTACTCAAAAGCACCTCAAAGAGGTTAAACGGATCTTTCGGTACCTTAAGAATACCATTCACATGGGACTCTGGTATCTGAGGGAAACCGGTTTTCATCTAACGGCTTTTTCAGATTCTGATCACGCAGGTTGTCTTGATAGTCGTAAAAGCACTTCTGGTAGCATACAATTTCTAGGGGAAGACAAGCTTGTCAGCTGGTTGTCAAAGAAGCAGGATTGCACTTCGCTCTCATCAGCTGAAGCAGAATATGTGGCTCTATCCGCGTGTTGTGCTCAAGTCCTCTGGATGAGAACTCAACTCACGGATTATGGCTTCCACTTTGATAAAATACCTATGTATTGTGACTCAAAGTCGGCCATAGCCATATCTTGCAATCCGGTTCAACACTCCCGCACCAAGCACATCGATGTCAGATATCACTTCATCAAGGAACAAGTGGAACGCGACATCGTGGAATTATACTTTGTCAGAACTGAGTACCAGCTGGCAGACTTGTTTACAAAAGCTCTATCGAAAGATAGGTTTGCGTATCTCGTGGGCCGTCTTGGTATGAAGTATATGACTCCAGGAGACTTGGAGGTTTTGGCAAATGAAGCTGCTTGATATTCTCTCATAATGACTTCTAAGCACATCACAGCTTAGGACTCGAACCTCAACTAAGGAAAGTTTATCTCGGATGATAACTTATCCTCCTCAACGAGAAATTCATATTTCTCGGTCATGAGCTTCTCATAAAAACATTCAAAGTTTTTAAGTTCATGAAAAACGATTTCTAAGTAAATGTCATCTTAGAACTCGAACTTCAACTTAAGGAAAGTTTATCACGGATGATAACTTATCCTTCACAACGGGAAATTTATTTTTCTCGGTCATGAGCTAGTCACAAAACAATCAAAGTTTTGAGCTCATGAAAAACGGACCCGAAAGGGAAGTGTACGTTTCAGTGCGCTTTCCCTAATCAATAGAAGAGAAGTCTTCTATCCTGATTATTTTAAAACCGTTGAACACAATTTTTCAAGAATTTCTCAAAAGGTTTTTCTAAATCTTTCAAAATTGTGTGTTCAACACTCCCTTCCTCATAAGTGGTTTTTATATCTCAAAATTGTCATATGTTATTTTGATCAATTTTTGAGGGGGAGCGTTTTAAAATCAAGCCTTTTAATGTTGTTGGGTACATCTCTAAAATTTTCATATTTTATGTATCCAACACATTCCGAAAATGATATGAATTTGTCAAATGTAATATATTATATCGGAAAAGGCATCTCAACTCCGTACCTCAACATATTTTGTGGTGTTGTTTTTCTAAAATTTTGTCAAATTTTGTCTCAAGACACACATATATTGTTGAGGGGGAGAGACCCGACTGAAAATGTTCCATGCTTCATACGTGCACACATGTTTCTCTCCCAATCGGTTTTCAGAAATTGTCATATTTTAATCAATTAGTATCTCTAATATGATGTTTTTATATTAGAGATAGGGGGAAAAATGTGATTAAAATGTAATATATCGCAACATGTGATCTTAAAAACTCAAGTGCAACTCTTTCCTTCACATGTCAAACTATTTCGTATATCGATGCATGTGTGTAGGGGGAGCTTTTCGAAAAGATAAAACTTTCAAAGTGTTAAAAGCTTTGATTTTTATCAAGCACTTTGAATGGTTTTCAATGGTTTTATGGTTACGATCTTTACCCAAAACAACCTACTATCCACGACGGAATGATGGAGTCAAAAGGTGGTTTAGGATAGGAAACTAAGTCCTATGATCCAACCAGAACCGGAGGGATCTACCCAAGGACATTCCATAGCTAGAAATAGTTGTCCTTAGGAAAGATGGAGTGAAATGAAGCTGAATGCGGACCAATTACTTAAGTTAGCACTAGAACAATCACAACAAGGTGCTAATGATGACGTATTGGTAAGCATTGAAGGAGTTGAATATTCTGTGCAACTTAGGTAGAAACCAGGTTAACACATCTTTTGAAGAAAAGTGTCATGGACCCAGTGATGCGATGCACAACCCTTCCCCAGCCATTCAAGTTTCTCTCAAAAGAAACTTGTCTCATTGTCACGGAGATCAACACGTATCTATTGAATTTCTCACTCCGAGTCAGTTAATATTGAAAAGGTGGCAGTCTGCTCCAGCCTCCGATTACCAAAAATGCACTTATTGAGTCTAGAGCCAAACGAGATCAATTTATCATCTCATTAGGACACAATCGAGTCCTAAGCATTATCCTTGTGATATTGCCAGAACATCTGAGTGATACGATTCATAACTAAGATGGAAATCCTGCTTGAGCCATCATCAAACAAGCTCATGGTAGGTAACTTGTGCGATTCTACACGAATCAAACTTGTGAGAACTGGAAAGAAACTAAGTTTGGATTCTTAATTGATTCAAACTTGATTCCAGGTTTCTTCGCAAAATCCATGTGATCTTGCCAGAACATTCAGAGTGACACTCATTAGTGTTCATAGTGACGAATGGAAATCCTTCCAGTGTCAACATCAAACAGCACTGCGGTAGGTAACTCGCAAGATTCTCTATGAATCAAGCTTGTGACAAACTGGAAAGCAACATAGGTGCGATTCTTTTAGAATCAAACTTGTTCCAGGAAATCTGAATTGACGACTCTAATCAGACGGATAATTTATCCTTATGATTCACTCTTTACGTTCGCAGTCTGCTTTGAGACGGTCGAGTAAAGAGAACTGGCTACTACCGCCGGGAAACCCTGTCAAGGAGGTTCTTAATCGAATCTATCTGATCATAGGTATGGTATTTAATACCGTTTAACGGTCTTCACCGACCGGAGGTAAAACGCTACCGAGTTAGGGTGAAATGTTCAAAGCCATTTCATCCGTGTCTGTATATGTTACTGCATATCAAGAAGATGGCGTAGCTGTGTAACCAATGTCGATTCAGAAGTCACAAGAGCACAAGATGGCGATAATCAAGATACCTAAGAATGTAAGAATGTAATAGGTCATCTTAGTCACAAGGAGTACAGATGAAGATCTCAAGCACTCAAAGTCAAATGACAAAGGCTCAAGATAAAGATCACGAAAGCATGAAGGAACAAAGCTGTTACAAACAAGATCAAGACCAAGATACAAGACCAAAGCAAGAAGATCTCCTCTACAAGAATGTATTCACTCAACCATCTTATGCTTTTTAAGCATTTTAAGATGACCGATACATTGGGGGAGATTGTTAGCCCTATATTTTATATAGTCGAACAAGAATGTAATAGGCCATCTCAGTCGTTAAATGGTCTTGTATTGTAATAGGTTAGTCGGGAAAACCGGGCTTGGACTTTAAGCTAATATTGTATAAGTTAGGGGCGTAAGCCCAAAACAAAGCCAAGCCCGGCCCAAGATGAAGCCCACAAAGGCCTTAGGCCGTGGCATATATAACCCTCTTCCACATGTGGAAGAGGGTGTTGGTTACCATTTTATTTCTCTCTCTAAAAGTGTTTAACCTTCAAAATTCTCTCTTGTTTCTCTCTCTACTTTCTTCTCTTTCTCTCTCTAAATATCTCCTCTAAATCTTGTGTTATGGATTGAATGGGATTAACAATAAGAAGTTTCAGTTTGAGGTTAATGAGTTTTACCTAGAACCTTTTTATTGTTGATGTTTCACTCATTGTACCCATAACTTGTGAAAGCTTGTTGGCACCAAGCTTTCATCAAGTTTTGGTTACTTGTAGTTCCCTTTGTTTTCCTGTTGTGTTTCATCAAGTACCATTCAAGACATAACACCCAAGGTCAGACTGCTGTAGTGTCCTTGGGTGTGGGCCCTTTTTATTCCTTCTTTTTAAAACAAGCCATTCCATATACCACAAGCTCACTTCTAGCTACATGGAGATGGCTTTTCAGCCATAGTGGGGCCCAATGTGGGTCCCAGAATGTATAAACCTAGTATTGAACCCTCTTTGTTAAATGAATATGATGCATATGTGATTTGGTGTGAACTTGTTTAAATGATAGTTTAAGTTTTTGTTTATGTTTGTTAATGGTTTTGATGCATGTTAGAGTAAGTTAGAATCAAATTTAGGTGTTTTGTTTAGAAAGCCTTTGTAAAAATCTGGTTAATCTATCATAATGGGTGTTTGATCTGCTTAATAAATGCATAGGATGACACCTATGTAGGTGTTTAGTGGTCTAGGCTCACTTGTTTGATTTGTTTTAAGCTGATTTGGTATTTGGTCTCACTTGTTAATGTTAGAGTTAAGTTTTTACAAAATTTTGCATAAATCTGCTTAAATTCATCAGTAGGCTTATAGAGGCTTTGATTTTAGGTTTTAAGGTTTGGAATCTTGTTAATAGTTAGTCTTTATGTTAATCTAGGGTTGTGTGCATTTTATTTGTGGATTGGGAGTCCTAAGTTCAAGTTATTGGCTGTTGAATCTCACCATTTGACCAATCAAACCAGCAAACAAGTCACCAGACCCCCCCTTTGCATATCAGTAACATGATTTTGCTTGATATTGTGATTTTTGTGTGCTGAATCTGCTAGTTTTTTGCTATATCTTGACTCCCCACACTCCACTGAGTGTGGGGGTGCCTCTTGTTCCAAAATCTACCAAGTAACAAAGCCACAAAGGGCTCAAAACTTGTTTCTGAGTAGTAGCAGTGGGAAGAAGTTCCCTTTGACAAGTCATTTGTTGCCCCTGCTGGGGTAAAAGACAAAACCTAGCCAAGTGTCATTATCAGATTTTCACTTTTTTGTCTTTAGTGGTTTATTTTAAGTATTTTTCATATCTTTAAGTTTATAATTTATTTGTTTTAAGATTTTCAAAAAGTTAGTTTATTTTTCTGAGTGTTTATTTATTTTTTAGAATTATTTTAAATTAAATTAGGGTTTAAATATTTTGTTTTTGTCTTTAGTAAGTAAAAATCAGTATTTTTCATATTTCCAATTTTCATAGGTTCTTTTAGTTATTTTAAGATTTTTAGAAATGTTGTTTTATTTTTCCAAGTATTTAATTAACTTTTAGAATTATTTTAAGTTATAATTAGTTTTTAAATAAGCTGTTTTTGTCCTATTAGGCTTAAAATTACTTCTTTTCCAACTTTTTCATTTTTCTCAAGTTAAGATAACTATTTTAGGATTTTTCAAAAAGAAAATTTATTTTTCTCATTATTTTATTATTTTTTATGATTATTTTAGTTTAAAAAGTGTTTTAGCCCTTTTCTAGTTTTAAAAATTTAGAAAAAATACTTTTTAGTGTTTAATTAATATAAGTAAGATTTTTATTTGATAAAATATAATTTTGGACTTTTTGTTAATTATATTCAATTTTAGGGCTTTAATTAGCATTTAAAATTGAATATTTAATTAATAATAAGTTTTAAAAATTATTTATTGAATTTTTGTTCTTATTTATATTATTTTAGACTTAGTTCTAATGTTTATAAATTGTTTTTAGTTTAAATTTTTAATTTCGTCGCGTTTTACGTCATTGCGTTTACGTTTTACGTCCTTCGTCGTAGTTTAATCGTAGTGTAACTCGTCTTTTAATTTTCTCTCTTCAAACATAAAAACGACACTAATCCAAACATTGTTTTTAGATAACTGGCATATAACACATACACCTCCTTCGAGAATGAACTTGAACTTTTCGTCTTTACGGTTTTCCTAAATCGTATCGATTAATACTTGCCCGCTTTATACTTGTTTTCCCTAAGACTTGTATTAAATCATACAACAATTTTGGTGCCGCTTCCGCGGAGGTGTTTTTAGTGCCACTATACATATCATGTTTATGTGAGTTTTTCGTTTTTGCTTTTCAATTTTTGGAAAGCGTATATAACGTACATACTCATTTGTTATTTTTTATACTCTCTTGGTGAACAAGAGAGGAAGAATTCCTAACACTACACTTTGTGTTTTATTTGAAATGGAAAATTTATCTAACACAACTAACAACCTATCTATATATAGGGAAAGAAAAGCTAAAGCTTCCAAAGGAAGCTTTCACTAAAGTGAAGCCCATGTGCTCCCATGCTTTCTTTCCCATCAAAGTAAAAAAGTAAATATTACTTTTGACTTTCTTATTGGCTATACAAGTAACCACTCTTGTACTCTTGTCTTCTAGCAAGTTCCCACCAATATCTTCAGGTTGTAATTAGAGAGTTAGATGAACATCGTTCAGCTTGGTTTGTCACTCCAAGCTGAATCGAAGGCAACTTCATTCAGGTCTGTCCTTCAGATGCTGATCCGCATCAACTACTGAAGGTGAAGACTTTGTCTTTAAAGGACTATGGAAGTGCTGGTGCTGAACTATCTTCAGCAAGACTGGTGCTGGACCTGGTGCTCATGTGTCTTTAGTAAATTCTAAAGATGTCTTTAGCAATTCTTCAAGTCTTCAGCTGCTATTTTATATTCAAATACTTGTGAGGAACAATTGGGTCAAATCTTGACCCAACACATGTAAGCTACTAAAACAAATTAAAAACCAACAATAGAGATTAAACCGCTAAATCAATATTTATTAACAATTTATTTATAAAAGCGTAGGGAGAATAAGCAAATAATTAAAACACATGAGTTTTTGAAAGAATACGAGTACTCTACGTTTAGCATAGTAACTTATACTTAACTCTATCATTTATCGTCCTCAATTTAATGAGAGTTAGCCTAATATAGTTAAGGAATCGAAGCTAAGTGCTCAACACGCACGGTCGAGTCAAAAATACTCTTATTCTCACCATCGGAAAACCTACATTCGTGTCTTAAACACTTATGAAAAATTAGAAAAAATTTAAAATTTGGTCATTTTTAGCCTTATTTTGCATAAAACGAAAACAAAAAGATGAAAATTGGATTGCGTGATGACGTGAGCAAGGTGAAGTATCTACTCACCCCCATAGTAAAACTAAACATTGTCCTCAATGTTTCGAGTCTAAGGGTGAAACACCCCATACTAGAGACAAAATTCGAATGCTTAATCTCGAGCATGGAAAGGGTAAAATGAATAACCTAAAAGCCGTTTATGAATTATGCTAATAAGATAAACGTTAGACCATAAAAGGATATCATCGGATATCGGAATCTACAAAGGAAACGATCGGAGCTCGAGTGATACGTAAAACGAACACGAGAGGCTTTAATGGTGACGATGAACCTAATGAATCACAATCACAAACAACCACGGAACAAAGGTTGGAAGAGCACAAGTCCCCTCACATTACACTAGTTAGAAAGCAATAATATGTACAAGGATAAGCATGAGAATCCCCTACGAGGCACCTTGTTTTTGATAACCGAGTCAAAAGCTCGACTCGAATCCCTATAAATGTGATCATTTAGAGATTATCATTGTATGATCATTTTTGGTGGGGCTTACATGATAAACAAGGCACAAAATTACGTGGAGTACTTTAAAAACCTGATAAACATATACCGGGGTCAAATATAGCGTCCTCGTTTTCGGATGAAAGATGAAACAACGATACTTCCACAGAAGCCAAAACCTCAAAGAAAAGAGATGAGCAATAAAAGGGTGGGCAATGGGTGGGGCAATACAATGAGCTACTCGAGGTAGACTCACACCAAGCAAATAGATATGATTTCCATTTATTGCATCGGTGGAAGACCGAGATTTCCCTTAAAATGCGATTCCGGGATCGAATATCTCGTCCTCGGTGGTAAAGTGTGAAGAAACATATGGGGCTTCCCCCACACAAAAACCACACTACGCATCGTCAAAAGGTGTAGACGAGCTCGTAGCACTCAATAAACGCGGTGATGACGGAGTTAAACTTGTAGAAAAATCTTTTAAATTAAATTCAAAATCTTTTCCTTTTTCATCGTTTAAAAACTCTTTATGAAAACACGATTTGATGATGTCAAAAATATTTGGCGTTTCTAAGACGATGTTAGGAACACTAAAAATTCTCACATTTAATTCGCGGGTGGGGGTGGTGGGTTGTATAAGTTCTCTTAACGTTTATCAATAAAGAACACCGGCCCCTCGGGGTCAACATATTTGTCATCCTCATGATCGTGAATCTCATCGATTTCTTCATCATAGATAGGCTTGTCAAACCAAGGTTTGCCATTCCCCTCATTTAAGATTTTAGAAACTCTCTTGAAAAGATCACGGTCAAGCACAAAACCATCATTCCTTTGTGGGGATCGTTGATAAGTTAGATCTTCACGAACATGGTAAACGTCATTCTCATTTGAGGAGTGTTGATTAGGTAACTCCTCGAGAATGGGATTTTTGGTCACGTGAGTTGGTTCATCATCAAAAATAAGATGTTCGAACTCATCAAGTTCTTCCTCGATTTTGGAAAAATCAACCTCACTCGTGGGTGGAAGTGGAGGCAAAAGAGCTAGCTGTCGTTCGATAATTTCTTCAATCTCGGGATTAAACTCATAATCATCGTACTTTCTATGTAAAGAGGTCTTTTTAGGAGAATCCTCAAAAATGGATTTTGGATTTTGAAGTACGTGATCAATTTTGGCAAAATCGCCATCGTCATCATCAAAGAAAGAGTCGATGTGAGCACTCACAACCATGGTCTTACAAGTCGAACGACTATGATTAGGTGACTTTTTAATGAAGAGAGAATTGATGTCGATGAAACCTTTAGCCTCAATAGGTATTGGGATAGGTAATGGAGGCACTTCAATGGAACTAGAAGTCAGTACATATTGAGGAAACGGTACATACAAGCTTGGAAGAGGGTTCAACAGAACTTGAGGGAATTTCCAAGAGTGTTAAAAGGAAAAGATCAACAAAGCTAAAGAAGAAAGCTAAGAGAGCTAAAACAATAGCAGAAGATAGTGATGATGATGAGAGCTTAAAGAAGTACTTGAAGATTGTGAAATTTGAAGATCAATGTATTGATACAGATATTTTTAGAAAAAGAGCATCCATTGCTAAGTGGATTTACTCTACAGATCAAGGACTTGAAGCTCATGGAATTCAGAGAACTGATGGCATAACAAGAGTATTCAGACTTTTGGAAGATATTCTTCACATTCTTGACAGACAAGATATTCAAGATCTTTTAAGGTTAGTTCAAGAAGCCAGTGCAGGTAAAACTGAAGTATCACTATTATATAGGGACTTTCTCTTTATGTATGAGCCACACAACTGTGATCAAGAAATGTTGAAGGTATTAGAGGATCAGGTTCCTAGTTACTGGAGATATTACAGGTCATGTGGATTGCATATTTTGGATGTAGATGATGTTACATACTATATGCTGCAAGAGAAAACTTACCCCTTCAAAAGAAAATTGTTGGAAAGGATGTTAGAACAACAATTAGAAGTTACAGAAGAGTCTGCTGATGCTTTGGAGTTGATCAGAATGGTTAACCAACAAATCAAGGATTTGGAAGATGAGGAAGAAGCTGAGAAAGAATCTTAAGTGTTAGACTTTTAGTCACACTTCACAAATGGTTCTCAGTTCACCATGTCTAACACACATAAGAACTGGCTAGTCCATAAGCAAACGGTTTGTGGTAAAGACTTATCAAATCCGTTGAAAGCTGATAGTTTGCTAAAAACTATATGGTTCTAACTCACCTTGTTTCGAGACAAAGAGTTGGCTAGTCCTAGACAAACGGTACTAGGTAAAGACTTCATCAAATCCGTTGATGGTTGACAATTTACCAAAAATTGTAAGGTTTTCAGTACACCTTATTCTTTATGAATAAAGTATTGGCTATTCTAGAGTGTACGGATAACTGGTAAAGAATTTATCAAATCCGTTGATAGCTGGTGATTTGCTAAAAATCATAAAGCCAATACATATTGGTGTTTGTTGCTAACTGTTTTATTTCAGGTATGAATATTGCAGGCAAAGAAGTATTTAAAAAATAATACTTAGAAGGTTTTGTTATCATCAAATCAAGACAAAGATTTATGATCAAGAGTTCAAGGACTAAACTCAAGAAGACAATAACTGATTCTGCAAAGATGAATGAATGTTTAGAAGACACAAGAAGATTATAGTTTGAAGACAAAGATGATACTCATAATGTTTGAAGATTATCTTATCAGAAGAAGATCTATATTTGAAGTGTTTGGCTACATTCAGTTGGATACAAATACAAATTACCAAGTTCAATCCAAGGACGAAGGAAAGACTGAAGACATGTATTTTTAATACATCCAGTACAAAAGAAACAAGAAGACAACAAGTTATCATTTCTTGTTTAGGGGAGGATTGTTGGGAATTATTTGTTAAGTGTCAAGTACCGTTAGTATATTCTAAGTACTGTTAGTGTTATGTAACTACCGTTAGTGTTAACGCGGTACATAGTAAGTACTACTACTTATAAAGTAAGTACTGCTATAATGATTAGGACGAATATATCTTTGTATAAGATATGTCATAGTTATAGTTAGAGTATATCTTATGTGATATACCTAAATAGTTAGAATATTAATAATATATCGTCTGTGATATAATTATCTTTATAGAATATTCTAAGGTTTCTAGGGTTCCTTACTCTATAAAAGGAACATAGGTACAATGTCTTTTATGTACCTCATTCAAGTCGATTAATAAGAGAATCGAATAGTTAAAAGTAATTCTGTTCTTCTGTGTTTTGTAAGTTAGATTCCACATAACTTATTTAGTGTTAGTAAGAGTGCTCAAAGTGTTTTAGTTTGATTACAAAATATTATACTAATTCTTAACAGAATATAGATCCGACCAAAGGGATCAACAACGGAGTTATGTTTAAGTACATCATATCATACGGAAACTGATGGACAAAGTGAAAGAACGATTCAAACATTAGAGGATATGCTTCGTGCGTGTGTGATTGACTTTGGAAATGGTTGGGATAAACATTTGCCATTGGTTGAATTTTCGTATAATAACAGTTATCATGCTAGTATTAAAGCCGCATCATTTGAAGCTTTGTATGGACATAAGTGTAGATCTCCAGTGTGTTGGAGTGAAGTAGGAGAAAGTCAATTGACTGGACCTGAAATGATATTCGAGACGACTGAAAAGATTGTGCAAATTAAGAAGCATTTGTTATCTGCCAAAAGTAGTCAAAAGAGTTATGCTGATAACCGAAGGAAACCGTTGGAGTTTGAAGTAGGAGTCAGGGTTATGTTAAAGGTATCTCCATGGAAAGGAGTGATACGTTTTGGAAAGAGAGGAAAGTTGAGCCCGAGATATATTGGTCCATTTAAGATTATCCAAAGGATTGGAGTGGTGGCTTATAAGTTAGAGTTGCCTGATGAACTTAAGGCTATTCATAATACTTTTCATGTGTCTAATCTGAAGAAGTGTTTAGCTGAAAGGGATGTGGTGATTCCATTGGAGGAAATTCAACTTGATGATAAGTTGCATTTGTAGAGGAACCTGTAGAGATAATGGATAGGGAAGTTAAGAAGTTGAAGCATAGTAGGATTCCGATTGTGAAGGTAAGATGGAACTCTAGACGTGGACCAAAGTTTACCTGGGAACGTGAGGATTTCTTTAAGGACAAGTATCCTCATTTGTTTAGGAAGGATTAAGCGTCGCGGACGTCGCTTCTTGTAAGAAGGGGGGGGGGGGGATGTGATAACCCGAAACCGAGGTCATTGCTTAATCTTATTTTACAATTATTTTTGAAATTTTTAGTTGAGTTTGAATGATATTTATTGGTTTAAGTTTAAACCGATGTTGGAAGGTTTATATTTAATATTTAATAAGTATAAGGAGTATTAGCAAACGTGATGTCGATGGATGCCAAATATTTTACGTCTTATTGTCGGTTGTTCGATTTTTGTCATTTTTGATGTTTTATTTTAAATGACGTGTTAAGTCGAGTCGGGAGTCGATATTATTATATTTTAGGTACGTTTAAAATTTTTAAAAGTATCTTTATGAAACCCGAGACCCGCAAATACATTCAAAATTGAGTAATAGTTATTTCCCGCTTTTTAGCTAACTATTTTCATTTTGAGCCACAATTATTGCAAAATTACAACATTGGTCCCTCAACCACTATATATAAACTTAAAAATTACACACACATTTCATTTCTCCACTCACAATTTTTTTTTCATCTCTCTCTTCCTTCCTCTTGTTTAGCCGTGACCTTCACCCACCCCATAACACCCATTTGATCAATTTTAACTCCAAAATTACAATGATTTGAGCTAAACTAAAACAAGACCCAATCTTAGAATTGCAAGAGGAACATTTTGGTGTAAGAATTTTACACATGCAAAGGTTTTTATTTTTTTCAAGTTGGTAGGTGAGAGCTATGATCATGCATGGCATTTTTATGATGATCCATGGTGTTCTTGCTAAAAAACTTGTTAAAAACTTGATTTTTATTTGAAGGTTTTGATTTTTATGATGATTCTAGTGTTATGGTTGATATATGTTAATGTTGGGGTATTAGGATGAACATATCCATGGTTGGTTTTGGTCAAAAATGTGATTTTGTACAAGATTTTGATAGGCATTTTATAACAGTAAGTAAACTGTAATTTCGAGATTTTTATGTTTTGATAATGGCTTAAATTATAGCCTACGGTTGTAGATAATATGATTAGCTTCGATTTGATATAAAGTAGAGCTTCTTGCTCCAAACGAGCGCGAAGTTATGATGTTTTGATTATTCGTGTACCGGGAGACGAGTATCGGCACAACATATAGTTGTTGTCGATATTTGGATCGAATCTCGGGGACTATAAATTGAAGTTTAAATGAGTAACCTACTGATAATGAAGTGTAAACCCTGGAGGGTGAGTTTAATTTAAAACCCGAGTGTCGGTTTTGTAAACGGAGTCGTTTAAAGAAGTTAAAACGGTTGTATGAAATATTAACGTAAATCTGTCCGGATTTTGTAGTTTGAAAATGAATCGGGTAAAGGACTTTAAAAGTAATTTCATTTTATAAACTTGTAGTTGGACTTTCTATATATAGTAAGTTAGTTTATCGAGTCGTTTTATAAACGTTTGATGAGTTTAAAAGGGATAAATAAGCTAGTACATATAGTATGTGCCGACGAACTTTGTTAAAAATGTAAATGGTAAAGTAAATGTGTAGTAGAGTGTAATAAAGTTATTTATATCATTTTCTCTCGAGTTTATCGTGATTTTATGAGTTTGAGTTTGATGTTGTTATATATGATTTATTTCTCGAGTCATTATTACTGAACGTGCCTTATTTGATAGGTAGCGGTTCTCGTGTTTGAAAGGCATCCATTATCATCGACGATCATCTCGCTAGATCTCTTATACTAAGGTGAGTCTGTAGCCTCGCTTTTTATGCTAGCTACTAAATGTTTTATTACCCGCAAAGGGGATACATGCTATTTGAAAATAAATGAACACAAGTCATGAGTAATTATTGGACCCGAATGTTGCCTAAGTTGTTTACAATGTATTGAGTACCTTGTTGCTAAAGACCCTAAATTCATGAGTCGTTAACTATCTTCTGACTTGATGTTGTGAGTCGGGAATAGCCGCTTATTCTAATGATAGTACTATTGGGTTGACCACCCTATTTGAGACCAGGGCATTACGCTGAGTAACCTCTGGGAAGGATAATTTACGGGAATAAGAATGTGGTATTCTAGCAACTGATACCCTAGAGGGGCAATGGTTTTATTCTAGTCATGCCGGAATTTGGCGTGGGTGACTATTTGGTTAAGGGGTCGGTGTCATGAGCTTAAATACAATGTCAATGCTATTGCCTTGAATATAGATTGTGTGTACGACAATTCTATAAATGATTATGATTGATTTTCTTCTTGTGTTCAAATGTGATTTGATAAACCTATAGACTCGCTCAACATTATTGTTGACTTGTTTTAGCATGTGTTTCAGGTAATAGGAAGTGATGGAGAATGGAGCTTTGCTGTGGAGGTTGTGGCTTAGCTTTTAGAAGAATGTTGGTCTAAAAATTATTTCTATCCTTTTACTGTTGAACAATTGTTAAATGTTTATGTACTGTACTAAACTTGTGTTGGTTGTTGGTCGAGATCCATGGGGACTAAACGCTTTACTCTGGTGTCGTTTTAGTACAATTTGGGATGAAATCATGTTTTAGACCTATTATGAAAATCTTTTTTATGTTTTATGTGTAAACATGTCACTTTTGAGTTGTTCAATATACCTTTTGTGATGATGCTTGTGTCTAGCACCCAATTGTGTATTTCCGCTGCGCAATGTAAATTGGGGGCGTTGGAGTTAGTAGTGTTAGATAAGTTTTCCATTTCACATAAAACACAAAGTGTAGTGTTAGAAATTCTTCCTCTCTTGTTCATCAAGAGAGAACCCTTGTCATTCAACCACTTTGTTTCCGCAAACAAAGTGGGTTATAGATTCTTTATTTGATTATAATAGAAGTCTATACGTTGAAAAGTACAAGTTGTGTTATTATTAGTTAATTGGTGAATCATGCAAAGATTCACGATAATTGAGGACCCAACACCATGTAATTAAATTGAGAAAACATTAAGGTATCGCCAGCGTCACGGTTTTGAAGTATTGGCAACCCGAATAATCAAAGGATTCCCCCAATATTAATTTAAGTTCCTCTTCACCTAAGTCAAGCAAAAACTCGAAGCTCACAAGGCTGAAAAATCTATGCGAAAATTGAAAGTGAATGTCTTAAATCTGGAAGCCTTAAAGATCCAAAATTCGCTTTAGCATGAGAATATACGTCAAGTCATAATAAACACCTCATGGCGAGGTTAAATAAAAGACAAGGGCAAGACAGAAGTCATAATAAAAGTTCCATGGTGGAGTTGAATAAAAGATAGAGGTAAACCATGATAATCAAAGCCACCGATGATGAGGTGGGTCATAAAATGCATGGTAATAAGTCTCATATTCAAAGCCGTTATAATACCGTGTTTATCAATCCTTCTTGTTGATTTAATTTTTTGACATCGTTGTATATTAGGATGAATTAATAAATCGATGATTTTGGTTACACCGTTAAGGCTCTATTTTTGGACCTAAGCTCTATTCACGCATAAGTCAATGATGTATCCTCGTGATCATTAAGACAAAAATAAAATATAAGAGATACACCTTAGAAATAAGGGAGTCTAAGTACGTGATTAGAGCATATGAGTAGTGTTAGCATTACTAACTTATAATGACAATGATCTTGTTTCACGCTTAGCATGAAATTGGGTGAAAATCGAGGACGTCAAAATTATTTCAAACGAAGCGTTCACGTGTTCTTATTATATGATCCAAAACGTCTCATTTTGCGATGAAAACAATACATTATGTCTAAAACACGTTTAGTAGTTTATTTAAATTTACATTTTCAATAAATGTCACCTAAAAATGAATTTTGGAAGTGCTACGATACTTAATCCTAGCATTGCGTGAGGAAACGGCAATGGTTTAGTATGGGGAGTGATGAGACTTCATTTATACATAGTCTCATCGTCCAAATCGGGCTTAAAACGCTTACAAATATCATAAAATACCCCAAAATATGCTTGTCTTTGTTCATTGTGCATTTTAGGTACCGATAACGTGAAATCAACAAAAGATTACAAGAATCAAGCAAAAACGAACACGGGAAACGAAGCCGCACAAAGAACCGGACCCGAATCATGATTTTCCAATGAAGTCCTTGAAGTTTTGAAGATTGTCAAGATTGGTCCCTCATATTTTGAAGACTTGTCATTTTATACTCCCTGTAAAACCCCAAATTTACATGTGGGTCCCTAAAATGTAAAACGTTTACAAGGATAGCCCTTAAAGATTGATATTATTACATGATTGGTCCTTGGTAAAACTTTGTGAAAGTGGTGTGCCATTTTTGACAAGTTAAGCATAGTTACATCAAACGGAAATGGAAAGAATCTGTTATAAACTTTGTATGCACACACTTTGGAAAATAGAGGACTAAAAGTGCCTAGACATAGAAACCTATCCCACCTATCATAACTTGCCATGTCACCCTCACCACCAATCACCACACTACCCCTCACGCCACCCCTCCATGTCTACCTCCACTCACTTAACATATATATAAATTAATCTGTTTATTTAAACTGATTAATTAAACATTTTAAGTGGCGCCAAACAACTAAAACACCCCCAAATCAGATTAAACCCATGTTCTTATCATCCCTATTAGCCCATAAACGCTAATCCAATTACCACCTCAAATCAAAGGGTTTTTAACCCTAATTTTCTAGATCCCTAATACACCACTCTCTCGCCAAAACCCACCAACAAAACCTATACCCCGTGACCCTAAAGGACCCCACCAGTGTTCCCATGCCCCCCCTCATATGGAAACATACGAATCTTGGCAGAATCCAACGCCCAAAACATTTTTCTTGCTCCCAAAGTCACAATGAAGGGCTCAAATCACTTCTACCAGCTGTCAAACCAAGGACGATCACATGAGAGCCAATTTGACCACTTTTCAAACTAAGAAGACCAAGGGCAAATCAGGGATTCTTCATTTAGGGTTTTCTTTGTTCAAGAATGATCATAGACTAGTATTTAAAAAGGAATTCGACTTGTGAATCCTCTTGTTCCAAAATTTGGCAAAATTTGTAAACCCTCTTTTACTGAATATTAAAAGTAGTAAATTTAGCCTTGCATTTTGTTTTGTTCTGAGTTCCCAATTATATTGTTCTTGTTTTAGAGTATTTTTGTTGGAAATACGTTTTACGTATTAGAAAGGATCGGTCACTCCAACAATAGTCTAAGAAGTTGCTCGTAGTTCAGTTACAATAAGATTATTCAAACAAGGCCATGCCAAGCCTACAACTTGTGTAGGCCGGCGGCTCAATGTAAGCCCAAGCCCATCTCATGGGCTTAGGTATATATAAACCCTCCCATTAGTTGGAGAGGGTGTTGGTTCATTCATAATACACATAGTGAAAAATGTGTTTTCTACACTTTCTCTCTCCAAGTGTGTGTGTGTTCTCACCATCTTTCTATTTCTTTCTCTCTCTAGAATATACATAGATTTACAATATCCTACAAATGGTATCAGAGCCATGGGATGATTGTATTGTTTATGTGTTTGTGTTCTTGATTTTGTTACTTATTTTGATCTAAATCATACGTACCAATTTTTTTTTGTGTTTTTATGGTTTAACCTTGATACAAATCATCTACATACTAGTGGTAGTGATTTGGTATTGTTACTTTGGTTAAAAACACAAATATTTTGGGTGTTTGGATCATTTTTAGGCTAAAAATCTCGAATTATTTGTGTACTATCCGAGAACAGTGGAACTTTTGTCTATCGCAAAGTTTGAAGGGCTTCATATTCCGATCGTGTATTCCGATCGCAAAAACCTTAGGGTTTCTACATTGTGATCGTGTATTCCTATCGCTTATTCCGATCTGTTATTGCGATCTAATATTGCGATAGCTTATTGCGATCCAACACTGTGATCTGTTATTGCGATCTAATATTGCGATAGCTTATTACGATCCAAAATTGCGATTTGTTATTCGATAGCTTATTGTGATCCAACATTGCGATCTGATATTGCGATCTAATATTGCGATAGCTTACTGCGATCCAACATTAAGAGCAGTTATTCCGATCAGACACATTGAGATCGAATATTGCGATCAAACATTCCGATGAGTGATTTTGCGATGGGTATTGCGATGAGTATTCTGATGGACTAAATTTTGACATTGCGACAGAACTTGTTTTTTGCATTGCGATAGTGTAACGAGTATTCCAAGATTTTTCAAAAACGTGTTTTTGAAAATTTTTGTTTGCCTTGGAATTTTTTGTTTGCTTTGAAAATTTTTGTTTGCCTTGAAAATTTTTGGTTCATCGAGAAAATAATTTAGGGGATTTCAACATTATTTCTCGATTTCTACACGCAACAACAAACACATTTACTTTCTCTCATTGTTCGATCTACGTTTGTAAATCTTAACTTATCGAAATGGAGTACACATCTCTTACGGATAAGTCCATTCTCTCGGGTACGGATAATCGTCCACCAATGTTGGTGAACACTATGTACGAGGATTGGATTTCTCGAATGAAACTTTACATGTTGAACAAAGAGAATGGACATCTCATTTGGGCATCAGTGCTCAATGGACCTGTATATTATGGTATTGTGACCGAAGGTACAGTTACTCGTCCTCGTACAACGGGTGAATTAACTGGAGATGTTAAGATTCAAGAAAAGTATGATAAATATGCTACAAACATCATTCTCCAAGCCCTTCCTCCAGATGTCTACAAACTCGTCAGCAAACATAAAGTTGCCAAAGAGTTATGGGATAGAATTCGTGTTCTAATGCAAGGCACCTCGTTAACTAAATAAGAACGAGAGTGTAAGCTTTATGATACATTTGATAAGTTTGCCTATGTTCCCGGGGAGACTCTCAATGATTACTATTTGAGATTTACTCTATTATTGAATGAGCTCAATATATATGGCATGGAAATTCCTACGTTTCAATTAAACACCAAGTATCTTAACACTCTTCCTTCCGAATGGCGTAAGTACGTGACGGCTGTTAAAGTGGCTAAGGACTTGCATAACACCAATATGGATCAACTTCAAGCTTTTCTTCAACAACACAAATGCCATGTGATCAAGGATCGGTTCTCTACACCATAAGTTCGTGATCCACTAGCCATGTATGCTTCTCAACAAATAACCCCCATCCAAACATGGCTTACACTAATCAACAACCATCATACTTGCAGCAGTCACCATAACACACTTATCAGCAACCACAACAACCATCTTATCAACTAAAGATGATGCCACAAGAAGCATATCAACAAAGTGTTCTTCCATAGCAACCAACACATCAGTCATCACCATCACAAGCTATCACTTCTCCAATGGGCTATACTCCTCAGCAAGGATATTTTCCATTTGAAGCACCACAAGCACAAGCCTTCTACTCCAATGAACTTCCTCCAATTCAAGCAGCGGTCTTTACTTCAAATGATACACCTACTGATGTCTTAAACCATCTCATTGCCTACTTGTCAAAACTTGTTGCAACTAGAGATTTTCCACCAACGAACAATCAGCTCCGCCCTTCATCAAATCCTCGACAACAAGCCACTATTAAAGATGGTCAAGTGACGGTGCAATCCATTCAGGGAAGGAAAAATTTATATGGACCTACTCCAAGGACCGTGAACGCTCAAGCTGTGAATTCTCAAGCTAGTGGTAATGGAAGCACTATTGTAACACCCCCAAATTTACACAATTCAATACAGCGGAAGACTCGTTGGTGTTACGGGATAGCACATTACTCACGTCATAGACAACGCTTAAAAATCGCGTCGTTTAATAATAAAGCATTTCCATTAATAAATATCTGATTTACATAGGTCCTATGTCATAGTATTTCATACAATTTTACAAAGCATTTGAATGGAAATTTGTTAATTAAGTGCGGGCCATGAATTCTTGTTGTCTTCCCGAGAATTACCTTCAAGTACCTGAGACTAAACATGTTAAAAGAAAAGGTCAGCGATAACGCCGAGTGAATTGATAGAGTTTAATAAAACCATTAATATAGCATCGGCATATAATTATTACCGAAAATCATTTTGTACAAATCTTTGTAATAGGCCATAAAATAGCCAAATTCTTTTTATATAAATCCTTATCATTTATCATAATTAGGATTTTGCCTTTAAAATCATTATACGAACCATTTTGTAAAAACATGATACAATACGTTTATAACGTTGTATAGAGTTAAATAAAAACCGTTATATGAATATGGTTATGTAAAACCAAAACACAAACATAATATTAATAATAAGACCCCGTATTGCTAGTCAGGCAATATATCGTAATTTAGTGCGTATAGCAGTATTTCGTTATTTGGATTATTATAAGCCGCATGAAATTGTTACCTTACTACAACAAACATCGGGTAGCTAACCCGAAACTCATTTGCCCATCTAAGTTAGCGTGTCTTCACAAAAATCACGCTATGTAAATCTTCTCATACATAAATTCGCTTACTAATCAATGTGGCACAACGGGGATCAACCGTCAAGGCGCGAACTGGGGTGATCGTCCCCAAATAGTACTATTATATGCATAAGTGTCTACCAAATCCCGGTAGTTCACAATTCATGCTAATGGAACTTTTTGTGACATAACCTAACTTTAATAATCCATTTTATTTCATACATCGGGTCATATAATCATTCATCGGGTCATACAATCATTCGGGTCCAAATAAATAAACAAACAATCGGGACAACTAGTGTCCTATTTAATAAAAACTAACATGTTATCTCCCTCGCGAGTTTATAAAACTTTTCATAAAAACATTTAAAAGAGTGCGAGGTTATGAACTTACGTTGATGTGGGAAAGCGGGTTATCGACAATTCAGATGTACGGTACATGCTTCAATCACGGAAACCTAGACAAATAATACTCGTCTTAGACTTTTGTCCAATGACGTTATCAAAATAACAATTATGTATACATATGATGATTTTATATATATGATGATAAAGTGGGTCTATACATTCTCATTTACTCATTTTAGTGTTATGTATTGGTAACTTTTATACTAGTTCACTAGTTTTACTTATTTACATGTTTTAGGCCCAATAAGCCTATTATAAGCCCAATACTTTTCATTAGCCCAATTTATACTTCTAATATCAGTATTATACTTTACATGTTGGGCCCAAATGGGTTAAGCCCAATAAGTAAGTTTATAAGTGTTTTACCAACTAGTCGGGTTTATAGTCCAATAAGGCTATTTTGGCCCGTTAATGTCTATATGTTATATAGTTCGGGTTTTATCGGTTTTTATTTGTAATAGGTACTTATATATCAGTATATGACTTTTAAAAAGATTACATTAGACGGGTCCGACCGTCTATGTTTTAATTGACGAAAAACGTTAATTTTACGGTATTAGCCGAAAAGATGTAAAAATCATGTTTATAGTTTTATAACTTATAAAACTTATCAAACTACCATTTTTATAACATGTCCATTTATTTATCCTTGTACATATTTATATAAATGTAATATATAAGTTAGTGGGTTTTAATTCACATTTTATACTATATTTATTTGAGTGCTTATATAATACTATTAAACTTTAATTTCACAAAATCTGATTTTTTAGTTTCACTTTCACCATTTTTATTATATCTTGAGTTCTACAAGGAGATAGAACCTCAAATTTTTATGACAGAAACTACATGATATGTGCTTCATATTATTCCTTTATAGCTACTGATGAATCAACCTCTAAATATTTTAATAAATTCGTCAAAAACAGTATAGGCAGATTTGCACTCTAATCTTGTTTTGATCATATCTCAGTCATTTTTATGATTCCATTTTATGGCCAACTCTCACATGTGTAAAACACGTAATACTTACTGTAAATTGATTCTACTATGCCATTTTATCAGTTTAGAATTTGGTTACTTACTGTTTTTATACAGCCTTCATACTTTAGCAAGATTTTAACCTTGTTACCTATGGTTTTCCATCTTTTTAACCATATTTATCAACACTTGATCCCCACACAACATTTTTATCATCATATATTCATCATATACATATACAATAGGAAAGAAAATACAAGATTACATAATCAAAATAATAAGAGGATAGGAAGGACAATCTTTATACCACCAAGATTAAGTAGTTTATGATCAAGGCTTGGATTTTTGATAGCAAAACTTGTGATAGATCAACACCAATCTTCAAGACCACCAATACTTGTAAACTTCTTGTAGAAATCAGCCCTTGGACATCACCAAATCACTTCCTTGGATGTTAGAATCACCTCCAATCTTCAAGGATTCAAAGGAGCATCATCATATGTGTTTATAACACAAAGTTTATGGCCAGATTTGATCAAAAATTGATCAAAATGGTATTTTAGAGAGAGAGTGGACGAAAATGGGGAGAGAAGGAGAGTGGGGTTTGCATGTATGAGTTTAGGAGAAGTGGTTTTGGTGTTGGATGGTTTTGGTGCTAAGTTAGCTAACTTAGTTAAGTTAAACAAGTGTAGCTTTTAAGCTACATGTTTAACACATCATGGTATGTGTTGGAGCCCATTTGGCCGTCCCATGTAGTGGGGTGGGCAAGTGTAAAACTTGTCCCATCCTACTAATTTACGGGTAATCCTCGATTTTAGTTTCCTCGATTTGCGTGCCCTCGGGTCGTTTTACGAAAAACGTTTTTATAAGTTATGAATCAACGGCACAAAACGAATCTAATAAAATTGTCTCATCAAAAACCGAGTTCAAAAACGTAAATACGTAATCCTAAGGTTTCCCGTTTAGTCGTAAAGGACGTTAAATTATTCACGTAAGTCCTAATCTCTTCTCGTAAATTAGTGAGTTTATGAACCAACACAAATTTAAAATCCCAAAATAATATTCACGGATAAATTTATTTTCTGAAATGTCGGAGTGTCACCAAAACGGTGTATGTAAACGTAAGCACGTAACGTAGAATCCTCCGGCTTAGACGTAGTCGATGCTACTTTAAGACGTAAATCCAAATTTCTTCCCAGAAATGAGTGAGTTCATAATATAACATTAAAATAATGTTTTTAAATAATACTTGAGAATAAAATATCAACCATAAATTGACGGATTGTCACAGCATTTACCCCTAAACAGGATCTTTGTCCTCAAAGATCAATTTATCTTACTACTTGCTTCTTATAGAGTTAGAGCCATGTGGGTATTTCCTCCACATTCGGTCTTTTCTCACAAGTGTAGTTCATTACAATACGCGAGTTTCATCAAACATAACTAAGGGAATAAGACCAGGCTTAATGTTGACCTACTTTCTCTATCCATGATGTTCACGGGTTTTTGATGAATGCAACTTTTCGCCGATCTAAACTTCATTAAGGAATGGTCAGATTTTCACTTGATAGACATTTTATCAAGTTAGATATACGAATCATAATTCACGCAGCCCTTGAAGTCCTAGAGTAGATCCATCTTATATGCCTTTCAAACCAATTTTTACATTATCTCAATGGTCCCATACAACGGGGACTTATTTCCCATGATCCTTCAGATCATTCATTCATCTTTCCATGGTGAAAATTTTGGCATATCTTCGCTACCCATCCGGCACTTCAAGATCTACATTTCATATTCACATAACCTCCTGCCCACCACTAGCAGTCAATAATCAAATCCTAATTTCAACAATCATTTCAGGTCTCGCGGGTCGGGTATTTTGTAAGGTTAGCTTCGCCATCATAGGAAACCTTGAACCTAAAAGACATGTCCAACTCACAATGGGTGTATGTCGGATGTCTTAATCCCAACTCCTGCTTACAGATGTTCTTATATTTAGATCCTCACAAGATTCGATCTCGATCCTAATACGATAATTATCAATGATAATCTCTCCAAAGGAAAACGGTTATACGTTTTATTACCAAAGGTCAATCATTCAAGCATAAAATAGCACTTCTAGTATTTTGTATCGTTACTTTACCTCGTCCCTTCGATTCGGGTGGTAAAAAGTACTCTCATCAAGGTTCGTTCCCAGTGACTTCTGAGCAAATATCTAGAAATTCGATGCGAAGCGAGGATCTTGATAGAGATGATCGATACAGGCACACTATGTTTACGTAACTCTTTTAAATACAAAGAGTCAATTTCTTCATCGAGAATCTATCATTAACAAGAATGATATTAGCAGATTTGGTCAGCCTGTCGACGATGACCCAAATCGAATCAAATTCATATGATGACCTTTGCAATAGTTAGACGTTTACTAATGTATGAGGCGATGTCTGCATTCCTAAATTGCCATCAGTACAACTTCTTCAGATAAGATACATTTTATAAGAAATGACATGAATAGAATACATATACTTATGAGATTCCAACATGACTAAATCTCGAAATCCTCCATAGTCAGACAATCACAAGTGGACTTTTAATCATTTAACGCCATCGGCTTCTCAATTCTAATGGTTCACATTAGCCGTGAACCCATTTTATTATCTATATTATCCTTTTTACAAGCATCAACTATTTTTTTATTATTATTTTTTTTAAATTGCTCGGCAATTTATTTTGCACAATCATTACTAAGGAACACATCCTAATTGATTCTTTATTTTTACATAATGTGTCAGTAATTATGTTCACCTTCCTTGATGGAATAAATATCATGACCGTATTTATTCAAAAATTATTTCTTCATATTCTCTAAGTTTTACTCTCGCCGCAACTATTATTTTTATCAATTTTGCTCAATCCGATGTCTAAAGCGTCGATAAATATTACAATTAATTAAATAATAAATATTTAAATTTTTATGAAACGTAAACGTAAAAATTTTAAATTTTCTCGGTTCGTCCAATTATAGGAAAATGTTAAAAAGAATAAATTTGAATTTAATTAACACGATTTTTGTTGATTTACCGAAAATAATTAGTGAGATTCGTAAATGTTCGAAAAATCTTTGTTTATACTTTGGTCACAATTTTCTTAGTTGACAAACAAAAATTGTCGTTTCAAATTTTCAAGTCATGGTTTAAATGGTTTCCTCAATCCTTCTTAGGTTTTCTTGAGGTATACACAAATATTTACCCCTAAACAGGAGTTTAGTTAAATGTTCTGGGTATAAGCGAAAAATCCCTCAAAAGTTTTTTTTGATAAAACATTTGTCAAAACATATTTGCAATTTCTTTTTGGTATATCCCAAAGTCTTAAAAGGGCTCTTAATTTTTGAAGAGTCAATATAGATTCCATTATCTTTTAATCACACGGTCAAATAATGTAAAGGATTAAGTCTTTCATACCATGATAAATATCCAAGGTACAAGTTTTCACTACTCGGCCAACTCAAGGCAGTCTATATATGATTATTAACTCCTTCTTATTCTTATAAACAAACAAATAGTCCTTAATGATTACAAGCATGAATTTATCAAATTACAGCCTACACACGGGATTCACCAAATTCATGGATGCTACATGTGTATTAGTCAATCCAAACGACACAACATGAAACTCATAATGTTCATTACACGTTCCCGATGTAGTGATCGGAATAGATAATCTTTTTCGCGGACGCGATGTTGATGATAACCATGTCGTGGATCAAATCTTTAAAACATACGCTAGAACCTTGTAAATGATCGAATAAATCTATCATCTTGGGTAGTGGATATAGATTTTTAATCATCAATTTACCTAGTTCACGGTAGTTCAACAAATAAAAGGAATGATAACACCATAGCTTTTCATAATGACGAGCTTGGTAGAATAAAAGCTTTCTCCGACAACTCTCTCAGTTGTATTTTAATTTCTTTAATTCAGATGGTGCTGATGTACAGTGCACATGTCACAGGTGCAGCACTGGGAACATAATCAATACCAAATTCATCTTTCCTTAATGGCAAAAGTCTAGGTAATTTACCAGCAAATACCTCCTAAAGTTTCAGATAACGGAAACATCTTTTAATAAATTCATATTAGGTTCTTTCTAGATTATAATATCTATGACTAATTCACAACCATTCACGGTATAATTTCAAGTCTAAATGCAGGATATGATCATCCATCAAGAATTATTTAGATCACTTCTGATAATCAACATCTTATCATTTAGGGGAATTCTACTTGAGTTCCCATCAATTAAGACAATGTCGTCATGTCATAATCAATCAATCCATTCTTCTGCCACTATCAACTTTTCAGTTTTATTGTCGTCGATAAGATGTGAACTTCTCAAAAGACTAATAAAAACTCATAATCCTTCACAAATTCAAGGATATATGGAGACACAACTACCATTAAAAGAGTAAGGTCAACGCATAATTTAATGAATATGAATATATCCCATGTTTTCATAATTTGAGTACGCATTCGAAAGCTCCTCAGATCTTTACCCAGGTCATTCAAATGAAATCTAATCAAAAGAAATGATAGGAACGTCGATACATCCAGTCGGGTATCAACACTCGGTAATCAGATAATTTTCCAAAGAATCTCACCACAAGAGAATTGGACAAGAAAGGGTTGTCAATTGTCAAATAAGACAATATCCAAAGATGAGTAAATTCGACTCAGAAGAGTAAATGGTATGGGCACATATGTAGGTGTCCCTAACAATATGTCCATATTTTACATTTCTTGAAGATCTCATAAATTTTTAATATTTTCATAACTTCAAAGAAAATGTAGTGTTTATTAACAATTTCATTGTGACTACTAATCAGCATTGCATGGTCCCTTCGAAATTGTATGTAGGCGCGCAACTATATATAATTTCAAGATTAATGATGCAATACTCAGTTCGTCAAAATTTTATCATCATGTTTATAATAAAAACATTTTCATGATTAATTCTTAAATAAGAATCAAACATAAATTTACAAAGATTTTCTTTGTTATGAAAACAATTAAGTTTTCCAAAGTGTTTTATAAACAACTTCATTTCGATAACGATCACTTATAAATCTCATTTTGAATAATCCTAGTGATGAAAATATATTTTTTCTCAAGGGATACTATTTTATCTTATAAAAACAATGAGTGATCTGCAAAAGAGTGATGAAAAGTTCTTCACCAAGAACTAACTACAATATGCTAGGAAATGAGCTTTAGCCAAATAATCATGAGGTTCATGACCTCGATGGCGCTCAAAAAGAATAATTCACAACGTAACTCAATTCGAGATGAGTACTTGTTTAATGGTTGCATCACTAATGCGAACATTAGGATGGAACAATAAAAGATAGATAACATTGATATATGTAGGATTTAGCAATCAAAGGTAATATTTTCATTAATCACAAACAAGTTAAAATTTTACCATAACACATTACGTGTCACTATGTCATACAATTCCAAGAACTCATCCTACCAATTGATGTCTCAGTTTAGTTAGGGATTTCTAAAAGATACCACATTGAATACTAATCTACAAGAGTCATTAGGTGTTCCACATGTCCTGGAAGATCCATCGGTCCCAATTCAAAAGAAGATTTCTTCAATTTATTTCTTGGACACTGGGCATCCTCGTCATTGGACAATGGCCTAGGAACAACCCTTAACACTAACCTACAATCATTTAAAACCTTATAATTCAATCACAGGACTTAACGACTTCCTCTTATCAATCTCATATTCCATACGGGTTAAATTTTACTTTATTCAAGTTTCAACCAACTTATACTCAATGCGATATCCTACTTCATTCTCCAATACTTTCAATCTTTATTCTTAGACCTTAAAAGAGCAATAAAAGCTCAATATGAACAACACTTAATTTCCGATCCTATAGTTCTTACAACAATAGTTATCAAATGAGTCACTAGTATAAAATGACTCACACATTCAATTAGACTTCTCGAAAAGGTATTAGTGGCATGAGGCTTTTGGGTAAAGGCTCCAATGACAGCCTCAAGTGCAACATTCACCCTTTCGATTTCAAATTTAAGAATTGGGTGACAACGAATCAGATGACATCTTTCTAGGTGGTAACGTTTTGTCAAACTCCACTCTATAAGGAAAGATCGTCATGACATCGATATCTAATTTAATCTTGCCAATTCTTCTTTAGTATCACAATCAACTAATATCAACATTCCTACGAATATCAACCATTTTGTTGGGATCATAAATATCTACAACTTGGTTTAGATCTAGAATAGCTAGAATTCCTACAGAAATAGCTTAGGTTAATTTGCTAGGGGATTTAGGGTTCCTTATGACAATCTACGTCGTATAAATACCTTGTATAAATATAGAAATAATCATCAAACAATCATGTAATCAAATTACATCATATATATATATATATATATATATATATATATATATATATATATATATATATATATATATATATATATATATATATATACATATATATATATATATATATATATATATAGTTAGGTTATTGTGGTGTAGTAGTTTAAAGTTGTTAAAATAAAAAGTTATCATAACCATTGATTTTATCAATTAACATATGATTTATTTAAGATTAGACACAAAATAATAAATATTATACATAAAAATTTGATATATAACCACTAAAAATTTTATACGTTAAAATTTACAACTGATACATATGATACATAGTTTTGCTTTACAAAATATTACTAACTTAAATAATCATTTTATTCGAAAATTAAGTGATACACTATCATAAGTTACATTAGAGTTGACAATAAATTATGAAACTATGAGACACAACTGATACACGAGAAACTAGTAATATTAAAAATCGTGAACCAACTACTCGTACACGAACTAAAAGTTCTAAAAATACTTGTACACGAACCAACAACTCATAAACGAACCAAAACTAATAAACAGTATGACGTTTACCCATTTTTTATTGCTTCTTATTTTAACAACTTTAAGCACCTACACCATTTTATCTAAATTCTATATATATATATATATACATACTAGCTTCGTAACCCGCCCAACGGGCGGGGTCGTTTTTTTCTTGTTGGGGAGGATTTGTTGTTTGTGTCTTTTTTGTGTTTTTAGTTTATAATTTAATATTTAGAATATTTTTGTTATACTTTACGCTAAAATAGATTTTTCTAAAATAGGTTTTATGTATAATTTAAAATTTATCATTATTTTTTTATATATATTGTTTTGTGATTGGATATATTTTATTGAACTAATACGTAGTTCTTTGTTGTGTGTTGTGTTTTTTTTAGTTTGTAATTTAATGTCTAAGTATATTTTTGTTATAATTTACGCTAAAATAGGTTTTTCTTAAATATGTTTTACATATAATTTAAAATGTACTATTTATTTTTATTTTTTATATTGTTTTGTGATTGGATGTGTTTTATTGAATGAATACATTGTTTTTTGTTGAATCTGTGTATGATTTTGTAACGATTTGTATTAAATCGTACCTAAAAATATCATCAAAATACCCTCTTAATAGACCAATAATACTAAAATATGCTAAACATAAGTAAAAATATGTTTTTTAAACTTTATTGAGTCTTGGAGATACAAATGATATAAAAGAAATTAAAAATGGTGATTTTCTGACGCGTTTTGTCGATGTTTACACGTTTTTTGAGATGCAAACGGGGTTTATATTTAACCAAGGGCACATCATAGATAAGAGCACGAGATTACGATTCCAAAGGTACTTTCATTTTTTATTGGGGCTATCCGATGCATCTTTTATAGGTCGGACAAGCCTATGTATTCTATAAGCCCAACACAAGCCCAGCTAATCTATCTTTAAATATATAGGTTTGCATGCTTATAATTAAAACCATGCCTAGCACAGTTGGTAAACTGAGTGGTTCTAAGTTTTGAGGGAGGAGACCAAGGTTCAAATCTTGTTAGTGGCACTTTTTGCCATTAATTTGATTTAACAAAATCTTCGACCCGATCCAAACCCGTTGAACATGACCCGAGATCTGACCCGGTTCAATCCGGTTCAGATCAGACCCGGCTCGGCCCAAGTTTGAACCGAGCAGGACCGGTCTAGAAGCAACTCGACCCAAATATGAACCGGACCGGTTCACACACGGCTCGACCCAGATATGAACCAGACCAGTGCTGACCCGGATCGGCCCATAATTGAACCAAACCACTCCAGGCCCGGCTCGGCCCAAACTTGAACTGGACCGGTCCATTACTTCAAAACGCAGTTTAAAAAATTGCGTTTTCAAAACGTGATTTTAAAAAAACTGCGATTTCAATCCCGAATTTCGTGGAATTTGAAGATTTTCTAGGAAATTCTGAAATACTATTGGCTAAAAGATGTGACTGGGATATGACTGAGATTAAAACTGTGGTTTCAAATCATAATTATACCTATATATAATATAAAGATATATATATATATATATATATATATATATATATATATATATATATATATATATATATATATATATATATATATATATATATATATATATATATATATATATATATATATATATATATATATATATATATATATATATATATATATATATATATATATATATATATATATATATGTATATATATTTATATATATAATCTAAGTTATATATATATTAAAATAACACTTCTCAGTCTGGCCTTGTCGGTAACTCGGGAATTCTTCGCCACCGTTATAGTCAAAAGATTTTTAGACATTTTTAGAAAAATGTTTATAGTTAAAAGATTTTGAAATGTTTTATTCAAAACCATAGTTTTAAAAATCTTTCGTTCTCTATAACGAGAGCTCTGGTACCAAACTGTAACACCCCCAAATTTACACAATTCAATACAGCGGAAGACTCGTTGGTGTTAGGGATAGCACATTACTCACATCATAGACAATGCTTAAAAATCGCGTCGTTTAATAATAAAGCATTTTCATTCATAAATATCTGATTTACATAGGTCCCAAGTCATAGTATTTCATACAATTTTACAAAGCATTTGAATGGAAATTTGTTAATTAAGTGCGGGCCATGAATTCTTGTTGTCTTTCCGAGAATTACCTTCAAGTACCTGAGACAAACATGTTAAAAGAAAAGGTCAGCGATAACGCCGAGTGAATTCATAGAGTTTAATAAAACCATTAATATAGCATCGGTATATAATTATTACCGAAAATCATTTTGTAAAAATCTTTTTAATAGGCCATAAAATAGCCAAATTAATTTTATAAAAATCCTTATCATTTATCATAATATAGGCTTTTGCCTTTAAAGTCATTATACGAACCATTGTCGTAAAAATATAATACAATACGTTTTATAACGTTGTATAGAGTTAAATAAAAACCGTTATATGAATATGGTTATGTAAAACCAAAACACGAACATAATATCAATAATAAGACCCCGTATTGCTAGTCAGGCAACATATATAATTTAGTGCGTATAGCAGTATTTTGTTATTTGGATTATTATAAGCCGCATGACATTGTTACCTTACTACAACAAACAACGGGTAGCTAACCCAAAACTCGTTTGCCCATCTAAGTTAGCGTGTCGTCACAAAAATCACGCTATGTAAATCTTCTCATACATAAATTCGCTTACCAATCAATGTGGCACGACGGGGATCAACCGTCAAGGCGCGAACTGGGGTGATCGTCCCCAAATAGTACTATTATATGCATAAGCGTCTACCAAATCCCGGTAGTTCACAAATCATGCTAATGGGACTTTTAGTGACATAACCTAACTTTAATAATCCATTTTATTTCATACATCGGGTCATATAATCATTCATCAGGTCATACAATCATTCGGGTCCAAATCAATAAACAAACAATCGGGACAACTATAGTCCTATTTCATAAAAACTAACATGTTATCTCCCTCGCGGGTTATAAAACATTTCATAAAAACATTTAAAAGAGTGCGAGGCTATGAACTCACGTTGATGTGGGAAAGCGGGTTATCGGCAATTCGGATGTACGGTACGTGCTTCAATCACGGAAACCTAGACAAATAGTACTCGTCTTAGACTTTTGTACAATGAATTTATCAAAATAACAATTATGTATACATATGATGATTTTATATATATGATGATCAAGTGGGTCTATACATTCTCATTTACTCATTTTAGTGTTATGTATTGGTAACTTTTATACTAGTTTACTAGTTTTACTTATTTACATGTTTTAGGCCCAATAAGCCTATTATAAGCCCAATACTTTTCATTAGCCCGATTTATACTTCTAATATCAGTATTATACTTTACATGTTGGGACCAAATGGGTTAAACCCAATAAGTAAGTTTATAAGTGTTTTACCAACTAGTCGGGTTTATAGTCCAATAAGGCTACTTTAGCCCGTTAATGTCTATATGTTATATAGTTCGGGTTTTATCGGTTTTTACTTGTAATAGGTACTTATATATCAGTATATGACTTTTAAAAAGTTTACATTAGACGGGTCCGACCGTCTAACTTTTAATTGACGAAAAACGTTAATTTCACGGTATTAGCCGAAAAGATGTAAAAATCATGTTTATAGTTTTATAACTTATAAGACTTATCAAACTACCATTTTTATAACATGTCCATTTATTTATCCTTGTACATATTTATATCAATGTAATATATAAGTTAGTGGGTTTTAATTCACATTTTATACTATATTTATTTGAGTGCTTATATAATACTATTAAACTTTAATTTCACAAAATTTGATTTTTTAGTTTCACTTTCACCATTTTTATCATATCTTGAGTTCTACAAGGAGATAGAACCTCAAATTTTTATGACAGAAACTACATGATACGTGATTCATTTTATTCCTTTATATCTACTGATGAATCAACATCTAAATATTTTAATAAATTCGTCCAAAACAGTATAGGCAGATTTGCACTCTAATCTTGTTTTGATCATATCTCACTCATTTTTATGATTCCATTATATGGCCAACTCTCACATGTGTATAACACCCAATACTTAATGTAAATTGATTCCACTATGCCATTTTATCAGTTTAGCATTTGGTTACTTACTGTTTTTATACAGCCTTCATACTTTAGCAAGATTTAACTACGGTTTTCCATCTTTTTAACCATATTTATCAACACTTGATCCCCACACAACATTTTTATCATCATATATTCATCATATACATATAAAATAGGAAAGAAAATACAAGATTACATAATCAAAATAATAAAAGGATAGGAAGGACAATCTTTATACCACCAAGATTAAGTAGTTTATGATCAAGGCTTGGATTTTTGATAGCAAAACTTGTGATAGATCAACACCAATCTTCAAGACCACCAATACTTGTAAACTTCTTGTATAAATCAGCCCTTGGACATCACCAAATCACTTCCTTGGATGTTAGAATCACCTCCAATCTTCAAGGCTTCAAAGGAGCATCATCATATGTGTTTATAACACAAAGTTTATGGCTAGATTTGATAAAAAATTGATCAAAATGGTATTTTAGAGAGAGAGTGGACGAAAATGGGGGAGAGAAGGAGAGTGCGGTTTGCATGTATGAGTTTAGGAGAAGTGGTTTTGGTGTTGGATGTTTTCGGTGCTAAGTTAGCTAACTTAGTTAAGTTAGACAAGTGTAGCTTTTAAGCTACAAGTTTGACACATCATGGTATGTGTTGGAGCCCATTTGGCCGTCCCATGTAGTGGGATGGGCAAGTGTAAAACTTGTCCCATCCCACTAACTTACGGGTACTCCTTGATTCTAGTTTCCTCGATTTGCGTGCCCTCGGGTCGTTTTAAGAAAACGTTTTTATAAATTATGAATCAACGACACAAAACGAATCTAAAATAAATTGTCTCATAAGAAACGGAGTTCAAAAACGTAAATACGTAATCCTAAGGTTTCCGGTTTAGTCGTAAAGGACGTTAAATTATTCACGTAAGTCCTAATCTCTTCTCGTAAATTAGCGAGTTTATGAACCAACAAAAATTTAAAATCCCAAAATAATAGTCACGGATAAATTTATTTTCTGAAGTGTCGGACTGTCACCAAAACGGTGTATGTAAACGTAAGCACGTAACGTAGAATCCTCCGGTTTAGACGTAGTCGATGCTCTTCAAGACGTAAATCCAAATTTCTTCCCAGAAATGAGTGAGTTCATAATATAACATTAAAATAATGTTTTTAAATAATACTTGAGAATAAAATATCAACCATAAATTGACGGATTGTCACAACTATTGGTTCTCAAAAGGTTGTGACTTGCTACAATCGTCGAGGACAAGGTCATATGGCTAGGGAATGCACTCGGCCGAAAAGGAGAAGGGATGCAACGTGGTTTCGTGAGAAGATGTATTTGGTCGATGCTCAATCTAAGGGAAAGATATTGGATTTAGAGGAATTAGCATTTCTTTCAGACCCAAGGGCAACAGATAATGAAGGAATTGCAATCGTCTCTACTTCTAATGCAGCATATCAAGCAGATGATCTTGACGCATATGATTCAAATTGTGATGACATTCACTCAGCCTAAGATGCTCTTGTTGCTAATCTCTCTCACTATGGTTCTGATGTCGTCAGTGAGGTACAAACCAAATCCAATATTGCTCATGATAATCCACATCAAGCTGAGCATGAGAATGACAACCTTGAACAGCATTTGGGAACTAGTAAATCAAATGATTTGGTATCCAATCCAACACATTTGAGTGAACCTCAACCAAATACTACGACGGGTATGGAATCTTATGATCAACGTGATTTGGTAATGGTGCCTAAACATATTATTGATAACATGAATGTGGCTGTTCGACAAACCGTAGATATGAATGCCATCCTAACCGCTGAGCTTGCGTTGCATAAGGAAAAGGTCAAAGCTTTTGAAATGGTCCCTCAAGCAGAAAAATAACTTATTTTGAATTTGACCAATTTTGTTTTGAAAAGATTGAACACTTAAAAGAAATAGAATCATTAAAAGCTAATCTTTCCAATGAATTAATAGAAAAAGAGTCGGTTGTCAATGATTTTCAAAAACTTAAAATGGATTTCGAAACTCTCGAGTCTAAAAAGTTTGAATCGGAAATTAATGCTACCAAACTTCTTAAATTCAAAGAACAACAGCTTTTAAAATAATACGCTTCCACATAAAACGTTCATCTTTTAACTAAATCGTTTAAAGAACTCGAACTTAAGCATATTCAAGATTTACCACCTAATCCTGGTTATGCAAAACAAGCTGAGGAATATATTTCTTGTCTTTATGATATGACTCTAACTGGCAAATCGAAAGAAGCACCTTATGTTCGTAGTACTAAGGAGACTATGTCACTTGCAGAAGAAACTCGATCTAAAATGCTTTCAAAATTCCATAAGCTTGATTATGATAAGAATAATAAATATCAATTTTCTAAAAAGACTCGTATTCGCTTACAGAAGGAATTAGCTCTATTATCAACTTTTGTGCCCTAAAGTTTGTCAAAAAGGGTTTAACGAAGTTAATTCCACCGGTAAGTAAGGTGTCAGATAGCTATGCGGTGCACCAACACTTTGACGATTTTAGCAAGGTCATTACGGAACGTATGACGGCTACGGCCATAACGGATGGTGAATGGAATTTTGAGAACACTAGAGCTGTGTTTCGAGACGAAATTGTTCCGTTTGTAAACAATGTTAAATCTTGTCTTAGCAATATTGATCAACATTTGCTTTTGGAATAGAAGAAGTTATACGCGTTTTCAATGAAATGGACGATGCTTATGAAAACAGTTTACTTAAGATAGAACGAATTTCATGCCAAAATGATCAGCTTCTGAAGCAAGTGATGTCGCATGATATTGTTTCTGTCTGTGTGAATAATAGTGTTGATAATGATTTTATTGTGCATAATGTTGAATCTGTGGATAATGTGGTAGATAGTACTTGTCACAAATCTGACGCTCAACTTTTAAAGCTTCAAGATTCTTATTCTTTGCTTTGAAAACATTTTGATGAGATTAAAAAACATTGCATTTCACTTGAATATAAACAACAATTTATTCAAGAGCTTTTTGAAACGTCATTCGAAGGTGTTAATATAGATGATGCAAATTTTCAAAAGAATTTTCGATTGAATTTACAATCAAAACAGCGTCAGCCAAGTGACAAGTTTGCTAAATCATTGATGATAGACATAGAGAAATCTAAGGAGCTTAACTGTGTTAACGTACTTAAGGCCGCTGAGAACTTTAAACTTGATCAAGATAATCGAGTTTCCAAGATTTTGACCAAATTTGATAACTTAAAACAGAAAAATACACAACTCTTCAATTCAGTAAAGCCCGCATGTGCTAATACCACTGCACATAATCAATCATTGATTGAACGATTGAATCGAAAGTCGGTGGAAATATCTGATTTAAGGGAACAAATTTGTGATAGAAATTTGGCTTTGACTGAGTTAAAGGAAACACTACCCTAAAAGGTAAGAATGTTGTGGATAACGCAGCCACTGTCTTAGCATCGTCCTCTAGTGCAATAAAAAAGAACCTCATCGCCTTCACACCACTTAATAAGGGCCCTAGGACAAAACCATCTCAAACATTGGTCACTAACACTAGTACAAAGAATGGTATCCGTCACACTAAAAAACAGTGACCGTAGGCATACAGTCACACGCGGTTTTTTTGTCTTTGTGACCAAAGGTCCCGTAACCATAGGTACACTACGGTCACGATCTGATCTTTGTGACGATAACCAGCAAAAAAATGTTACCAATACTCGAATATGTGTGACGAACTAGGTACAATATTTGGTGTTTTAGTGAATATGTGTGACGGTAAACACTCTAAGTTACACGAGTTTTGTTTAAGAGTGGCTATTATTTATACATTTGTCACATGAATATACAATATGTGTGACATTTACTATATGATTAGTGTATTTTGTGTGACTATATGCATCAAATAGTCACATGAAGGGTATGTTTGTGTGACCTTTTATGACATGTAGTCACACAAATTATGCTAATGGCTCTGAGTTTGTCACATACAATTAACCAAAGAGTTACCAATAGTAGTAATAAGTGTGACTGTATGCTTTGTCAAGTCAAGCCAATTGTATTTTGTGTGACTATATGCATCTAATAGTCACATGAATTGTATGTTTCTGTTACCTTTTATGACATGTAGTCACACAAATCATGCTAATGGTACTGAGTTTGTCACATACAATTAACCAAAGAGTTACCAATAGTAGTAATAAGTGTGACTGTATGCTTTCTCAAGTCAAGCCAATTGTATTTTGTGTGACTATATGCATCCAATAGTCACATGAATTGTATGTTTGTGTTACCTTTTATGACATGTAGTCACATAAATCATGCTAATGGTACTGAGTTTGTCACATAC
Organism: Glebionis coronaria; assembly: GCA_025667525.1. Taxonomy (NCBI): domain Eukaryota; kingdom Viridiplantae; phylum Streptophyta; class Magnoliopsida; order Asterales; family Asteraceae; genus Glebionis; species Glebionis coronaria. The sequence goes on from CM046878.1 coordinate 45,034,681, forward strand.
AATTCACCAAAGAGTTACCAATAGTAGAAATAAGTGTGACTGTATGCTTTGTCAAGTCAAGAAAATTGTATTTTGTGTGACTATATGCATCAAATAGTCACATGAAGGGTATGTTTGTGTGACCTTTTATGACATGTAGTCACACAAATTATGATAATGGCTCTGAGTTTGTCACATACAATTAACCAAAGAGTTACCAATAGTAGTAATAAGTGTGACTGTATGCTTTGTCAAGTCAAGCCAATTGTATTTTGTGTGACTATATGCATCTAATAGTCACATGAGTTGTATGTTTGTGGTACCTTTTATGACATGTAGTCACACAAATCATGCTAATGGTACTGATTTTTTCATATACAATTAACCAAAGAGTTACCAATAGTAGTAATAAGTGTGACTATATGCTTTGTCAAGTCAAGAAAATTGTATTTTGTGTGACTATATTCATCCAATAATCACATGAATTGTATGTTTGTGTGATCTTTTATGACATGTAGTCACACAAATCATGCTAATGGAACTAAGTTTGTCAACCAAAGAGTTACCAATAGTAGTAATAAGTGTGACTGTATGCTTTGTCAAGTCAAGCAAATTGTATTTTGTGTGACTATATGCCTCCAATAGTCACATAGAATTGTAGGTTTGTGTGACTTTTTACGATATGTAGTCACACATTGGAATGTGAATAAGCCTTTCAGAATTCAATAAAAACATATAACAAAATTCTGGAAATCAAATTTCAATTGCATTAATATATAAAATTGAATGTACATAATCAAATCAACAAATGTAATGTCGTATTATTCTCAAGTAACATACTTTTCACATAGAATCACATTTGTAAAGACTTTGAATCACAGTATTTTAAAGTCTTTTGAGCCTTGTTATTCCTAGCTTGTTTCTGCATATCAGTAATAGTCGTAAATGTACTGCCTGCTGGAACGTTCATCAAGCGCTTAGATCCTATCACTGGTGCACTTTCAACAACAGTTTTAATGGTATTTGTTGGTGTTGTTTCCTGTATGGAAACAAAATCCGTGTATTAAACATTGAACTAAATATGAAAAGCTATGTATATGTAGGACGATAAATCAAGTGTATGTACCTCTTCCAAAAAAATAACCTTTTCCTTTGGCCATGCCACGAAACTACCTTTTACATCCTTAACAGTTTTTAAACCATTATTTCCGTCATCAGGTATGAATGCTGCATCTACTATGGATTCATCAATAGAAACTTTGTAACAATTTTTTGGTAGTGGTTGGTTATGAATCATTACATTGTCTCCATCCTTAGACTTGTATACCCTACCGTTACCAAGGATAATTGTCCTAGATATGTTCCACAGTTTGCACATAAATGTCTGAAGAAAAAATGTTTACATGCGTTAATGAGAAATAAATTAAACAAGTAATTATATGAAAAATGATGAAATACTTACATCTGGTAGTGATGGTGGAGACTGATTTACTTTTGATTTAGAAGGTGTACGCTTCATTCGTAATGATGCAATAGGTACGTCTTGTTATGTCGAGGGAGACACATTTTGTTGTGATCCGGAAGCTGGATAAATATCTTCGTGAGATTGGGAATTTTGAAGTGGAGACTTCTTTTCCAACGATCTAGTCTTATTTTTTGCTAACCTAGTTCTATTAGGTACCTGCATATATACCTAAAATAGTAAATAAGTCATGTATAGTACAATTTAGAAACCAAACATGTTTTTCTTTATAACTTACCTTCTTCGCAGTTGCAGTTGCAGTGTCCAAATCCTTGTTCGAAGTTGCAGTTTTCTTAGACATTGGAAATAACACAACCTTCTGAAGTCCACCACCACTGATCGATGTCCTTTGCTCTTCACTAGGTATTTTGTTTAATGTATTATGTTCTAGTTTTAATACATGCAATATATAAGTATGTTAATTGTTATTGGTATTACAGACTGAAAATCATCAAATCAAAATTAAAAAACTAGTCTTACATTTGACTGACTTGGCATTAACTCGGCTACCATTAACCCCTTGTGTAGACATAACTTTCAACATTTTTTCAATAGTTTCCTGTATTTGTGACATCTTGGTGTTTAATTCAGCGACTGTATTCTCTTTTTCTTTACGCGCTTGTCTCTCCTTCTCAACTTCATTTTCAAGCAACGCAATCCTTACATCAGTTCCTTGTTTCCTTCTAAGTAGATCAAAGAACTTCCTGCACGTAACTCTGCCTCCCACTCCTCGTGCATACCCTCCCTTTTCCTTTCCTAATACATGTGATAATAAATCTGATCCACTATCAATCGTCAAGGTTCCATCTTTGATCTGTTCCTCTGCTTCCAGCTGCACACAAAAAATTGTAAATAATTTATTATACGAATATAAACATTATATAAAAAAATTTGCAATAACACTTACAATCTTAGTGCCAACTTTGATTGTTTCATCATCCGTCTCGTTTCCTTCTTTTCTAACCCTTCCATTAAACCACAACACACCACAGGGGGGGGAGGTGGTTTTTGATCTGGTGTAATTTGTTTTTTTATGATCTTCCATACATCAAATACATACAGATGAAAAGTTAAACCAACATGGACAACAGTGTTAGGATATTACACCAATATAACCTTACCATTTGCTCTTTTATATATACATAACCACCACGTCCCATTGTATGCTGATAAAGAGACTTAGAACGCGCCAATTTATTAGCAGCTGATTTCACCTAACAAAAAAGATTACTGGATGAGAAGTTGCTAGTATGTAACAGACTGTGTTTGTCATATGGAGTTTCCAAACAATGCATACATACGGTGTTTATAAATGTAAAACGAAATAGAAATTAACAACGTTAAATTCTTCTGTCGTCGTGTGGTTTACAAAAGCAACCCAGTGTTCGGCATTGACGGTTGCTTTGTAATTCTTTGGAACTACATTTAGTTTTTTAGGATTATCTAGGTTGGGAACTATGTGCTTTGCTGTCAATTTTCTTCTGAAAGAGTTCACCTAGCTTATTCATAACCAACTTTTTGTAGGACACATCAAATTCAAAGTATTGCTGCACAGATTAACATAATGTTAAAGTAAATGTAGGAATACGACTAATAGTAGGGTAAAAGATTTTGTATTTGTACCGTGGTTTTAGTCCAAAGTTTTTCTCTTGCTTCCTCTTTCACATCTTTCTATGATAGAATCTTCAATCCTATCTGCTCTTGAACCGTGTCTCCTAAAAAACTTATAAACAATGATCTGTTTGGCCCTGATATTATATTCAGTGCATCAAAGTTCACATTTATCTTCATGACATCTGGTTTTCCATATTTTATCCAAAACTTGGATAACCTAGTTATACCCCTCTTGTTAACAACCTTCTGTTTACTGATGTCTTCATCCTCATCTGATTGATCACCATAATCCACTGATTCATAACCTCCTTCACTATCGTGATTTACATCATCATTATTAACCAAATAATCATCATCATTAACAATATAATCTTGATCATTGTTTTCAGTGTTCATGATTATTGACATGTGTACAAGAACAATAAGTGGAAATGGTATGAAACTAGTGAAAAAGTAATTGGGATGGAGATGGAGTTAGAAAATTATGGTATATATTGTGATTTTAGAGAAAAATCAGGATTTGAGATGGAGATGTAATTAGAATATTATGGTAACTGCATATGCATTAACTTAACATGGACATTCAAAACTTTCGTGAAAAATTTGGCTCCATATACAAAAATTAAACAACCAAATATTTTGAACTCTAATTTGCCTCCAAATTAAACATTCAAACTATGTAAACTTTCCCTTTGAGTTTCCTGGTAAAAATAAATTTTGAACATAATTTTATACTATTTTACACATTTTAACATTCAACCAAAAACCTTTGATAGATAACTGACAATTTCTTGAGTATAGATATTGAATTGTACATGAACTTAAAATACTTATATTAAGTAGTTAACAAACCATATTGTTGATTATAGATAATTGATAATTGTTTCATAATGCTAGTAATGGATATAAATCTATTAAATTGTTGCAACCTATAGTTTGATAATACAACAGGTGCCTAGCAATACCAGACCAACAAAACTCAAAAAAATTGTTCATATTAAACAGGGAGAACTGACATCATCCAACCTTCCTTTTGCCTTTGATGTTGCTCCCCTCTACAGCATTCCTTCACTGACCCTTCTTAGCAATTTCTTTCCAAGTTTTTTTATTGGCTATGCCAACAATGACATTTGGTCTTGGAGCTTTTGCTTGAGAAGATGGAGCTTTGTGAGTGTGCTTTGATCTGGGAGTGTGCTTTCGTCTTGGAGCATCAGCTTGAGCAGCTAATTCTTCATCATTAGAGTCAAAGAAAGGGCTCTTTCTAATCCAATCTATGTTTTCCCATTCCTCCTGATTTTGACCACATCATGTGTTTAAAACAATTAATCGATGGTATAAACGTATACAGCTTTATGCATAAATACATAACAACTTAACTATACCTTGTCTAAAATTTTCTTATATCCTTTCGAGTAAGCAGTCGGCTTTGACTTTGAACCTGACATAGCATTAAGTTGAATAAATTAAAACTTCACAATGTTGTACATTAAACCATAAACTTTTAGTTAAAACAGATTTACCTTTAGAATTGCTATTCTTCTTGAGTTCTAACTCATAATCCTCATCACTCGTGTCTTTCTCCTCATCACTTGTATCTTCCTCCTCATCACTAGAATCTACCTCGGCATCATTAGTGTCATCATCCTCATCAGATGAATCTGATTCATCCTCTACAGTAGGTTTGAATAAAATAGGAGTTTCTAAACAGGGAGGACGAATAGAGGGAGGACGAACTTTTTTAGAAGATGTTGTGGCATTAGATACACCTAAAATTTGAGTTTGAAGCAAGGAAGGAAGAACAGAGGGAGGACGAACTCGAGTGGACGAACTTGTGGCATTAGGAGTTTGAAACAAAGAAGGACGAACAGATGAAGAACTTGTGACATTATGTATGCCTACAATAAGAGTTTGAAACAGTGGAGGACGAAAAGAGGGAGTACTTGAAGAACTTCTTGGCAAACTACGAATAGGACTTGTATTGCTAGGGGTGGGCGAAATTTAGCACTTTCAGAAGTAGATGATGAAGTGTCGGATTCTATATGAATTACTTGTACAAACATGTACATATTAATGTTAGTTATATGTCAATGAAGGGAGTGTTTGGCAGAATGTGTATCATGGTTGTGGATGCCCTAATAACATTTGGATTTGGTTATACATATGTTTGTATAGGGGACCATATCCTTAAACTATAACATACCATGGGATCATATCCAGACACATTAACAAAACACATATCCTAGATTGAAACATAGACCATATAAACACATTAAGAAGGGTTAATCCTATAAATTGAATCACGTTAATTAAATATGACATAGGTCCACATACATGCATTAAAAGTAAGTGTAAACTCTAATATCAGTAACAAACTTACACTATTTGTATGAACCCTAATATTAAATTAAACAATACTGATTTTTGCATTACCTCTTTCCTGATGTTTCATGTTGTTAATGATTTTGTAGATTGGCGACTATTGTTTATGAGGTTTGATTTTTTGATCGGTTATTAGGTGGTTAATTTAGGGTTCATTCTTCCTGTGTCATTGTGAAAATGGTGGTGAAAATGGTGGTGGTTACAAGATGGTTACCGGATATTATGTGTGTTTAATGAGAATGTAAATATTAAATTTACTTAATAATAAAAGTATAATTAACATTTAATTATTAAAAGTTAATAATACATAAATAAGTAAATAACTTAAATATATTAATAATTGAATAACTTAAATATTTTTAAAAGTTAATAATAAATTTAATTTTTAAAAGTTAATAAGTAAATAAAAAAGCATATACGTTTTATTTTTATGAAAAACAAAAAATTAAAATATTACTTTAATTTTAAACATAAAATTATAGTTAAATAACTTAAATATATTAGGTTATAATAATGCTTGACAACCGCGAGATAAATATCTTTTGGTTTTTTTAACAGTATGTGGGATTTAGTTGAGCTTTATATCAATTACCTTGAATAATCATCTAAAGCAATTTATTATGAATAATGTCGATTTTTAATGGACGGTTTAATAAGTTCAGGGCTTAGGGTTTAGGGTTTAAGGTTTATGGTTTGTGGTTTAAGGGTTAATTAATGTTTAATGTTTATAATTTAAGGTTAAATGGTTTAAGGTTTTTGATTTAGTGTTTAGGGTTTTTTGGGGTTAAGGTTTAGGGCTTAGGGTTTGGGGTTTAGGGTTAGGGTTTAAGGTTTAGGATTAATGGTTTAATTAGCTATTGTTTGCGGTTTATTAATGGTTAATTAATCGTTTAGTGTTTATAGTATAAGGTTAAATGGTTTAATATTTATGATCTAGTGTTTAGGGTTCATTGGTTTAAAGTTCAGGGTTTATGGTTTGTGGTTTAAGGGTTAATTAATGTTTAATGTTTATAATTTAAGGTTAAATGGTTTAATGTTTATGATTTAGTGTTTAGGGTTTTTTGGGGTTAAGGTTTAGGGCTTAGGGTTTGGGGTTTAGGGTTAGGGTTTAAGGTTTAGGATTAATGGTTTAGTTAGCTAGGGTTTGTGGTTTATTAATGGTTAATTAATGGTTTAATGTTTATATTATAACGTTAAATGTCTTAAGATTTATGATCTAGTGTTTAGGGTTCATTGGTTTAAGGTTTAGGGTTTATGGTTTACGGTTTAAGGTTTATGGTTTGTGGTTTAAGAGTTAATTAATGTTTAATGTTTATAATTTAAATTATAAGGTTAAATGGTTTACGGTTTATGATTTAGTGTTTAGGGGTTTTTGGGGTTAAGGTTTAGGGCTTAGGGTTTGGGGTTTAGGGTTAGGGGTTTAAGGTTTAGGATTAATGGTTTAATTAGCTAGCGTGTGGGGTTTATTAATGGTTAATTAGTGGTTTAATGTTTATAGTATAAGGTTAAATGGTTTAAGATTTATGATCTAGTGTTTAGGGTTCATTGGTTACGGTTCAAGGTTTAGGGTTAGGGTTTAAGGTTTATGGTTTGTGGTTTAAGGGTTAATTAATGTTTAATGTTTATAATTTAAGGTTAAATGGTTTAAGGTTTATGATTTAGTGTTTAGGGTTTTTTGGGGTTAAGGTTTAGGGCTTAGGGTTTGGGGTTTAGGGTTAGGGTTTAAGGTTTAGGATTAATGGTTTAATTAGCTAGGGTTTGTGGTTTAATTATTACTTAATGATTTAATGTTTATAATATAAGGTTAAATAGTTTAAGATTTATGATTTAGTGTTTATTGTTTATTGGTTTAAGGTTCAGGGTTTAGGGTTTATGGTTTATGGTTTATGGTTTATGGTTTATGGTTTATGGTTTATGGTATGCATGATTATGATTTAAGGTTTAATTAAGGTTTATGGTTTAATGGTTTATGGTTTACGGTTAAATGGTTTAAGGTTTAGGATTTAGGTTTTATTATTGGTTTATGGTTTAATTTGTGTTTATGATTTAATTGGTTAAGGTTTATGATTTAGAGTTAGCATCATTCGAGATAGATGGGTTTGACATTTCATATTTTTTAATAACTTTAAGGTTTTAAAATCTATCAGATAATAAATTAATCTTCGTTTATGTTACATTCTTACGTGAGCTTGTTGAAATAAGTCATAAAACTGGTTAATCACCCGACTTATATTATATAATTAATAAACAAGATTTATGTTATAATTATTAATATAATTATCATGATAATTAAACATGGCCATTTTATTTAAATAAACTTTAGGTTAAAATAATTATTAATATAATTATTCATGTTACACTTAATTAATTAAGAAACATAGCTTAATTATGTTATACTACTTTTTAACCAAGGTTTAATTAAATTAATAATATGCTTTAATTTAATTATCCAATAATCATGTAAGGTAAAGTTCAATTAATAAAATCATGAAAAATTAATAAGATTATACTATTAAACTTGACTTATACTAACATGTCTAAAAAGTGAATCGTTTAATTTGCATGCAACTTCATATATTGCACCGGTACCCCGTCCACTAATAACTCACTCACACACACACACATTCAATATCCGGAGGTCAAATAATGAATCAACCACCCACCCACCCAGACACAAACAGTAACAAATCTTCAAACCTTGATAAATCAAACCTAAATGACCATATGGATATTGATTTTAAGATTACTGCTGAGATGATTGATTATGTGATGGATAAATATGGAACCAACTGGAGATATGATGATCCTCTTGCTGACACTATTATTGAAGACTTGATGCAGTTAGATTTAAAATAACGAAATAAAGGAAAATCAAAACAAGGTTAGGGTTTTTACTTCTCAACAGTATTATTGAAGTTTTGATGATTTGTCTTTGTTTTGATGATGTTGCATGTTATGAAAATACCAATAATTGATTTTGTTTTAATATTTGTTATATAGATGACAAGGCAGATGAGACTACGAAGGTTGATGAAGCTATGAAGATTGATGAAGCTATGAAGGTTGATGAAGCTACGAAGGCACATATTAAAGGCCAATTTTGTGAAATTTTATTTTTATATGTTTGTCAGAAAGGCGTTAGATGGATCATTAGTTAGTGTTTACTATGTAAAGTTTTAGGAGTAGTGAAAATGATAAATGGTTCAAGTATTCTGTTGGTTATATGATGATGTAGATATAGGAGATAAAGGGGTGTTTGGTTTAGCTTACATAATGGGCTTATAAGCTTATTAGCTTATATAAGCTTATAAGCTCAAACCAAGTGTTTGGCTAAGCTTGTGGTCTTATAAAATTATATATGGGTGTTATGATAAGCCAAAAAATATGGCATTTTTAGGAAGGTTTGGGCTTATATAACATATTTACCATTTTACCCTCATGTTAACTTAAGTTTATATAAGCCATGGGCTTATAAGTTTATTAAACATAGGCTTATATAAGCAAACAATGGCTTATATAAGCCCATTATATAAGCTAAAAAAACACACCATAAATTTTTAAAAAAGGGGTTGGTCATACTAGAAACCTTAAACATTTGAGATGAGATTAGGTTTGATTATCTTGATTTGAATCTAAGATGGCATCGATAGATGTAACACTCTCATTTTTCGTATCGGTACAACGGAAGGGTCTTTCAGAGTGTTACCGGATAGCACAATAACTCCAATCATAGACAACACATAAAAATGGTTGTACAAGGTTCAACATACATTCATTCGATAAAAAGTTTTAAAGTGTACAACAGGTCCCAAATTATACAGGTCATTTAGTTTACAAAACATAGATCGAATGAACATTTTTAATATTATGTGGGCCATCAGAGTCGATCTCCATCCGGATTACCTTCAAGCACCTCAGATAAAAACATGCAAAAATCATATCAGCGAATGTCGAGTGAATTCATAGAGTTTAATAAAAACCGTTATATAAAACAATCGTTAAAATCAGAACACAAGTATAATATCGGAAGTAAGTCCACGTATTGCTAGTCAGGCAATATATATCAAGCATACATCTTAAACCGTCCATGAGACCGTAACCTCAATATTACCATTATAGGTAATATATTCATCGTTATTAGCGTCGTTATCAGATTACATTATGTATAGGATACATTTTATTTGGATTATATAGGATTATTATTAGCCGCATGACATTGTTACCTTACTATGAAAACAGCGGGCCGCGAACCCGACAAACAATTTGCCCATCTAAGTTAGCGTGTCGTCACAAAAATCACGCTATAGAATCTTCTCATACATAAATTCGCTTACCAATCGATGTGGTACGACAGGGATCAACCGTCAAGGTGCGAACTGGGGTGATCGTCCCCAAATAGTACTATCAAATGCATAAGCGTCTACCAAATCCCGGTAGTTCACAATTCATGCTAATGGGACTTTAAGTGACATAACCTAACTACTAATAATCCTTTTAGTCTCATTTATAGGGTCATAGCATCATTCGGGTCCATATCATTAAGCATACCATCGGGACTACTTGTGTTCTATTTTTATAAAATCTAGCATGTTATCTCCCTCGCGGGTTTACAAATCATTTTATAAAACATTTAAAAGAGTGCGAGGCTATGAACTCACGTTGATAATGAAAGGCCGATTATCGGCTACGGGCGTGCTTCGGTCACAGAAACCTATATAAATATTAATCGGTCTTAGACTCTTCTCCAATGACTTTTATCAAAATAACAATATACATATGATGATTTTGTACATATGATGATTTTGTACATATGATGATGATCAAGTGGGTTTATATATCTTTGTTTACTCATTTTAGTGTTTACGTTTTGGTAACTTTTTACTAGTTTGCTAGTTTTACCTATTTACCTATTTTAAGTCCAATAAGTTTGTTATAAGTTATTTAACTTGTTTTAATCCATTTTATACCTATATTATCAGTATACATACTTTCCATGTTGGGCCCAAATGGGTTAAGCCCAATAAGTTCTTTTTATAAGTATTTATCTTATTTAGTCCAATTATTAGTCCAATATGCTTAGTTAGCTCGTTAATGTCCGTATGTCCTATAGTTCGGGTTTTATCGGTTTTTACTTGTATTAGTTACTTATATATCAGTATATGACTTTTAAAAACTTTACATTAGACGGGTTTGATCGTCTAAGTTTTATTTGGCGAAAAACGTTAATTTTACGGTAATAGCCGAAAAAGTCGTAAAAATCAAGTTTATAGTTTTTATTACTTATAAGTATTATTCCACTACCATTTATATAATTTATCCATTTAATTAACCTTTTACATATTTATATAAATAAGTTTCATAAGTTAGTGGGTTTTTATTTTACATTTTATACAATAAAATTTGAGTGCTTATATAATAATAATAAACATTAATTCTCAAAATCTGATTTTTATCTTCATGTTCACCATTTTTATCATATCTAGAGTTCTATAATAAATTAGAAGCTCATTTTTGGATGACATGTTCTTCATATTATGTGCTACATTTAACTTAGTTATAGCTACTGCTCATTTTAAGTTTATCTTGCCTTAACAGTCCCTAAAAAACTGCTTATTCAGATTAGAACACCCAACTTGTTTTGATCATATCTCACTCATTATATTGATTCCATTGCATGGCCAACTCTCAAATGTGTATAACATCTTGTACTAACTGTAAATGGATCATACCATGCAAGTTTATCAGTTCATGTTTTAGTTATATACTGTTTTTATACAGCCAACTAAATAAGCATGATTTTAGCCTTATTTCTCATGGTTATTAACATTTTTAAGCATATTTATCAACACTTGATCCCCACACAACATTTTTATCATCATATATACATCATATACATATAAAATAATGAAGAAAATACATTTGTTCTTTACAAAAATAACAAGAGAAAATGGAGAGGATGATCTTCTTTACCAACCAAGTGTATTTCTTGTTTTTGGAAGACAAGAACTTGATGAACACCACAAGTAACTCCAAGATCATCAAACACCAAGAACAATAGTTGAGAAATCAGCCCTAGGACACAAGAAAATCACCTCCAATGTTGTTAATATGACCACCAAATGATCAAGGCTTCAAGATAACTCCATGATAGAGCTAGATAACATGTATTTCATGGCTAGAAAAGATCAAAAGGGGTGTTTGTAGCTTCAAAGTGGACGGCAAGGGTAAGAGTGTTTGAGAGGATTTGAGGTTGTTTTGCATGTATGGAAATGGTATGTGTGAAGTGTTGATGGTTTTAGCTAGTGGAAGTGGAAAGAGTAAGCTTAAGGTGTAAGCTTAGTTACACTTGTAACTAGTTAGCTAACATGATGCCACATATGGTTGTGGTGTCATGTTATGCCGTCCCATGCTAGCTAGTGGGGTGGGACAATGTATTTTGCCCCATCTCACTAGTTTACGGGTATCCCTCGATTCTAGTTTTCTTGATTTGCGTGCCCTCGGGTCGTTTTACGAAAAATGTTTTTATAAATTATGAATCAACGTCACAAAACGAATCCAATAAAAATTGTCTCATCAAAAACGGAGTTCAAAAACGTAAATACGTAATCCTAAGGTTTCTGGTTTAGTCGTAAAAGACGCTAAATTATGCACGTAAGCCCAAATTTAAATCCGTAAATTGTGAGTTCGTCAACCAACACAAAAATAAGTTTCAAAATATTATACGAGAAAATATTTCACTACCTGAAAATGTTAGATTGTCACAGCTTTTCCTCCTAAAAGGGATCAACGTCCTCGTGATCTATTTCATTTGGATGTCCGTTTCTTATTGAAATCGAAGAGGTGCGGATATTTCTTCCACATTTCATTCTCTCGTTCCCAAGTATACTCCGGTCCATGCTTTGAATTCCATCGGATCTTGACAATAGGTATCCGACTTTGTTTCAGTTGCTTTACCTCACGGTCCATAACCTCTACGGGCTCTTCGATAAAATGCAACTTCCCATCTATTCGAACCTTACCTAACGGAATTTTCTCATCACTCACTGCTAGACATTTCTTCAGATTAGATACATGGAATGTGTTGTGAACACCATGAAGTTCTGGGGGTAACTCTAGTTTGTAAGCCACCGGACCTACTCTAGATAAAATCTTAAAGGGTCCAATATAACGGGGATTCAATTTTCCCCGCTTTCCAAATCTTATAACGCCTTTCCATGGCGATACTTTCAACATTACTCGGTCACCCACTTTAAACTCCATTGGCTTCCGCCGCACATCCGCGTAACTTTTCTGTCTACTACGGGCAGTCAACAACCTATTCTTAATCTGAACTATCATCTCCGTAGTCTCCCGGATAAATTCCGGTCCCGTGAGCTGGGTATCCCCAACTTCACTCCAACATACAGGAGATCTACACTTCCTACCATACAAAGCTTCAAACGGTGCAGCCTTAATACTAGAATGGTAACTATTGTTATACGAAAACTCTGCTAACGGCAAATTTTTATCCCAATTCTTACCAAAGTCTAACACACAAGCTCTCAACATATCTTCTAGTGTTTGTATCGTCCTTTCACTCTGCCCATCAGTCTGGGGGTGATAAGCAGTGCTCATGTCGAGATTCGTTCCCAAAGATCTTTGGAGAGATTTCCAAAAATTCGATGCGAATCTAGGATCTCGATCTGAAATGATCGATACAGGCACTCCATGCTTGCATACAACATTCTCAAGGTATATACGAGTCAGCTTCTCCAGTGGGAACTGCTCTTTAACCGGAATGAAGTGTGCTGATTTGGTCAGTCTGTCGACAATAACCCAAATCGAGTTGTTTCCAGATGATGTTCTAGGAAGCTTGGTGATAAAGTCCATCGTAATTCGCTCCCACTTCCATTCAGGAATCTTAGGCTGTTGAAGTAGTCCTGATGGCTTTTGATGTTCAGCTTTAACTCTAGCACAAGTCAAGCATTGAAGAACATACATAGCTATGTCAGCTTTCATATTCGGCCACCAGTACAACTTCTTCAAATCATGGTACATCTTATCAGATCCTGGATGAATGGGATTCTAACATAATCAAGTCTCTTAAGCCTCCAAACTTAGGTATTCACATACGACCTCTTAAGCATTTCACTCCATCAGCTCTAACCTCTAAAGGATCTCCTTCTCCTTGGAACCCTTCATTAACAAAATTTTCCTTCTTACAAGCTTCTATTTGCGCATTTCTAATTTGCTCAGGCAAATTATTGTGCACGGTCAAGACTAGAGAACGCACACTGATAGGCTCTCTATCTTTCCTACTTAACGCATCAACAACATTGGCTTTTCCTGGGTGATATTTTATATCACAATCATAATCACTTAACAACTCTATCCATCTTCACTGCCTCATGTTCAATTCCTTCTGGTCGAGAATATACTGTAGGCTTTTGTGATCGGTGAATACCGTACACTTGGTGCCATACAGATAATGTCTCCACAACCTAAGAGCAAAGACTACAGCTCCTAACTCAAGATCATGAGTAGTATAATTCTCCTCACTCTTCCTTAATTTCCTAGAAGCATAAGCTATCACTTTCTCTCTCTGCATCAAAACAGCTCCATAGCCTCTAAGAGATGCATCACAGTACACTACAAAATCTTCACTCCCGTCGGGTAATGATAAGATTGGCGCACTACATAATTTTTGCTTCAATGTCTGAAATGTTCCATCTTCATCACTTCCCCAAACGAAAGGTTTATTCTTCTGGGTAATCTTAGTCAAGGGTTTATCTATCAAAGAAAATTCTTTAATGAATCGCCTATAATAGCCAGCCAATCCTAAGAACTGTCGCACTTCCGTTGGCGTTGTCGGTGCAAACCAATTCTTAATAGCTTCAACCTTTGCAGGATCAACATGAATTCCATCTTTTTTAATCACATGACCAAGAAATTGCACATAATCTAACCAGAAATCACATTTCGAAAACTTAGCATACAACTTTTCATCCTTCAACAAATTCAAAACAATCCTTAAATGTTCTCTATGTTCATCTTCATTCTTATAATAGATCAGAATATCGTCAATAAACACAATCACAAATTTATCGTAGGGCTTGCACACTCGATTCATTATATCCATGAAAACCGCAGGTGCGTTAGTTAACCCAAATAGCGTTACTTGAAATTCATAGTGTCCATAACGAGTTCTAAATGCAGTTATAGGAATATCTTCTTCACGGACGCGAAGTTGGTGATATCCTGACCGCAAATCTATCTTATAATACACACTAGATCCTTGCAGTTGATCAAACAAATCATCAATCCTAGGTAAAGGATATCGATTTTTAATTGTCAACTTATTCAGTTCCCTATAATCAATGCACATACGAAAAGATCCATCCTTCTTCTTAACGAACAAGACTGGAGCTCCCCAAGGCGACGAGCTCGGTCGAATAAAACCTTTATCAGACAACTCCTTAACTTGCTCAGATAACTCCTTTAATTCAGAAGGGGCTAATCGGTAAGGCGCACGTGCCACCGGTGCAGCACCAGGAATTAAATCGATTTGAAACTCTACTTGCCTTATCGGTGGAAGTCCGGGTAAATCTTTAGGAAATACCTCTGGAAATTCACAAATAATAGGTACATCTTCCAATCGTTTCTCCCTAGACTCATTCCTGGTCACTTGAGCTAAAAATAACTCACAACCGTTCCTGATGTACTTTTGGACTTTAATACATGAAACGATTTTCAAACGGGATTCACCTCGATTACCATCAATTACTAACATCCTATTCCTAAGAGGAGTCTTAACTTTCTTCTCTCCACATAAAATAGTAGCATTATTCAACGACAACCAATCCATACCAATAATAATATCAAAACTACCTAATTCTATCAACATCAAATCAATCGGAAAGGAATGGTTTAAGAGATTTAGAGAGCATCCTTCTAATAGCTTATTAGTTTTCACTAATTTACCATTAGCCAATTCCACCTCGTAACTAGTACTTATCTCAACAGGTTCAATGTCAATAAGGGCACTAAATTTAGTGGATACAAAGCTCCTATCAGCACCCGAATCAAATAAAGCAACAACATAATGATTGTTGAGTAAAAACGTACCGGTAACGACATTCGGATCCTCTTTCTTCACCTCAATTGTTCCAAGTTGATAGATACCACCCTGGGGGTTTCTTCCTGGTACAATCGCTTTCAACTTGGCGCATTCCAATTTCCTATGACCTTCTTCATTACAGTTAAAGCAAATGGTTCCCTTCTTACACCTTTCAACCTTGTGTCAAAGCTTTCCACAATTTCGGCACTTCCAGCAGTCGCCATCATGCCTCTTGTTGCCACACTTAGGACATCTATCATTGTTGCGCGGTGTATTGTTGGTAAGAGCATTTGCATTCCCCTTTCTCTGGTTCTGACGGCGATTGAAATTCTTCCTATTACCACCTCTATCTACACCATCACCGTCTCCCTTTCTTTTCTCACCAACACGGGCTTCATCTTCCTTATCCTGAATTATCTGTCCAATGAGTTGGTAAGCCATTCGAACAACATCATCAATGGTCAGTGGTTTAGATGATGTCACGTCCCCCCGGATATTCCTGGTCAACCCTTTAATATATTGTTCAATTCGGATCTCTTCGGGTTCAACCAATCGAGGACATAGCAAGGCCAACTCATGGAATCGGTTTGTGTAACTATCAATGTCCACACCTTTCATTCTCAGATGAATCAACTCTTGTTCTAACCTAATGATCACACTACGAGGACAAAACTCCAAAGTCATCCACTTCTTAATTTCAGCCCAAGGAGTAGCATTAGCAGCATCAAGACCTATGAAAGCAATTCTCCCGTTCCACCAAGTCAACGCACGACCTTTAAGAGTAGCCATAGCAAAAATCACTTTATCTTCCTCCTTACACTTACTAATCCGAAACACCGACTCAATCTTCTCAATCCACTGGCTTAATCCTACAGCACCTTCAGTTCCATTAAAAGGTAGAGGTTCACACTTCATGAACGTCACATAAGTACAGCCACCAACTTCAGGTGCATTAGCTCCAAGTCCTCCTACATTTCCTCCAGCATTGGCTTTCACATTATTAGTATTCACATTCACATTAGTACCGCCAACTCCACTACCGCCAGCTCCACTACCGCCAGCTCCACTACCGCCAGCTCCACTACCGCCAGCTCCACTACCGCCAGCTCCACTACCGCCAGCTCCACTACCGCCAGCTTCATTTCTAGCATTTGCCATAAATTCAGTCATAGATGCGGTAACTTGCTCCGTAATAATCCTACGTACATCATCCTCAGTCACAGCCTTCTTGGGCGGCATAGTTCTATAATTTCACAATTTCAAAGTATTAAGCATTCACCCAACAAGGATTCATATAATATGGATTGAATTCATAATCAAGGTACAAATAAGGCACAATATGGAATTCAAGACAAGATACATATTTCATTCGATTTGAAACAAAAGTATTGTCTTAGTTACATCCCATATCAAAGTTCTAGCACTATATACACTAAAAATTCGTGCCAAGTCTACTACTAACAAGTTGGTTCAGTCAAAGCTACAAAAGTACAAAAGATACAAAGGTCACTACTAAATACAGACTGGTCTACTGAGAACCGCCAGATGGTCCATCATCCATCGTCTTCTGAATCTTCGTCGGACGATCACTAGACACATCTTCAGCTGGGCGCTTACGGATCACTCCTCTTTCAACCATGTCAGCATAAAATCAACTATTCCATCCCACAGATATATTCAGCTCCTTCTCAGCTTTCTCACGCATCGCACGAGCTACACTCAACTGAATCTCCATAGAATTTACCTTTTTCTTCATTTCAGCAAACTCATCACTTTCTAACACTGATAACCTCCTAAAAGCCTCATTCAAACCACGTTCTACATCAGTCAAATCCAAACTAAGCAATTCTCGCTCTTTCTCACCAACCTTAGTCTTCGACTCCAAATAAGCAACATGAGTCTGAACAACACCTAATCCAATCTCGGTCATACTACTCTTAACACGGGAAGCATCTAGATCACGTCTCAAGGCCCATGGTGCAAGACCATCAATGTGAGTAGCCTCTCGAGCACTAGACGACTCTCCTATCTCACGTCTACGAGTAGAAATACCATCAGTACCGTCAGGTGCATCATCATCCTCATCCTCCTCTGATTCAGAATCAAATTCAGACGATTCAGACATTTCATCCCTAGGTAACTCAACCTCAGAATCAGACAAATAAACTGGTGGAGGTAAAGGCTCGCCCTCTGGAACATCATAAGGGTAAATAAGCTCGGCTTCCTCATCATCATCGACCTCAACATCTATACCTACATCCTCCTCGACATCCTCGTCGTCAATCTCATCATCTAAATTATCTAACCCAATCTCCTCATCATTCTCTATATCAACATTATCAATCTCATTCTCTACCAAGTCAACCTGAGGGGCAATCTGATCTCCTAGTCCTAACCCGGGCTCAGGATCCTCAAATGGTTCCTCCTCATCATCCATATCATAATCTACTAAGTCTAAATAAGGATCATCATCTACATTAGGTTCGGGAATAGCATGGTTTTCTACAGGAATATTAGGGTCAGCCATGACAATCTGCATTTATATATATCTCGTATTAGGATAACATACTAGTTAAACAATTACATAATGAAATCACGATATATACATATATATAAATTAAATTATATATATCAAAATATATATCTTCTCAATAGGGCTTGTTGGTAACGTCGGAGATCTCTGGCACCGTTATAGTCAAAAGATTTTTCAAATATTTTCTCAAATGTTCATTGTCAAAAGATTTTGAAAAGTTTTGTTCAAAACCTTGGTTTTTAAAATCTTTTGTTCTCTATAACGAGAGCTCTGATACCAAACTGTAACACTCTCATTTTTCGTATCGGTACAGCGGAAGGGTCTTTCAGAGTGTTACGAGATAGCACAATAACTCCAATCATAGACAACACATAAAAATGGTTGTACAAGGTTCAACATACATTCATTCGATAAAAAGTTTTAAAGTGTACAACAGGTCCCAAATTATACAGGTCATTTAGTTTACAAAACATAGATCGAATGAACATTTTTAATATTATGTGGGCCATCAGAGTCAATCTCCATCCGGATTACCTTCAGGCACCTGAGATAAAAACATGCAAAAATCATATCAGCGAATGCCGAGTGAATTCATAGAGTTTAATAAAAACCGTTGTATAAAACAATCGTTAAAATCAGAACACAAGTATAATATAGGAAGTAAGTCCACGTATTGCTAGTCAGGCAATATATATCAAGCATACATCTTAAACCGTCCATGAGACCGTAGCCTCAATATTACCATTATAGGTAATATATTCATCGTTATTAGCGTCGTTATCAGATTACATTATGTATAGGTTACATTTTATTTGGATTATATAGGATTATTATTAGCCGCATGACATTGTTACCTTACTATGAAAACAGCGGGCCGCGAACCCGACAAACAATTTGCCCATCTAAGTTAGCGTGTCGTCACAAAAATCACGCTATGGAATCTTCTCATACATAAATTCGCTTACCAATCAATGTGGTACGACGGGGATCAACCGTCAAGGCGCGAACTGGGGTGATCGTTCCCAAATAGTACTATCAAATGCATAAGCTTCTACCAAATCCCGGTAGTTCACAATTCATGCTAATGGGACTTTATGTGACATAACCTAACTACTAATAATCCTTTTAGTCTCGTTTATAGGGTCATAGCATCATTCGAGTCCATATCATTAAGCATACCATCGGGACTACTTGTGTTCTATTTTTTTAAAATCTAGCATGTTATCTCCCTCGTGGGTTTAAAAATCATTTTATAAAACATTTAAAAGAGTGCGAGGCTATGAACTCACGTTGATAATGAAAGGCGGATTATCGGCTACAGGCGTGCTTTAGTCACAGAAACCTATATAAATAATAATCGGTCTTAGACTCTTGTCCAATGACTTTTATCAAAATAACAATATACATATGATGATTTTGTACATATGATGATTTTGTACATATGATGATGATCAAGTGGGTTTATATATCCTTGTTTACTCATTTTAGTGTTTACGTTTTGGTAACTTTTTACTAGTTTGCTAGTTTTACCTATTTACCTATTTTAAGTCCAATAAGTTTGTTATAAGTTATTTAACTTGTTTTAATCCATTTTATACCTATATTATCAGTATAGATACTTTCCATGTTGGGCCCAAATGGGTTAAGCCCAATAAGTTCTTTTTATAAGTATTTATCTTATTTAGTCCAATTATTAGTCCAATATGCTTAGTTAGCTCGTTAATGTCCGTATGTCCTATAGTTCGGGTTTTATCGGTTTTTACTTGTATTAGTTACTTATATATCAGTATATGACTTTTAGAAACTTTACATTAGACGGGTTTGATCGTCTAAGTTTTATTTGGCGAAAAACGTTAATTTTACGGTAATAGCCTAAAAGTCGTAAAAATCAAGTTTATAGTTTTTATTACTTATAAGTATTATTCCACTACCATTTATATAATTTATCCATTTAATTAACCTTTTACATATTTATATAAATAATTTTCATAAGTTAGTGGGTTTTTATTTTACATTTTATACAATAAAATTTGAGTGCTTATATAATAATAATAAACATTAATTCTCAAAATCTGATTTTTATCTTCATGTTCACCATTTTTATCATATCTAGAGTTCTATAATGAATTAGAAGCTCATTTTTGGATGACATGTTCTTCATATTATGTGCTACATTTAACGTAGTTATAGCTACTGCTCATTTTAAGTTTATCTTGCCTTAATAGTCCCTACAAAACTGCTTATTCAGATTAGAACACCCAACTTGTTTTGATCATATCTCACTCATTATATTGATTCCATTGCATGACCAACTCTCACATGTGTATAACATCTTGTACTTACTGTACATGGATCATACCATGCAAGTTTATCAGTTCAAGTTTTAGTTATATACTGTTTTTATTTAGCCAACTAAATAAGCATGATTTTAGCCTTATTTCTCATGGTTATTAACATTTTTAAGCATATTTATCAACACTTGATCCCCACACAACATTTTTATCATCATATATACATCATATACATATACAATAATAAATAAAATACATTTGTTCTTTACAAAAATAACAAGAGAAAATGGAGAGGATGATCTTCTTTACCAACCAAGTGTATTTCTTGTTTTTGGAAGACAAGAACTTGATGAACACCACAAGTAACTCCAAGATCATCAAACACCAAGAACAATAGTTGAGAAATCAGCCCTAGGACACAAGCAAATCACCTCCAATGTTGTTAATATGGCCACCAAATGATCAAGGCTTCAAGATAACTCCATGATAGAGCTAGATAACATGTATTTCATGGCTAGAAAAGATCAAAAGGGGTGTTTGTAGCTTCAAAGTGGACGGCAAGGGTGAGAGTGTTTGAGAGGATTTGAGGTTGTTTTGAATGTATGGAAATGGTATGTGTGAAGTGTTGATGGTTTTAGCTAGTGGAAGTGGAAAGAGTAAGCTTAAGGTGTAAGCTTAGTTACACTTGTAACTAGTTAGCTAACATGATGCCACATATGGTTGTGGTGTCATGTTATGCCGTCCCATGCTAGCTAGTAGGGTGGGACAATGTATTTTGTCCCATCTCACTAGTTTATGGGTATCCCTCGATTCTAGTTTTCTCGATTTGCGTGCCCTCGGGTCGTTTTACGAAAAACGTTTTTATAAATTATGAATCAACGTCACAAAACGAATCCAATAAAAATTGTCTCATAAAAAAAGGAGTTCAAAAACGTAAATACGTAATCCTAAGGTTTCCGGTTTAGTCGTAAAAGACGCTAAATTATGCACGTAAGCCCAAATTTAAATCCGTAAATTGTGAGTTCGTCAACCAACACAAAAATAAGTTTCAAAATATTATACGAGAAAATATTTCACTACCTGAAAATGTTAGATTGTCACAATAGAACAACCTACATCTCTTCGTTTACCCTTTTTTATGTAAGTACCTCTTACTATGGCCGTGTCATTTCCCTTTTTATGGTCCTTGTTAACATCAACAACGGTCTTTAATAAACGACCTTTTTCTTTTCTGTTGATTGGTCAAATGTTTTCATTCCCAGTTCCCACTTTTGGGGCTTCATGGGGTAGCAAGTTATCCGAGTCATCACTATGAATGCTCTCTTTTCAGTTTCAGTTTCAGTATCCGAATACTCTGTCCAGTTGATTATCTAGATACAGACTTGTGTGGTTTATATCATGCATTTAGTATTTGGATTGATCCATGTGTGGATTATATTTCGATACTGAAACTCAAAGTAAGAGTGAGCGTGTTCAGAGTGACGGCTCGGATAATTGGATCCCGAAATAAGCGCCAAAATTTACAAATGGGAAGGAAATCCTTCGACCAATCAACAAAAGGAAAAGGGTCGCTCAATAAAGACCTTAGTTGATGGTAGTGATGCCCATGAAAAAGATAATGCGACGGCCATAGTAAGAGGGGCTTACATAAAAAGGGTAAACGAAAATATGTTGGTTGTTCAGTCGATGCCATCTTAGATTCAAAAATGTTGGCCAGGAATTCTATACGTTTTCACAGCTGCATTGGTTCATTTACTATGTTGTTTATATGTTGGTGATATGCTGATGCAGATACAAGAGCTAACTTAAAGAAAAAAAGAAAAAGGCAAGGGATCAACAGAAGCTGATAAAGCATTTGATCCTTTTAATCTAGATAATAGAGTGGAAAAGCTTGAAAGGGAATTCAAACTTCTTAAACAGACACAGTTGAAGGGAGGTCAGTAAACTAAATTTTAACCTTTAGAGAAATATAGTTATTCACTAGCTTCGGTATCACATGTATGCTATAAAGTATTACAGCTCCACATAGACGACATCTCAAGACCGTTTCCTCTTCGAGGTAAATATCGGCATGATTCCTCTTTCTCGTGAAAATCATCATCTTCATGCCCAGTGTGTGAATTCAATATGCATTAACATCTTTTTGTTTAGCCTTTTTAGTAAAGGACCTCTTACTTTGGCACTCATATTCGCTTTTTCATGGGTATTGATGATATTGATATCAATCAAAGACCCAATGCGAATGTAAAATTTTGAGCTACTTACATAGAAAAAGGATAAATGAAAAAGAAGTAGGTCCATATTGGATTCATATATTGGGCATGAAGATGAACATGTTCACGAGATAGAGGAATCGTGGAGATATCTACCTCGAAGAGCAAACAGGCTTAAGATGTCATTTATGTGCAGCTGTTAATCTTTATAGCAGACATGCGATTATGTATTTGTAGTTAACTTATGCGGTATTATGGTATGTATATACAGGAGGTGACTTGAAAAACAAAGAAAAAGGAAACGGTTCAATGGAAACTGATACCACAGCTGCTCTTTCTAACCTACATAATAGGGTGGAAAAGCTTGAAAGGGAATTCCAACATTTCAAACATAAATTGTTGTAGGGAGGTTAGTATATTAAATTTTAATAAGTTTGTATATGAATGTTTTATTGTTTTGAGTATCTGGGTGGCTGTTAGTATCTGAATTTATTAAAATTTTTCTTGTAATTTACAGATGTTATCATCATTGGTTCCTCTGAAAGCTCTAGAGAATATACGCTATCATCAGATGAAAGCTTTGAAAGCTCTGAGGAAGATTTGTTGTCATTAGATGAAAGATTTGCACATGTAAACACTAAAGACTTCCAGCACCCATTTCATGATAAACAGGATGAACCTTCCAAGTATTCCATCACCTCTGCAGATGATTGTAGTTCAGACGATACTTGGGGAGAGACTAATTCACCGTCCAAGAAGAAAGGCAAAGCTATTGGCTCATCCAGTCAGACTACAGGCAAGGCGAGTGGATCATCCAAACAGATACTCAGTCCAAGGGTTAGCAAGGGATGTACACCAAAAGCAGAGTCATCTTCTCGGTCTCCATTTTATACAACAAAAAGGCCCCACCTATCAGAAATGCAGTATGTTTCCTGCCTTGTCCAAAAAAATTGAAAGAATTTGAAACAAAGTTAGAAAAAATTAAGAGGGTGTGGATATGGAGGAACCTGTAGGGGGTAGGATATGGAAGAACTTGTTATCTATGTTTTATGGATGTTTCTGATGAATCTTCTTTAGACTATTTCGGTCAAGTGTAGGTATAGTTTATGTAAACAATTTTAAACACTAATCTGCATGGATGGGTGTATCCATTATTTTTTGGAATGCAAATATGTTGTCATTCACATTTTGTATGAACCTGCAATATTATCATCAATATTATTAAATTAGACTTGTATTTCATTGATGTAAACATGGTTCATCTTGTATTTTATTTATTCATGTTGTGAGTTGTATAATCCTAGATGCATAACACATATAACCAAGATTTTTGTGTCAAAGTTACCTGTTACACATCCGGTTAAGGCTTTCCACTTCGGTGGATCTTATAACACAATTTTTTCCCTAATTCTCCCGCCAAAACTAATTACGCTTTTAGCAGTTTATGTTTTCGACTTAGCTTAACTCTAAGGTGCTTTTAAGTTTTTGCTATTACATTTGCAATTATTTTCCAATTGGATAGAAAGTTGTTAGGCTCTTGCCTTATTCTTCTGAGCATATGTTTGTAACAATACTGCTAGGCCATTCTTCACTCAGAACTAAGCTAATATTGAGTATTTCCATGAAAAGCTGCTTGTTTCGGCTTATTTTGTTTTTAATCGTTATCTAGTCAAGCACAAGTTAAGATTTTTTTTATCTTTTTAATCTATTTTCACTACTCCTCCCAAGTATTTATTTCAATTCGTGTCTAATTTCCCATAAACAACTAATTTTTTCAAACAATGTGTTTAAATCAAACTGAAAATGAAAAGTTTGAAATGACTGAAGTAAAATAAAAATAAGACAAGGTGAAAACATATAACATAAATTCAATTCAATAATACTAAAGGATTACAGGTTTTAAATAAAAAAACATTTTGTTTCTCTAACTAATCAAACTTTGGAGATTTTTCAAGATCAAAACCCAAATGAAGTTCATCGTAAGCTAAAGCCTCTTTGAACTCGTCTCTGTCTTCTTCAATTTCATGCTCAGAAAAATAAACATCATCATTAATGATTTGACCTTCTTCCTCTAGTTGCCTCCTATACGCTTCCTCCCCCTGTCGTTGTTCCAGTTGCCTCCTTCTAAAGGAAGCAACTTCCTCCCTCTCGCATTGTTCTTGCTCCTGTTGCTTCCTTCTTAAGGAAGCAGCTTTCTCCCTCCAGCATTGTTGTTCAAGTCGTGCATTCTCTTCGTCTTCCAGCTTCTATTGTCGTTGTTCGTACGCTTCCTCCACATAACAATCATATTCATCATATTTATCATCGTAAGGACAATCAACAGGGAACTCTCCATCTGCATTAGCTTTTACTTTGGGCAGCATACAAGGTTTCCTAAAAAGAACATAAAAGATTATTAGTACTAAATGATAACAAAGATACAACGTTAATAAAATAAATAATGATACATATTTGTTAGGAACTGCACTGGTATCTTCAAAAGCAGCAGAAAATGTTCTTTTTGATGAAGAAGCCATTTTTTGATTCTTAAAATGCTGATAATTAAGTGTTTGTTGTGTTTTTGTTATGATTAATTTCATTACTTAATCCTTGTTTATATAACCAAGGATGGAATACAAAGGGTCAACAACCTACATAAACATCTAATGCATATTCATGCATGTAATTAATTTTTGTGAAGTTCCAAGAATTAGCATTCTCATTAGGCGTGTAGAAAGTGTGTGCTTTCTATGTTTTTAGGGTTTATTGTGTTTTAAAAAAAAATAAAAAAACAAGGTTTAGGACTTGAACCCTATACCTTCCATTCAAACACTAACACACTTAACCAGTTTTCCACATGAACATATTTGGTTCTAAATATGTGACTAATATTAACATTAGTGAAAATAGAGATTACATTTGGTTATAAACATTTGTCACATGAATATTTTACTGTGTGACGTTTTCAATGTGTTTTTCATAGTTAATCCCATTATAATGTGACCATAATTTAGATACACATTTCTCAAATGTTGTGACTATTGGCAATCATATAGTCCCATAATTGTTTGATGATTTAATATGATCATGTATTATATTTGATCATAGTCTTCAAGTATTTGTAAAATATTTGTCACATTTAAATAAATATAGTGACAAATGTTTCAATACCTACTTTCAATTTGCCACACACACAAAATTCATGTGTGGTTAACATTTAACAAAATATACGAGTCCATTAAAATAATGTGTGTGACAACCTTGTTTATCAATTTGTCACTTGTAAAATAAGTCTATGTGACCATATATGATTTTTGGTCACATTCAATGTGTGTATGACAAATATTTGCCACACATGTATACGTATAATGTGACTACTACTTGAACCAGACTTTGATTCGGTAACACTCTCAAATTATTAAGTGACTAACGACTCATCCAAAAAGCATTTGTTAGCCCTAGTCACGTAAATATTCATATGCGTGACAAACAAAATACAAAATGGTCATGCAATCTGACTTCAAGTGTGACCGTTTATTTATGACTGGCGAATTCAGTCACACAAAAAAATTATTTGTGACTACACGAAATTCGGTATGTGTGACCGAAACCCATTTTTGTACTAGTGTAAAGATAAGGCAAAATCAAAACCAGCTTCTAATTCTCGTGTTGCCTTCTACAGGAGTAAGCACCACTACTAAGGCTCAAAGATCTAACCTTAAAAGAAACAAGAAGAATGATAGGATCTTGCCCCCATCTAGTAGTCAAGTGAAGAAGAAAGTAGAAGCCCATCCTAGGAATGTTATTTATGTTTTAAATAAAAAGAATCATGTAGCTAAACCTAAAGGCTCTGCGGTTGTGCAACGTTCTAAGCCTACTGTGAATTCTAATTTGAAATTTTGGAATTGCAATGAATGTATGTTTTCCAGTCGTCATGATTCTTGCCTTATTGACCATGTGAATGAGATGAATGCCCGGAAAAATAGATTAGAATGGAAACCGACTGGGAAAGTGTTAACCTAAGTTGGTTGGATGTGGCGCCCCACTGGTAGAACTTTCAGTATAGTAGGAAATGCGTACCCTTTAACTAGGATCACTCCCACTAAAGCGAAGAAAGTGTGCCCTTTAATTAGGAGTACCAAGGCTACCAAAACACAAATGTGTCCTTTAACTAGGAACACCGACACTACTGTAGGAACCAAGTGCCCTTTAAATTGGTCTACTCCCATTGTAGTGACCGCTAATACTCAAAAACCTCAGAAAGTTGGAACTATAAAACGTGTTAATGGTAAAACTCACATTAGAAAACACAGGAAATCTAAGAATAACAAAAATGTTAGCAATTCTAATAATATTATATTTGTATCTACTAACACTCCGGAACCAATAGTTTCCAATGCATTGTCAACTGTTGTTGTTGAAAACAGGTGATCCAAATTGTTCTCTGGTATTTGGACTCTGGTTGCTCCAAGCATATGACCGGAGATCGCTCTCAGCTCAGAAATTTCGTCAGCAAGTTTCTTGGTACGGTTCGATTTGGAAATGATCATATTGCAAAGATAATGGGTTATAGTGAATATCATATTGGGAATGTTATTATTTCTAGAGTGTATTATGTGGAAGGTCTCGGTCACAACTTATTTTCTGTGGGATAATTTTGTGATGCAAACCTAGAAGTTTCTTTTCAAGAGCATACCTGCTTCATTCGTAATTTAGAAGGGGTTGATTTATTGAAAGGTACTCGAGGGAATAATTTGTACTCTTTGTCTCTACAAGATATGATGGCCGCTTCTCCCGTATGTCTTCTCTCCAAAGCATCAAAGACTAAGTCATGGTTATGGCATCGACGGTTATCTCATCTTAACTTTGACGCTATTAATCATTTGGCGAAAAACGAACTTGTTCGTGGTCTTCCTAAACTTACATTTCACAAGGATCATTTGTGTTCCGCGCGTACAATGGGACAAAGCACTAAGAAATCATACAAACCCAAGACTGAAGACACCAACCAAGAGAAACTTTATTTGTTGCATATGGATATTTGTGGGCCAATGCGTTTTGAAGGTCTTAGTGGTAAAAAGTACATCCTCGTCATTGTCGATGATTACTCTCGGTTTACATGGGTGAAATTTCTTACAACAAAAAATGAGGCACCTAAATTCATCATCGGATTTCTCAAGATGATTCAAGTGCGTCTCAACACTACTGTCTAACGCATTCGTACAGATAATGGAACTGAATTTGTGAATCAAATTTTGTGTGATTATTATGAAGAAGTTGACATTTCTCATGAAACATCCGTTGCTCGCACTCCACAACAAAACAGTGTTGTTGAAAGGCGAAATCGTACACTTATGGAAGCTGCTCGAACGATGTTAATTTACGAAAAGGCTCTATTATTTTTATGGGCAACAGAAGTATCTACAACAATTTTCACCCAATACCAGTGATGAGATGGCATTTATACATGATCTCATCGTTCTTTTCGGGCTTTAAATGCATAAAAATGTCATAAAATACCATATATATGCTTGTGTTTGTTTACTTGTGTATTTTAGGTATGGATATCGTGAAAAAGACAAAAGATCACAAGATATAAGGAAAAACGGACACGAGAAACGAAGCCGTACAAAGAACCGGGCCCTAATTCATGAAGAATTCAACAAATACCCTTGAAGACTTGAAGACATACAAGATTGATCCTCATTTATTGAAGAAATGACACTTAAAACCCTTGTATATTGATAATTACAAGTTTGGTCCTTTAAGTTTGTCAAAATTACACAAAAGGTCCTTCAACTTTGAAGAAATGGCAAGATTAGTCCCTCAACAATTCCAAATTGTCAATTATGGTCCCTCATCAAGCCAAAGATACATTTAAGACCTTTGAAGATCAAGAATATCCAAGATCAGCCCTTGAATTATGCAAAAGTTCCAAAATTTACCCTTATAACTCTTTTGGAAAAGTCTTGTGCCAAAAATGTCAAGTGGTGAAAGATATTAACAAAGGGAAATTCGTTTTAGGGCTGAATTACTTGTTTTACCAAAAATCCCAAAACACAAGGGCCAAATGTGTGCTATTGAAACATTTGAAACGAAATTGCGCCAAACAACTCCCTTTCCCCCAATTTCGGATCAAACATGTTACTGTTTACCATTCTTCACCCCAGAATTTAAACCAACTTAAACAAAGGGTAAATCTAAATTAACCTTACCCACACTTGATTCGCATGTACAGAAACAAATCCCACACACAAAACCCTCAATCCCACTACTCCTTGGGCCCCACACTCAACCTCCTCAACCAATGAAAATGCAACTTAGCCTCCAAGTAATCTGACGTGTCCAAATCAACAGCCTAGGATCCCTACTTTATATCAAAGCTATTTTAAATGGTTTAGATGCATTTGGACAACTCATTCCATCAAAACGTCTAGAAGACTCAAGGGCATTATAGAGAAATCACTTTTAGGGTTTGTGAATAGTGTTTAGCCAGGCATTTGCCTATAAAAGGAGACCTCAACATGTGAGAGTCCCTTTGTTCCAGATTTTAGCTTTTAAATCTTTGTAATTCCTTTTAATGAAATAAAGTTTGAATTTCTGAAAATTTCGAATTCTAATCTGTTATTTATAAAAGTTTGGTGTTTGATAAGCTAAAATCTGAGTTCCATAATCTTGTTTGAAGGTTTTTGAGGCAAAGTTTTAGTTGATAAAGCTTGGGTTTCAAAAATCAGAAGTTTGGTTTATTTTGATCTCACTTTTGTGGTTTGTTCTTCTTAGCAGCTTGGAAGCTGGTACTTGTTCTGCTAGTACCTAAGCTCAAACAATCCAGGGCCTGGATGTAGGTCTTGGAGGTTTGCATCCTTCTCCCTTTTCATTTTCTCCTTTATTTTTCTGAATTTGGTGATTATTACATGTTTATGCTTGAATCTGAGATATTATTGTTGAATCTGGTTTATTTGTGTTGATTTGATGTTTATGAGGTGTTATTAGTCTGATTTGTGGGTGAAATCTGCATGATCCTTTGAAAAATTGTGAAAATAAGTTTGAAAAGGGTGTTGGGGTTTACTGCATAAGTTGGGATTGTGGCTTATTAAGTTGTGGTTTATTGTTGGCAAGTGTTGGTATCTGTTATTTGAGTGCATTTGTTCATCTGTTTGCAGGTTTTAAGGTTTGAAACACATAGATTCATAAAATAGGTCATAAAATCTTGTTTACTTGGTGAATTTGGCTGAAATTTAGGAGACACCTAGATCTAATCATAGACTAGGGTTAACAAGTGTTAAATCTAGGTTAACTACACCAAGGAAGAAGGATTTGAGGCCTGAAATTAGATCAAGTGTCAAATAGATCAGCAAACTTGTTTCTGCATATGTTCATTGTTCATCAGTAACTGTTTGTGCCTAGATCTTGTTGTTTGCTTTGATTCAGTGTTTGATTCAAGTTTCTTTGTGTTTATTCTTAGTTTATATAGCTTGTGTATGCATCCTGTTAAGTTTGGTTGGCTTATTCTTGCTAAATCTGCTTATTAAGTGCTTAACTGCTTATTTCCATGTCTGTGTGGTATCTGGTGACTGTTTGATCATTTGTGGCTTATTGTGTGAACCAAATTGTGATTTTCTTGTTGCTATTGACTCCTTGTGATTCATGATCACAAGGGTGCCTTTGTTTCCAATTGAATCCAACCAGAACTCTCTAAAAAGCTCAGTCAAATAGTCAAAGCAGTGGGAACTCCTTTCCCCTGTTAGTTACCACTTCTAGTGTAAAATTGGGTTCAGCTTATCAATAAGCTATAATAGCTTATTTTAACCAGCAACAACTTTGATTTTGTAATAGGTGCTCATTATTTGACCCATTTGTTCATACTGGAGCATTTGGTGGGTTGACTTTAGGGTTTGACTAGAAAACCAACTCCATTGACTTTTTCATAAGTACATTAGTGCTTATTCTGGCTTATTGGTTATGCTTATTGGAATTTTGTTGATTGATTTGGCTTATTGAGTCCATTTGTGATCTTTTGCAAGTTGAATCAAGTCCTGAGGTGCCTTATTTCTCAAAAACGACTATTTTGTCTTTTAGTGAAATAATACTTTGCTTATTTCTGGCTTATTGAGTGTGATTTTTCAAAATTTCTTTTTACAGATCTCATAAGCATCCCAAAATAAGGTCGTGTGTCAAATTAGAGCTTATGGCATTGGCTTATTGCTTAATGGGCTGAAAAGCCCAATAAGAATAAGCTGTGTGCTTAATAAGCTGTGATAAGCTCATATTCAGCTTTTGGGCCTTTAGAGTTTTGTTCTTAGAATTGAATTTTAAGTCAGATAGGGCTTTTCCAAGTTAATTGGGCCAAGTTTGACTTTTTGGGCCCAAAAGCCCATTAAGGTTGACTGTTTTTGGTTTTGGCCCATTTGAGGGCCCAATAGGCGTATTCTGGTCATTTCACTTTGATTTTATGATTATTTAGGTTAAAATAAACTAGTTTGCAAGTTTTTAGAATTTTATATAATTTTTGGATTTTTAATATTATTTTAATATTATTTTATTATTATTTTTCAAATTTCACATTTTCCAACTTTTTACATTTTTCGTAGCTTTATTACATTAAAATAGGAATTTAGCAACTTTTAGAATAATTTTATCTCTTTTAGATTAATTTTTATAATTATTTTAAGTTTTAATAGTTTTTAAATCATTTTAAATAGTTTTTATTAGTTTAAAAATTTCTAAAAATAGTTTTTAATCTTTTTAGGTCATTTTAGAGGTTTACCAATTGAAAAATCTTTATTTGGGCTCTTTGATAATTTATTTGATTTTTAGGGCTTTAATTAGCATTTAAAAATTGAATATTTAATTATTTAAAAGGTTTGAAAAAGTTTTGATCATTGGTAAACTCTTAGTTTATTTATTTTGATTTTTGTTGAATTTTTGGTAATTTTTAGAATTAATTTTTATTTTTATAGTTTTTAAGGTTTTACGTTTTAACTTTCTAGTAGTAATTTTTACGTCTTCGTCATCTTCTTTTCTCATCCCTTTCTAAACCAATCATTAATCACAAACATTTAACAAGTTTTTCACACACATATACCTCCTTGGGAAACGAACTTTCATACCATAAGGGTCATTAGTGCTTGATTTTCCTAAATCATCACTCGATACTTACCGCTCATTTACCCTCCTTTGTTTTCCTAAACAAGAGGTGTAATTTTTCCTACAATCATTTTGACGCCGCTGCCGGGGAGGTGTGTCGTGATTAATTTGTATTGTTGTTTTTAATATTAACCATAAATAGTATTTGTATTAGTAGAAATCTACTAATACGTATTATCGGTTTTCTTGGTTTTTCTTGTGAAAATATTATTACTATATTGTATTAAGTATCACAACAAATAAACAATATCTCCAAAAGTGTGAAAACACAACCTTAATTGGGATTTCATCACTCAATTATTGTATTCGAATCTCAAACAAAAAGAAAAAGGCAAAAATAGATAAATACTTTCGTGAAGCTCGATTTCGAAAAATACAAACTATAAGGTGGGTATAAGGCGGGTATTATAAAATATACCCTAAGGAAAAAGGCTCTTAAGTGCTTCGCGCCGCCTCGTTTCCCCGCTTGCTTGTGAGTATTTTGAGATTGAAGGCTAATCGAGGGTTTTGCCGCCCAAAGTATTATTACGTATAATATATTTGTTTGGTTTCTTTGTGATTAAAACCTCTTGAACAATTTGGTTTTCACCAAAGTTCTAAAGTCATTCGAAGGCGTTCACTCCACGTGATCGTTTTCATTCCTTTGATGCTTCTTTAATCAAGAGTTTGATTCGAGGAGAGATTTTGTAGATTGTTGTCTACGAAGATACACCAAAATCCAAAAAAATTAAATACAATCAAAAACACAAAAAAATTGAAAATTCACAAAACACCCAAAAAGAATCTTCTTTGCTCACCTCCCATTCTTCGTGAAGTTTATGATCACTCGTAATCAAGCAAAACGAGCTCGTAAACGTCTTCAAAAGCAAGCCAATCAAGAGACGTTGATTGTTGAACAACCTCCAATTGTTGAACCTATTGTAGAACAAGAAGTCGTCACGGCTAATCGTACTATGATGGAGTTGCTACAAGCACCCACCGAGGGTTTTGGAGAGGCTATTGTGATTCCCGCCATCCTTGCGGAGAATTTCGAGATTAAGACGGGTTTAATGTCGATGTTGCAAGCAAATAAGTTTAGAGGTCATGAGAAAGATAACCCGCACTACCACATTAGGAATTTTAACCGTCTCACCGCTACTAGCAAGTTTAAGGATGTTCCACATGACGCCATTAAGATGATGTTGTTTCCATACTCGTTAGATGGACCCGCAAAAATTTGGCTTGAGAAAGAATCGCCAAATTCGATTTTGACATGGGCCGATCTCGTTTCTAAGTTTGTGAACAAGTTTTTTCCACCATCTAAAACAACACATTTGAAAAATGAGATTTCACGATCTGTGCAAAGAAATAATGAAAGTTTCTCAATGGCATGGGAACGATTTAAAGAAATGTTACATGAATGTCCACACCATGATTTTACGGAATTGCATCAAATTGATACTTTTTATAATGGGCTTAATGATCATGAACGAGATTATTTGAATGCCGCCGCGGGTGGTAATTTTTTGTGCAAGACGACAAATGAGGCTTTACAAATCATCGAGAATAGATCTAAGGTTTATAGCCCTCGTAACACACCGAGTGTTGCCAATTTGGGTTCGTCTTCATCGTCATCGTCTCGTAGCATTAATGCCTTACATGATGAAGCTAATGAGGAAAATCGGTTTTTTGATAGATTTGCTAATCTAATGTCCCATTGGAAAGCTCAAGAAGCTTCAAATTCCGCTTCGGTTAAAGCGGTTGCTAAGAGTTGTTTGTCTTGTGGTGGAGCTCATGATCTTTCCGAGTGCATTACCGCGGATGGTAACACTTCGAGTGCTTATGTAGCAACGGGAACTTACAACCAAAACGGTCAAGGTTCCCGCCCGAATCAAGCTCCACCAAATCAAAATGTTAATAATTATCGAAATAACAACCAAGGTGGTAATTACCAAGGCAATTCACGTAATTACAACAAGGGGAATTATCAAAATGGGAATGGACAAGTCACTAATCAAAATCAAAACCGTGATTTTCAAAACACCACACAAGGTTTTCAAAATGCTCACACTAAAAATTTGCAAGGAGAATTTTTGGATTATGCTAAAGCAAATGATGCTAAATTTGATAACATGCAACGTGAGATGATTAGCTTAAGATCCGAGTTGAAACACGAGCTAAAAATGAACTTGCTAATGAACTTAAAACTCATGCAAACAAAATGGAAGGAAATGTCCAACGTCTTCAACAAAATCAACAAAAGATGGAATTAGGACAACATGAGATTAAGCAAGAGTTATTAAAAGCGGATGCTAGGCAATCAAAATTTGAGGACCGAATGGCTAAGATGTTTGAAGCAATCATGTGTAAACCCTCTTCCTCGGGTGGTCTTCCTAGTGATACCATTGCAAACCCGAAGGGAGAAATGAAGGTTATTACTACACGAAGTGGTAAAACTTTCAAGGAACCAATTTCTCGTCCAAGTACTTCTACGGAGAATGAAATCGAGAAAGAACCCGAGGTGATGGTCGAAAAGGAGCACATTACAATCCCACGAAGTACCGCTCATACCACACCTACGGTTGAACCAATACCAATTGTGGAACCCGAGTTTCCAAGGCCGTTGCCTAATGACCAACCCACACCACCTTTACCCTACCCTTCGAGACGAAACAAAGAGAAGTTGCAAGAACGTAACAAACAACAAATCGAGCTTTTTATAAAAATGTTTCAACAAGTGCATTTTGATGTGAGTTTAGCCGACGCGTTGTTGTATATGCCTCGTTTCGCTTCCACTTTTAAAAGTATGATGAGCGATAAGGAAAAGTTTTCAAAGCTTGCTAATTGTTCTTCGGTTTATCTTAACCGCATACCGGAAAAAGTTGGTGATCTCGGAAAGTTTCTCATTCCTTGTGACATACAAGATATGAAAGAATGCCTCGCCTTGGCCGATCTTGGTGCGAGCATTAATTTGATGCCATTTTCCATTTGGAAATCTCTTTCGCTTCCGGCACTTATTCCTTCGAACATGTCTATCGAGATGGCCGATCATTCTATGATTTTAGCATGTGGAGTAGCCGAAGATGTTTTCGTGAAAGTGGGGAAGTTCTAGTATCCCGTTGATTTTATAGTAGTTGACATCCCCGCGGATCCTCAAGTTCCTCTAATTTTAGGTCGTTCATTTTTAGACACTTCGAGATCGCTTATCGATGTTCATGCAAGAACTATCACTTTGAGATTCAACAAAGAGGAACTTGTTATAAACGCTACTCAAAACTCGAAACCTTCTCATGTTTATGCAATCGCTACCATCAATCACATTGACATCGTTGATGTGGTTTGTGATGAGTTTTCACAAGAAGTGTTAGGTTTTTCCGATAGCTCGTCAAGTGGCAATCCCACTATTTTGGATCCGATTCTTGCTAATTCTACACCAAATCTCACTCCATTCCAAGGAGGCGATCTCACTTCAAATGAAAGTGACAATGAAGATGAGGTGTTGATTAGTGATGATACTTCTATTCCACCATTTCTTCCGCCGATGGAAGTTATGAGTGTTGAACCAAAATCTTCAATCGAGGAACCACCTATCCTTGAATTGAAAGATCTTCCTTCTCACCTTGAATACACATTCTTGGAAGGTGATGACAAGTTGCCGGTTATTATTGCAAAAGGTCTTGCTAATGATGAAAAAACCGAGCTCTTGAAAGTTCTTAAGGCTCACAAAGGGGCAATTGCGTGGAAAATATCCGACATTAAGGGTATTGACCCAAAATTTTGTACTCACAAGATTTTAATGGAGGAGGACTACAAACCCGCAATTTAAAGTCAAAGAAGGGTGAATCCCAAAATTCACGATGTCATTAAAAAGGAGGTCCTTAAACTCCTTGACGCGGGAATGATTTATCCTATATCCGATAGCCCATGGGTGAGCCCAATCCATTGTGTTCCTAAAAAGGGAGGAATGACCGTTGTGCCTAATGAAAACAACGAGTTAATTCCCACTCGTGTTGTGACCGGTTGGAGGGTGTGTATTGACTACCGAAAGTTAAATGACGCCACTCGAAAAGACCACTTTCCTTTGACCTTCATGGATCAAATGTTGGAGCGACTTGCGGGAAATGAATTCTTTTGCTTTTTAGATGGTTTTTCCGGTTACTTTCAAATCCCTATCGACCCTCGTGATCAAGAGAATACTACTTTTACGTGTCCTTATGTAACGTTCGCTTAACGTATGATGCCTTTCGGACTTTGTAATGCACCGGGTACGTTTCAATGGTGTATGATGGCAATTTTTCACAATATGATCGAGAAGTCGATGGAAGTGTTTATGGATGACTTCTCGGTGTTTGGTAATTCGTTCACGTCATGTTTATCTAATCTCGAGCAAATGTTAAAGCGTTGTGAAGAAACCAATCTTGTGCTTAATTGGGAAAAATGTAATTTTATGTGTAAATAAGGAATCGTCTTAGGACATAAGGTTTCGAAGGCGGGGTTTGAGGTCGATAAAGCTAAGGTAGACGTCATCGCCAAGTTACCTCATCCCAAAACCGTTAAGGGAGTTAGGAGTTTTCTAGGCCACGCGGGCTTTTATCGTCGTTTCATCAAGGACTTTTCGAAAATCTCTCGACCTATGACACACATTCTCGAGAAGGATGCTCCTTTTAACTTCAATGAGGATTGTGTTAAAGCTTTCGAAACTCTCAAAAGGAAACTTACCGAAGCTCCCATTCTTGTTGCTCCTAATTGGGAATTACCCTTTGAAATCATGTGCGATGCAAGTGATTATGCTATAGGGGCCGTCTTAGGGCAACGTTATGACAAGCATTTCCATCCTATCTACTATGCTAGTAAGACGATGACCGAGGCTCAATTAAAGTACACCACAACGGAAAAGGAATTCCTTGCCGTGGTCTATGCTTTTGAGAAATTTCGACCTTATCTCGTCTTGACTAAAAGCATCGTGTATACCGACCATTCGGCTATCAAGTATCTCTTAGCTAAGCAAGATGCTAAGCCGAGATTTCTTCGTTGGATGCTCCTCCTCCAAGAATTTGATGTCACCGTGCTTGATAAAAAAGGAGCCGAGAATCTAGCGGCCGATCATCTCTCTCGTCTAGAAGATCCTCACAAAGATGTTTTCGAGAACAAGGAAATCACCGAAACATTTCCTCTCGATACTCTCGGTGTAGTGAATTCTAAAGACACCACCCCATGGTTTGCCGACATTGCAAATTACCATGCGGGCATTTTCATAATCAAGGGTATGACGACACAACAAAAACGAAAATTCTTTCGTGACGTCAAGTTCTATTTTTAGGACGACCCTTATCTCTTCCGAGTTTGTGCGGATCAACTTGTTCGACGTTGTGTGTTTGGTGTCGAAGCTTCTAATATCCTTAGAGCTTGTCACGAGGGACCCACGGGTGGTCACCACGGTGCTAATCTCACGGCTAAGAAAGTGTTCGATGCGGGTTTCTTTTGGCCTTCTATCTATCGTGATGCACACGCACTTGTAAAGTCGTGTGATTCGTGCCAACGTCAAGGAAAATCGTCTCAACGCGATGAAATGCCGCAAAACATAATTCAAGTGTGTGAGATTTTCGACATATGGGGAATAGACTTTATGGGGCCGTTCCCATCGTCTCATGGCAACAAATATATCCTCGTCGTGGTGGACTACCTTTCTAAGTGGGTGGAAGCTAAGGCTTTGCCTACTAATGATGCTCGTGTGGTAGTGAAGTTTTTGAAGCAACTATTCTCTCGGTTCGGAACCCCTCATGCTATTATAGCGATCGTGGAACCCATTTTTGTAATGACCACTTCGAAAAGGTTCTAAAGAAATATGGAGTTACTCATCGTCTTTCTACGGCTTATCACCCGCAAACGAGTGGGCAAGTCGAGGTTTCGAACCGAGCTTAGAAGAGGATTTTAGAGAGGTCAATTGGAGAAAACCGTGCTTCATGGTCCGACAAACTTGATGACGCTTTATGGGTCTTTAGGACCGCTTATAAGACATCTATCGGTTGCACTCCTTATAAGTTAGTCTATGGGAAGAATTGTCGTTTGCCCATTGAGTTGGAGCACAAGGCATATTGGGCCCTTAAGCATGCAAACTTTGACTTGAAGACCGCGGGAGATCACCGGAAAATACAATTGAATGAATTGGATGAATTAAGAGATAATGCTTATGAAAATTCATTAATTTTTAAAGAAAAGACTAAAAAGTTTCATGATTCAAAGATTAAAAACCGGGTTTTTAACGTTGGTGATCAAGTGTTACTTTTTAACTCTCGACTTAAGATATTTTCCGGGAAATTGAAATCTCGTTGGTCGGGTCCGTTCACCATTACACAAGTGTTTCCTTATGGGACCATCGAGCTAGCTCAAGATGATTGTCCTAATTTCAAGGTGAATGGACATAGGCTTAAGCACTACTTTGGTGGGGAAATTCCTTCAATGGTTGCCCTCAACCAAGTCACCTTCCCCAATGATAATTAGCATTGAGGGGATCGAGTCGAGCTCATGACTCGGTAATCAAAAACGAGGTGCCTCGTGGGGGAGATCCCATGCTTATCCTTTATGCTTACTATTCACTAATAAGGGGACTTGTACCCTTTCAACTCGTTGTCTCGTGGTTGTTTGTGATTGTGTTATTTAGATCATCATCATCATCTACGATTGAAGACTCTCGTGTTCGTTTACGTGAGCCTCCATCGTTTGCTTGAAGAAGTTTTTCACGAATCCATGACATATCCTTTATTGTTCTAACAATTATCTTTTAGCATACTTAATAAACGGCTTTAGATATATTGTTGATCACCCTTTCCATGCTAGATCCTAAGCATTCGATTCTTCGTCTCTAGTATGGGGGTGCTCCACCTTTAGACTCGAAACATTGAGGACAATGTTTACTTTTAGTATGGGGGGTGAATAGGTACTTGCTTTGCTATGCCCTCACGCTTTCCAATTTTTAATGTTTTGTTGCTAATAAGGCTAAAAAATGGCCAAATTTTAAAATTTTTCCTAGTTTTCACAAGTGTTTTTAAGACACGAATGTATATTTTCCGATGGGTAGAATAAAAGTTAATTTTTGACTTGATGGGCATTTGGAGCCATTTAAATTCCTTAACCCGCTCAAATTCAAGTTTTGCTAGACTTTTATATAGGGAGCTTTAAAACGCGAAAGTCTTAATTCATACGGGTTAAGAACGAGAACTTTTCGCAAGTTCCTATAATTGATTCTAGAAAGTCACTTATCAAGGGAACTATAAAACGCATTCTCTAAACTTGAAAAAGTCCAAGAAAGTGCAAGATCCTATAGGTGGCTTGAAAACCCAAAACTTTGATTTGATATAGTCTTAATGAAAGCTAATCCAAATTTGGCTTAATTTTGTCTTGCATGGCTAAGTATTCACGAGTCTCTTTAATTAGAGGTCTTTATATAGTGAAGAATGAGAGATGATAGAGTTAGACAAGTGATCATGCTAAACGTAGAACATGAAAATGTTCTTTCAAAAACTCATATGTTTTTAATTGTGGCTTTTTCTTCCCATAAGATCAATGCATTAGGAATAAGTCATAATTGCAATAAGTAAGGTCGTACGATTTGAAAGGTTACTTAGCCTCTAGCGCAAGATCGTTTAAAAGTTGCTCGGGGTTGAATAGAGTTCATAGCCAAGGCATAACTTATTGAAGCAGGACGCGAAGATTGGCGATCATCCAAAAAGGCCCTAACAAGGCATGAAGAGCTCTATTTTTGCTAAAGATCCAAAGATGATGTGAAGTATCATTATTCCTAAATCAATATGAAGGATCGAGACACACGACGAAAAGCAATTACTCCCCTAAAGATCATGGAGAAAGTCTATCCAAAAAGACCCTTACAAGGTATGAGGATAAATATATCCAAGTCCGAAAAGGAGGCGGATCGTTGTATATCAAAATCCAAAGTATAGATTGAAGAAAAATGATAAAGTCGTGGTCTTAATATGAAGAATCTCTCAAAAACGTCAAGTGAAGAAATTCCAAATATATGAAGAGAAGACCA
Source organism: Glebionis coronaria (assembly GCA_025667525.1). Lineage (NCBI taxonomy): Eukaryota > Viridiplantae > Streptophyta > Magnoliopsida > Asterales > Asteraceae > Glebionis > Glebionis coronaria. The sequence continues at coordinate 45,074,463 of CM046878.1, forward strand.
TAATTTCAAGAACGTCTTCTCAAGATTTGAAGTATGAAGTACATGCCAAATATCGGTCCGAGAAAGGTATCAAATCGTGAAACGAGTTATGCCAAGATATGAACTTAAGGAGATACACGAGAAGCCGTTTCAAAAGATTTTATCCTTCGGCTAACTATTGATCAAATCGTGCTACTTTGCTTTCAGACTAATAACTACTCAAATAAGTCAATATGAATCACTTGTGATCCATGACAAATAGTTAAAAAATGCTAGTAACCCATTTCCTTTTATAATAACTAGGATTGCAGGGAGAAAAAGTATTACGCCATTTGGACGTATGAGTAGTGTTAGCATTGTGACTTGTACCAACAATGATCTCGTTTTTGCACTTAGCATGGAATGTATGACAATCAAGGATGACGAAGTTTACTCTAAGGGACATTTACTTGTTTCTATTCTTTGACCCTAAAAGTCACTTTCGTGATGAAAATCATATGTTATGTCTTTACACATCTTCGTAGTATGTTGCAAGTCTTTTACTATTTAATAAAGGTTAATAAAATTGAACTTTGGTGATGCTTAGATACTTTATTCTAGCACTGCGTAAGGGCACGGCAATGGTTTAGTATGGGGGAGTGATGAGATGGCTTTTATACATGATCTCATCGTTCTTTTCGGGCTTTAAATGCATAAAAATGTCATAAAATACCATATATATGCTTGTGTTTGTTTACTTGTGTATTTTAGGTATGGATATCGTGAAAAAGACATAAGATCACAAGATATAAGGAAAAACGGACACAAGAAACGAAGCCTACAAAGAACCGGGCCCTAATTCATGAAGAATTCAACAAATACCCTTGAAGACTTGAAGACATACAATATTGATCCTCATTTATTGAAGAAATGACACTTAAAACCCTTGTATATTGATAATTACAAGTTTGGTCCTTTAAGTTTGTCAAAATTACACAAAAGGTCCTTCAACTTTGAAGAAATGGCAAGATTAGTCCCTCAACAATTCCAAATTGTCAATTATGGTCCCTCATCAAGCCAAATATACATTTAAGACCTTTGAAGATCAAGAATGTCCAAGATTAGACCTTGAATTATGCAAAAGTTCCAAAATTTACCCTTATAACTCTTTTGGAAAAGTCTCGTGCCAAAAATGTCAAGTGGTGAAAGATATTAACAAAAGGAAATTCGTTTTAGGACTGAATTACTTGTTTTACCAAAAATCCCAAAACACAAGGGCCAAATGTGTGCTATTGAAACATTTGAAACGAAATTGCGCCAAACAACTCACTTTCCCCCAATTTCAGATCAAACATGTTACTGTTTACCATTCTTCACCCCAGAATTTACACCAACTTAAACAAAGGGTAAATCTAAATTAACCTTACCCACACTTGATTCGCATGTGCAGAAACAAATCCCACACACAAAACCCTCAATCCCACTACTCCTTGGGCCCCACACTCAACCTCCTCAACCAATGAAAATGCAACTTAGCCTCCAAGTAATCTGACGTGTCCAAATCAACAGCCTAGGATCCCTGCTTCATATCAAAGCTATTTTAAACGGTTTGGATGCATTTGGACAACTCATTCCATCAAAACGTCTAGAAGACTCAAGGGCATTATAGAGAAATCACTTCTAGGGTTTGTGAATAGTGTTTAGCCAGGCATTTGCCTATAAAAGGAGACCTTAAAATGTGAGAGTCCTGTTAGGCACGTAATTATTCGTGTTTTTATTTCTTATATCCCTTCATTTTTCGTATAATAAATAGCAAAAATATAATTTTTTATGCATATATCGTTTATATTTGCTATTTATTATTGTAGGTACGAATAAATAAAGAAAAGGAGCAAAAAACGAAGAAAAAGATCAAAAACGGGCACGAGAAATGGAAAGAGCACGGGAAATCGAGTCCAACAGTGCATTCATATTTTTATTGAGCCGACCCGACATCATTTAAATGAGTCGGGCCGACCCAATATTAGTTAAATGGGCCGACCCAATTCTACTAACAAGAGCCCAACAATGAACAAGTGATGGCCCAGGAATGGAGAAAAGCCCACAAGGCCCATGAGATGGAAAAGAGTAGTAACCTGCGTACATAAGACGCAAAGGGATATACATATTCCACTGGGGAAGAGATCATATCCTAATTTGGGGGATCTCATTTTTTTTCCCTCCGTTTGCTTTTCATTAGGATAGAATCATTTATTTTCCTATGTTTTTTTAGATAGGATCAGATTTAGAATTTATTTAAAGCAAGTTCTCAAATTCTTATATAGTAAAAAAATCAAACGCAAATTTTTTTTTATGTCTTGTCTTACTTTTCATTTGCAGATTTAGTTATTTTTATAAAAACTTTGTGTTCAATTTTAGTTTAATGATAAAAAACTTGGCTATATTTTTTGTCGATGTGTTCCGATTTAGATACGGTGGGTCAACAGTTTCTTTCGTAGCTTATTGTCGTGGCTTATCAGTTGCTTATTAGGCTAAGTTTAGCTTATTTGTTGAAGCTTTTTAAGTTTTCATTCTTTGGTTTTATTAATCTGATTCTTTGCTTTTCACACCATATGTTGCTTTTGGTTATTTGGAATCTTGACAGTGAGTAAATAAGTAGTAGATATACAAAAAGTAATATAGTCATAAAAGAATTTGTTGATGGGTAGTCTTAGATCCCTTGCCATTTGGTTATATCTTTCTTTGCTTTACCACTGCTCCATTTTATTTTCATGATAATTCTTACTAAAGTTATTAATGATAGGTTAATTAGATTAGTTCATTTAGTAATAAGTTTTACTTAATCAATCATATTATTTTCAATCTTTCTAAAACGTTTTTTTTATACTTTGCTATAATATCAATTTTTTTTATCAAATAGTTTATACATTTTCCAAATTAGCTTTTATAAAATATTTTATATAATTTATATTTTAATTAAAAATAGTTTTTTTTCAATTAGTTTAATATGCCGACTAGTTTATTTGTCGTTAACGTTTTATGTCTTTTGATCTCGGGGTATACGGTTCATATCTTTTGGCGAGGAGCTTTACGAGTCTTTAAAGTTTAAAATTTGATTTGTTTTATCTTGGTAGTTAGTTGATAAAATTGACAAATTTATCGACTAATTAGTTTGATAATAACTTTGAAAATTTATAAACTTTAGATCTAATTTAGCTATTTGATCAGGTGATTAATTTTTCGTCTCCGGTTCGTCAATACGGGTTCTATTCTCTTATATCTTTCCTTGTTTTTTTTTAATTTCATTAGCTTAAATATATAGTTATTGTTGCCTTGTTGATGTTTAGCTTTATTGTCATAATTATAATAGTTTTAATTATTCTTGTTTAGTTTAGCATCTTTATTGTCATTAGCATTGTTTTTAGATATCTTTCGCTTTGCATTCGTAGTATAATTGTCGCTTTCATTATCTTTTAATATTTAGTCGTTAAGTCTAGTAGTTTTAAATATAAAGATAAAAACCTTTTCTATTCGAGCATTAAACTTGAGACATAAACGCGGATTTCCATTCACACTTTGTCGGAACTACGATAACCTTTCAGGTGTACGAAAACGACTGTATCAAGTCCCTTTGTTCCAGATTTTAGCTTTTAAATCTTTGTAATTCCTTTTTATGAAATAAAGTTTGAATTTCTGAAAATTTCGAATTCTAATCTGTTATTTATAAAAGTTTGGTGTTTGATAAGCTAAAATCTGAGTTCCATAATCTTGTTTGAAGGTTTTTGAGGCAAAGTTTTAGTTGATAAAGCTTGGGTTTCAAAAATCAGAAGTTTGGTTTATTTTGATCTCACTTTTGTGGTTTGTTCTTCTTAGCAGCTTGGAAGCTGGTACTTGTTCTGCTAGTACCTAAGCTCAAACAATCCAGGGCCTGGATGTAGGTCTTGGAGGTTTGCATCCTTCTCCCTTTTCATTTTCTCCTTTATTTTTCTGAATTTGGTGATTATTGCATGTTTATGCTTGAATCTGAGATATTATTGTTGAATCTGGTTTATTTGTGTTGATTTGATGTTTATGAGGTGTTATTAGTCTGATTTGTGGGTGAAATCTGCATGATCCTTTGAAAAATTGTGAAAACAAGTTTGAAAAGGGTGTTGGGGTTTACTGCATAAGTTGGGATTATGGCTTGTTAAGTTGTGGTTTATTGTTGGCAAGTGTTGGTGTCTGTTATTTGAGTGCATTTGTTCATCTGTTTGCAGGTTTTAAGGTTTGAAACACATAGATTCATAAAATAGGTCATAAAATCTTGTTTACTTGGTGAATTTGGCTGAGATTTAGGGGACACCTAGATCTAATCATAGACTAGGGTTAACAAGTGTTAAATCTAGGTTAACTACACTAGGGAAGAAGGATTTGAGGCCTGAAATTGGATCAAGTGTCAAATAGATCAGCAAACTTGTTTCTGCATATGTTCATTGTTCATCAGTAACTGTTTGTTCCTAGATCTTGTTGTTTGCTTTGATTCAGTGTTTGATTCAAGTTTCTTTGTGTTTATTCTTAGTTTATATAGCTTGTGTATGCATCCTGTTAAGTTTGGTTGGCTTATTCTTGCTAAATCTTCTTATTAAGTGCTTAACTGCTTATTTCCATGTCTGTGTGGTATCTGGTGACTGTTTGATCATATGTGGCTTATTGTGTGAACCAAATTCTGATTTTCTTGTTGCTATTGACTCCTTGTGATTCACTGATCACAAGGGTGCCTTTGTTTCCAATTGAATCCAACCAGAACTCTCTAAAAAGCTCAGTCAAATAGTCAAAGCAGTGGGAACTCCTTTCCCCTGCTAGTTACCACTGCTAGTGTAAAATTGGGTTTAGCTTATCAATAAGTTATAATAGCTTATTTTAACCAGCAACAACTTTGATTTTGTAATAGGTGCTCATTATTTGACCCATTTGTTCATACTGGAGCATTTGGTGGGTTGACTTTAGGGTTTGACTAGAAAACCAACTCCATTGACTTTTTCATAAGTAAATTAGTGCTTATTCTGGCTTATTGGTTGCGCTTATTGGAATTTTGTTGATTGTTTTGGCTTATTGAGTCCATTTGTGATCTTTTGCAAGTTGAATCAAGTCCTGAGGTGCCTTATTTCTCAAAAATGACTATTTTGTCTTTTAGTGAAATAATACTTTGCATATTTCTGGCTTATAGAGTGTGCTTTTTCAAAATTTCTTTTTACAGATCTCATAAGCATCCCAAAAGAAGGTTGTGTGTCAAATTAGAGCTTATGGCATTGGCTTATTGCTTAATGGGGTGAAAAGCCCAATAAGAATAAGCTGTGTGCTTAATAAGCTGTGATTAGCTTATATTCAACTTTTGGGCCTTTAGAGTTTTGTTCTTAGAATTGAATTTTAAGTCAGATAGGTCTTTTCCAAGTCAATTGGGCCAAGTTTGACTTTTTGGGCCCAAAAGCCCATTAAGGTTGACTGTTTTTGGTTTTGGCCCATTTGAGGGCCCAATATGGGTATTCTGGTCATTTCACTTTGATTTTCTGATTATTTAGGTTAAAATAAACTAGTTTGCAAGTTTTTAGAATTTTTTATAATTTTTGGATTTTTAATATTATTTTAATATTATTTTTCAAATTTCACATTTTCCAACTTTATACATTTTTCTTAGCTTTATTACATTAAAATAGGAATTTAGCAACTTTTAGAATAATTTTATCTCTTTTAGATTAATTTTTAAATTATTTTAAGTTTTAATAGTTTTTAAATCATTTTAAATAGTTTTTATTAGTTTAAAAATTTCTAAAAATAGTTTTTAATCTTTTTAGGTCATTTTAGAAGTTTACCAATTGAAAAATCTTTATTTGGGCTTTTTGATAATTTATTTGATTTTTAGGGCTTTAATTAGCATTTAAAAATTGAATATTTAATTATTTAAAAGGTTTGAAAAAGTTTTGATCATTGGTAAACTCTTAGTTATTTATTTTGATTTTTGTTGAATTTTTGGTAATTTTTAGAATTAATTTTTATTTTTGTAGTTTTTAAGGTTTTACGTTTTAACTTTCTAGTAGTAATTTTTACGTCTTCGTCATCTTCTTTTCTCATGCCTTTCTAAACCAATCATTAATCACAAACATTTAACAAGTTTTTCACACACATATACCTCCTTGGGAAACGAAGTTGTCGAGTAATTCTCAACCAACACCAAAATCAACTACCCATGTCATGCCTACTGATGATGAAGAGGATGATGATGATCACGATTTGGAAATCGCTCAAATGCGTGAACTTCCATTCTTTGGAGTACCTATTCCCGACCATAATCAAGCCGGGTCGTACACCTCAGAGGAAGCTCCTACTACGGTCTACTCCAATCCACGTATTCGTGAACATGAGAGCAAGTGGAAAAAGGATAATCCTATAGATTCTATTATTGGTGACCCTAATCTTCCGGTATCCACACGAAGTCAGTTACAAGAAAGTGCAATGTTTTGTCATTTTGATGCTTTTCTCAGTGAAGTTGTACCTAAGACGTGGCAACAAGAATTTACCCAATCTTGTTGGATAAAAGCTATGCAAGAAGAACTTAATGAATTTGTACGTCTTGAAGTATGGGAACTTGTCCCATGCCCGGATCAAGTGCAGTTACTCACTTTGAAATGGGTTTACAAGGTGAAACTCGACGAGTTAGGCGGAATATTAAAGAACAAAGCTCTACTAGTAACTCGTGGATACAAGCAATTATTAAGCATCGAATTTATGGAATCCTTTGCACCTGTTGCCCGTTTGGAAGCTATTAGACTATTCCTTGCATATGCAGCCTACATGAATATGATCATCTATCAAATGGATGTGAAGACGACATATTTTAATGGTGAAATCAAGGAAGAGGTCTATGTTCAACAGCCGGATGGTTTTGTGAATCCTAAATATCCTATTCATGTGTACAAGCTTAAGAAGGCTCTCTATAGGTTGAAGCAAGCTCCACGTGCATGGTATGATCTATTGTCACAATTCCTCATTATGCAAGGCTTCGCTAAAGGAAAGGTGGATCCCATTGTTGATCCCAAACTTAGATCGATTTAGTTTGGGATCAACAAGTGGTATCAGAGCTTGTTGAGGAACTTTGATCTAAAAGAACACAAAAACCCTAAATCGCCAAAAACCCTAATTTTTAAGAAACCCTAAAATTCAAATAACATGTCTACTCCAAAGTTAACCTCCTCCTCGAGCCATAACATTAAGATCCCCATGCTAGACCCATATAACTTTGAGTTGTGGAAGTTCAATTTTGAGCAGTATCTTTAAATCCATGACCACACCCTATGGGAAATCATTGAATATGGAAACACATTCAATAAGGCTGCCAAGATCCAAGCTGCTATCACTCTAAGATCAACTCGAGGCTCAAGTGCTGAGGATCGAAAAGAAAAACCTGAAGATGGAAGAGCTGTCTTAGTTGAGGACATTGCAAAGAGAAGGAATGACATGAAAACTCTAAGCATCCGCAAACTTTCCTTGGGACAAGCAAATCAACACAAGTATAGAGGCTATGAGTTTGCCAAATATCTTTGGGCAGCCCTTCAAGTTACTTATGGTGGTAATGATGATACTGCCTCAGAGAAAAGGAAGCAACTCTTGCATGAGTATGCTGTGTTCAAAGCCCTTCCCAATGAAAAGCTAAGTAGAGTGAGAAGCAGACTTCTTGACATTACAAGAAAGTTGTCGTTTATGGGAATAGTACATGATGATGCTGATATCATCACCACTTTCCTTAAAAGTATTGGTGATGCATGGAAGATTGAAGCAAGGTCTATGATTGCTAATAATACTCACAAAAGTTCCGCTTTTGATAACGTCTATAATAAACTAAGGATTGTAGAGAGTGAAATCCTTTTGGATCAAGGAAGCAAGTCTACTAATGGAAATATGGCCTTCTTCTCACATAGTGAAGGTCAATTTGATCAAAGGGAGTCATACATGCACCCCGTTACTGGATCACCTTATGTCAACTTTGGATCAAGCTTCGTCAGCGCCTCACATTCAGACGCTGACACATACAATGTTGACTCACCAAGAGTTAAGCCTGCTGGTATTGATCTAGATACAGTGTGTGCATACATTTATTCATTGCCCAATGGTTCAATGATTACATATGAGGACCTTGAGCAAATTAGTGATGAGCATTTGGAAGAGATGCACATAAAGTGGAATATGGCACTTGCAAGCATAAGGGCCAACAGATGGAATAGAAGATTCAGGAAGAAGATGACTTTTAATGCTAAAGACACTGCTGGGTTTGATAAATCCAAGGTTTAGTGTTAAAATTGCCATAGAATGGGTCACTTTATGAGAGAGTGTAGATCTCCAAGAAGATCTGATGCTGGAAAGCCTTCAAGCCAAATCGTCAAGGTTGAAGATACAAAAGCTATGGTTGCCATGCAAGAAATTGATGGTGTTGGCTGGGATTGGAGCTTTTTGGCCAAGGATGTGGAAGAAAACAAGGCTCTGGTTGCAGAAAAGGAAGAAGAGGAGCATGTCCACTATGCTCTCATGGCACATTCTTTATCTTCATCAGACAATGAGGTATATGATGATGCATTTTGTAGTAAGGGTTGTCGTCTAAACACTAAAAAGCTTATTAAAGAAGTTTTAAAATTAACATCAGATGCTTTTGATGAAAAATGCAAGTTATCTAATTATCAACATGCTCTTACTCAAACTGAAAAGACTGTGGCTGAATACAAGAAAATGGAGCTTGACCTAAAAGATCAAATCAATATTTTGACTCATGATCTAAATGCTAGTGTTGAGGTTAGGGACATCTTGGAGAGATCCAATGGTGTTTTACAAGCTAAGTTAGATGAGGCTATAAAAAACAAAGATAATGTAGATCTTAAAATTCAAAAATTTGATAAAGCTTCTCAAACCCTAGAAAAATGTGTGAGTGAACAAAGGGATTCTAGGGATATTAGTGGGATTGGGATGAAAGAATATGCTAGTGTTCAACCACCTGCTGGGAACTTCTATGGTGTCCTTAGAAAGTATTTGTCTTGGACAGGTATACCAGAACTCCAAGAAGAGGAATTTATTCCTCCACCAAGAGTTGTTACTCCAGTAGAGGAGTACAAGCAGAAATTGAATGATTTGGACCAATGGAAGAAAGCCAACCCTACTTTGTTTGTTAAGGGTGGCATGCTTAGTGACAGCCCAAATGAGTCAACACCTATAAAAGTGACCAATCCTAGTACTGGAAAGACTATTGACCTTGGCTTAAACGTTTATAGAAAACCTAGTATTAAATATGCAGAAATGTATAGAAAACATAGGTCACCAAAAAGTCAAGTTAGTGATAATGGGACAGGTTTCTTTTCATCTAGACCTAGAGTTATGTCTAGAAAAGCCTGTTATACTTGTGGAAGATTTTCACATTTGGCTTATAAATGTGTCAATGCTTCAAAGGTCAACGCTGATAGAAAGTCAACCATGGTCAAACCCTAACCTTTTGTCCAGCAAAGTTCACAAGTCATTAGACCAGCTCCATTCTTTACTAAAGGGTCTAATACTTATGGACAAAGGCCTTTTCAAAAGACCAATACATGGTCTAACAGACAATGGGTTCCTGTAGAAAACCCTAGGTTCAACGCTGATAAAGGTAATTTCAGCGTTGTCAAGAACAATTTTAACGCTGACAGGAATGTTTCCAACGCTACTAGACCAAGTAATGCCAAATACTTGCAACCAAAGGAAAAGGGGTCTAAAGCTTCTTCTAGGTTATCTGTGAGACCTAAACAAGACCAAAACCCTAATTCAGATAGGATTTCTATGACTTGTAACATATTTCATTACATTTTAAAGGTCATAACTAAACTAATTGGGGTTAACTGGGTGTTTAATCCAAAAAGGGATGAACAAGGGGTTGTTATGAGGACTAAGTCTGTTCTTGTTGAACAACCAACTGAATCCAAGTCTACACAGGCTTGGGTTCCCAAAGAAAACTAATTTGTTTACTTTATGTGCAGGGCATTCAAAAGCTGGTTAATGATTATGGCTATTGGGATAGTGGATGCTCTAGGCACATGACGGGGAAGGAATATTATCTGACAAACTTTACCCCCATTAAAGATGGTGACAAAGTGTACTTTGGAGGCGGATATGGAACTATCACTTGCAAAGGCACTCTTCTCACCAACAATTTGCGTTTTGAAAACGTATTTCTGGTAAAAGAACTCGATTACAGTCTGTTTAGTGTATCACAGATGTGTGATAACAAAAATAAGATTCTTTTCACTGATACTGAATGCTTGGTGTTAAGCAAAGATTTTAAAATACCTGATGAGAAATTCATTGATTATAGAACACCTAGGCATAAGGACATTTATAATGTAAATCTTATTGGAATTAAGATGAATAATAATCTGTCATGTCTTTATGCTAAGGCTTCAGTTGATGAGAGTAATCTTTGGCATAGGAGGTTAGGGCACATTAATTTCAAGAACATAAATAGACTTGTGAGACATGTTTTAGTTGATGGTTTGCCTGAAAAGGCTTTCCACAATGACCATTCTTGTGTTGCATGCCTTAAAGGCAAACAGCACAAAGTCTCCTTTAAGTCTAAACCTGTGCACTCTAGTTCTAAACCACTTCACTTGCTGCATATGGACTTGTTTGGTCCAACTAATATAGAAAGCTTAAATGGTAAATCCTACTGTTTTGTCATCACTGATGATTTTTCTAGATTTACTTGGACTTTCTTTTTAGCTTTAAAAAGTGAACTGCTGATGTTTTGATTAACTTTATTACCCAATTAGAGAAAAACACTAGGAATGAGGTTAAAATGCTTAGAAGTGATAATGGTGGTGAGTTTAGAAATAAGCTGTTAGATGACTTTTGTGCCAAGAAAGGGATTACTCGACAGTTTAGTATAGCTAGAACCCCACAACAAAATGGGGTGGCTGAAAGGAAGAATAGAACACTCATAGAAGCAGCTAGGACAATGTTGGCTGATGCTCACTTTCCCATTGCATATTGGGTTGAGGCTGTAAATACAGCTTGTTATGTTCAGAATAGGGCATTAATCAACAAGATCCACAACAAGACACCTTATGAGCTATTTTGGAGTAGGAAACCTAATATTGGTTTTCTTAAACCCTTTGACTGTCATGTAGTTGTTTTAGACACTAGTGATGCCTTAGGAAAGTTTAGTGCTAAAGGTGATGAAGGCTACTTTATGGGTTATTCGGTGCAGAGTAGAGGATATAGAGTTTACCTTAAGAAAGAAAAACGTATACTTGAAAAGGTACATGTTAGGTTTTTAGAAAGTAAACCCAGTGATCCTGAGAGTGGACCAAATTGGTTATTTGACTTGGAACCTCTATCTAGAACTTTGAATTATATGCCTGTTACTAATCTAGACATTGTGAAGGTGACTTCAAATGTTGTGGAAGAACCAATAGTTGAAATTTCAGGTATACAGGTTGACAAGGAGGTTGGATCACAAGCAGACAAATCAGCACCCATACTTGAGTATGCTACCATTCTTAAATGGACAGATGCATTTGCTGCTGCTGCTGCTGGAAAGGAAAAAGGTGGTCCACAAGTATCACCAGTTGAAAACATGCATGAATCTTCAAGCGCTGATAAAGGAACATCTGGCACTGACAAGACCAATTCAAGTGTTGATGGCTCAAACGTTGACAGCCCTAATTCAGGCGTTGACAACTCTTTTGACCATTTATTCTCTTCCAGTGTTTTTGAACAAGGTGAACCTTCAAATAGACATGGAGAGATTCATTCAGATGATGATGGAAGAGAATTTGAAGAAGATATTAAAAACTTGGAGACTGAGATTGATGATAATACAATAATTGCCAGTATTCACAAGAAGGTTGATACCTCTCTTGTTCAAGCATGTTTGCTTGCCTGTTTTTAGTCACAACAGGAACCCAAGAAAATTTTTGATGCTCTCAAGGAACCAAGTTGGATGGAAGCAATGCAAGATGAGCTTCACCAATTTGCTATTCAAGATGTTTGGGAGTTAGTTGATTGTCCTAGACATCTCAGACCTATTGGGACAAGATGGGTTCTTAGAAACAAAAAGGATGAGAGAGGAATTGTGGTCAGAAACAAGGCACGTTTAGTTGCTCAAGGCTATACACAAGAGGAAAGGATAGACTATGAAGAGGTTTTTGCACCTGTTGCAAGGATTGAGGCAATAGGATTTTTCTAGCCTATGCTTCCTGCATGGGATTTACAGTCTATCAATTGGATGTGAAGATTGCTTTTCTTTATGGCACAATTGCAGAGGAGGTTTATGTAATGCAGCCTCCTGGTTTTGAAGATTCAGAACATCCAGACAAGGTGTATAGAGTGAAGAAAGCTATGTATGGACTTCATCATGCCCCAAGAGCATGGTATGGCACATTGTCCACCTATCTGGTGGAAAATGGATTCAAAAGGGGCACCATAGATCAAACTTTGTTTACAAAGAAGACTGGTAAGGATTTCTTACTTGTTCAGGTTTATGTGGATGATATCATCTTTAGTTCTTCAAGTCCAAAGATGAGTGAGGACTTTTCCAAGCTCATGACAGACAAGTTCAAGGTGAGTGCAATGGGAGAGATAAACTTCTTTCTAGGGTTATAAGTTCAGCATAAAGAAGATGGTATCTTCATCTCTCAAGACAAATATGTAGCAGAAATCTTGAAGAAGTTTGGCTTTTCTCCACATGAGAAACGGGCTAGCACACCCATGGATAGGGAACACCCTTGGGGAAAGGTTGGAGATGGAAAAGAGGTTGATGTCAGGCATTATAGTTCAATGATTGGATCATTGATGTATCTCACAGCTTCAGGACCTGACATTATGTTTGATGTTTGTGCATGTGCACGCCATCAAATGACTCCCAAAGAGTGTCATCTTCATGCTTTCAAAAGGATTTTTAGGTATCTTAGGTGCTATCCCACCTTGAGATTATGGTATCCAAAATATTCTCCATTAGAGCTTATTGCCTATTCAGATAGTGATTATGGTGGTGAAAAATTTGATAGAAAATCCACAACTGGTGGATGCCAATTTCTTGGGAGTAGGTTGATATCTTGGCAATGCAAGAAACAAACAGTGGTGGCCAATTCTACAACTGAAGCATAGTATGTAGCTGCTGCTGCTTGTTGTGGACAAGTCTTATGGATTCAGAAACAGCTATTGGATTATGGGTATAATTTCATGCATACCAAGATTTTTGTAGGTAATAATAGTACTTTATGCATTATTAAAAATCCTGTACATCATTTTAAAACAAAACACATAGATATTAGACATCACTTCATAAGAGATTGTTTTGAAAAAAGTTTAATACAACCAGATAGGGTTGACACAGAGGAAAATGTGGTTGATTTATTAACTAAACCTTTTGATACTGGGAGATTTCAATACTTGGTAACAAGTATTGGAATGATCAATCTTACTTAATATGTGTTTTGGGAACTTCTTGTAAAAGTATGTACATGATATGCATTGTTATTGGTCTTTGTACAAAATTAGATTTTCCACTTTATTTGTCTAACGCTGACAAAGTTTATTTTAACGTTGATAAGTGTTAAACTGACGTTGTCAACAACATGTTAGTTTTGTGGTTTTTGATCTAATTATGCAGGCGTTGTTAGCATTGTACAAATGGATACAGAGTTGCTTATGGATTCTTGGAGCATTATTGGAGCATGTTCAAGTTTATGGATGATGGTTGGAATATTTATATTCCTATCTTGACTTAAAGTTTTATTGCATACATTTTTTTAGCAACTTTTATATCTTATTTTAAGGGGAGGTTTTGGAAACCTTTAGGACTTTTTGGGTATTCATATAATACTCTTATCACGATTCTAGATTGTGTCCACTGGTGAGTACGAATTAGTTTACTAAATTGTGAGGCACTGTAGCATGCAAAGTTGATATACTATGCACGCTGCCAAGACTTTTTGGCCTAGATTTGGATGTGGTCTGTTGGGAGACTTGGGTATGGTTTTTATTGGGCTAACCTGGGAAGTTACAAAGGATTTTGTGAGATAACTTCACTGTTAAGAACTTTGGTTAACAAGGGACACTTGAGGAAAATTATGTCTATCTTGCTTAAGCAAGTGTGCATGATTGGACAGTGCTTGCCACCCTATAGTAATTTTAATTCTATAGGTTATCTTCACTAGGATAAATTACTTTGTTAAGGTCCTTTTTCATTTTTATTCTTTTTATTTTTGGTCATTGACATTTTTATTTCCAAACGTTGTTAGGACCAATTTTGGCGTTGACATGGCAAATTCCAACGTTGACAAGAACATAGTCGTTGAGCGTTGTTGCGTTATTTTTTACTATTGATTAATAATGGGTCCTAACCAATTGTTATTTTTGACGAAAATATGAGCCGTAATTTTAGGAGTTGGTAACTTTTTATTAATGCACAAGATAAGTTATATATTTTTCAAGATTTTAATCATTATATTTTGAAAATAGTGCCTCATTTTTTACCAATCACATGTGCTTATCTCTCCTATATATTTGGCTCATTCTTTTGAAACAGGGTAACTACTTATTCTTGTCTAACTAAATTTTCACACACATTCATCTTTCATAACATTTAACACAACTTTCTACATCAATGGCGCCTAAGTTTAAACCGAGTGATTTGGTATTGGGGTTTAGAAGTCAGCACAACATGGTTGCTTATATAGAGGCTGACAACACTCTGTTTCCTCAATATACTCAGATGGTGGAGTATTTTAATGCATCCCCCATAAGGTATGCACTTTCTTATGCTCCTCTTATCCCTATCACTCATATTAAGCAGTTTTGGAATACTGTCACTTCCTCAATGGTTAATAATGTGACTACATTGACTGCTACAGTCCATGGGCTTCCATGGGTGGTTACTGAAGCCTTGCTTCGCCAGGCTTTGCATCTTAATGATGCAGATGGTATAACCACCCTACCCATTGGTGAGCTAGAACAAGGACTTCAAGCTTTGGGTTATCCTTTACTTGAAGAGGGAACTTTAAACAAATATTCAAAACAGGAATTTCCCCCAGCTTAGAAGTACTTAATACATGTCATTCTTCATTGTTTGAGTCCCAAATGTACTGCACACAATGAAATTAACAGATCAATTGGGAGTGACATTGTGTGTATTGCTACTAGGCAAAAATATAATGTTTCTAAAATGATTTTTGATGGCATGTGTAAAAACAAGGGTAGCAAGATGACTCTTGCTTACCCAAGATTTTTTCAAATGGTTTTTGATGCACAAAGATATTGCACCAGGGATCATGATGATTTTTATACGATCCCTGTGCAAAAGAAAGCAATTTTTGGAAAGATGAATTCCCCCCACACAGTGACTTACCCCTTACCCAAGCCATGCTTGTTGTTATTGCAGCAGCGAAACCTCAACCAGACCCAAAACCACAACAGACCCATTACCTGAACCATCACCATCACCCCAGCATATGGAAATTGACCAAGACCCCTTCAACGTTGACACGTTAAATGTTGGTGTTGACACTTCAAATCCAAACGCTGACACCGTCTTACAACAAACCCAAACAACCCTTAACCTCCAAACTGAAACCCAATCCACATCATCCTCTTCACCCCCAGACTTTAGGGTGGAAAAACGCCAAAGGACTACTAGAGTGTTCTCCTCTAGTGGTCCTATCCATGTTGCAAAAAGAACAATCACCACAAGTGTGGTTGGTGACATGGGTGGGGCTAGGACTATTGGTACTAGCTTAGATGCAGACCAAGCCAGTCCTAACATCATTAAGACCCCATCCATGCCCCATGACTCTACTTTGGGAGGTCAAATTCCCATTCTAGAGGAGGGCACATTGGAACCCTATACATTGTTGGAATTGACGACGGTCTGCATTAGCTTGCAAAAGCAAAATGCAGAGCTTGTACATACTGTCTCTACACAAGCCTTGAACTTAAGAAATTGAGGGAGAGGATTGTTGCTTTAGAAGCTGCTAACACTAGGAGAAGGCAGACAAGGGTCCTTTCATCAGGGGAGGATTCTTATAAATGGGAGGAAGCTGGTATTGAACAATTTAATGCAAATGACAAACGCTTAGGTGGTTCTATTGGTGTGGAAATGGCTGAAGCATTGACCAGCTTGAAGGAGAGGCCAGTTATTGATGTTTCATTGGCTACTCCAACAAAGATTTCGTTTATGGAGATGCTGGAACAGGTTTCTAAGCCAAGCGCTGACAAGAGTAAGTTGAGCGTTCACAGACAGGATTTTGACGCTGACAAGTCAAGCGCTGATAGGAGTAAGTTAGGCGTTGACAAACAGGTTTTGGACGTTGATAGACCTGCAGGAATGATTGATGTATCCCAGTCATCAGCTATCATCAAAGATGTGTCTACACAGGTACCATCATCATCTTTACCCATCATTGTTATATTAGATAAGGGTAAAGGGATTATAGGAGAAACAGTGGTTCCCAAGGATGCAGCCCAAGTAAAATGTGATTCCATGTTGGCTGCACAACTTGAGAAAGAAGAAAGGATGAAGGAAACTGCTATTGAGAGTAAGGAAAGCAGTGGTGATAAGAGTACAGATTCAAGTGTAATGATTATTGAAGAACCAGAGAGGCTTGAATATGGTGATGAGTTGGCAAGGGAAAATCCTACATAGTTGAAGAATCAGGTGGATTATGAGATGCCTGAAGTTGCTCAAATGTACTTTGCATGGGAGAATAATGTGATGGAAAATCCAGACATGACCTTGTCAGATCAAATTTGGGGTTTGGAGATTCTACTAAGAGTTCAAAGAGATTTCAAAGTGATTTTGAAATATAAAGCTAGCAAAGTTCTTCCACAGACCAAGACAAAAAGAAGGGAGCTCTATTACATGTTGCTCAGATGTCATCAACCAGGTTAGACTTTTAGAAAGTTGCAGGGATTTTCCTTTGATGAATTAGAATATAAGGCTTATCCTATATGGGCAAAGGTGCAAGAACAGAACACTATTAGACTTCTTTCAGATGAAAGAAAAGAAGAACTTGCAGAAGAGATGGAGATCCAAAAGGCTTTAGTTACATCAAGACCATTGAAGAAGGGAGTTCCACTTGAGTTTCCAGAAAATTTGGATAGAGTGAATCCTAGTGAAGCTATTATTAGGAAGACTATTAAGCTCTCACCCTTGGAAGCTTCACAGATGGTAGAAGTGTTACCTCATGATTCCAGAAACCCTATAGTTAGCTATGAGGAAGATACAAGTAGGTTTTGGATGATTGGCAGATATGGGAAGAAGGTACACACTTTTACTACTCTTATGTCTTTGTTTGCAAGCCTGGATAGGGAAGACTTGGCAGACCTTTGGAGGTTGATGCAGGCCAAGTATGAGACTGAAGCACCTACTTTAGTCATTGGAATAAAGATTTGGTCAACATTCAAGAGAATGTGTGCACCAGATGAAGAAGATCCAGTTTGGAAGGATCTTGATGATGATATCAGTGGACTTCAATGGCGTTTATATTCAGCAGATGGTGTGTATCATTTAAGTACTACAAAGTTTTCTGAGTATCTTCTTGTGGATGCTGAGTATCCTATGTCCAAAGAAGTTTTGAAGAAAATGATGGCAACACAGCTGGAGATGGATTATTCAAGTGACGTTGCCAAAGATTTGATTAGGTTTATTTATTTCTATTTTGATAAGATTTGTAAGAATCCTCCTAGTACTTAGTTTTTATTCAGAAACTTGATCACTAGAGTAGATATCAAGTTTAGGGGAGGATTATTGGGAATAAAATATAGCTAAGACACTTGGACGCTAACAAGAGGAATTTGGACGTTGATAGGAAGAAATCAACCGTTGAAAAGACAAGCGTTGACAGGACGAAGTCAAGCGTTGATAAGAAGAAGTCGAGCACTGATAGAATACTTAGTCTATACGTATTATGTTTCTAGTATGTTTCTAGTAAAGATATGTTTGACAATGTATTTCTTATGTTTATCTTTACCTAAAATAGCTGATACGTGGACTCTTGTAAAAGGTTCCTTAATCTATAAAAGGAGGCCTTTAGGTTTCGTTCAATATATGTTTTTCACACTTTCATTGTACGCAAGTTCGATTAATCGGTCAAAGTGAAAGTTTGGTTTATCTTGTTTGTGTGTTCTTGTTTAAGTATTAATTCCGCATAATACTTGAATTGTTTCATATACAACAAACTTTCTATACGTGTTTAACTTGATTTTATCTCGTTTACGCAAACTAAATCGATCTAAGTTTGGGATCTACACCCACGCTGTTCATTCAGAAACGAGGTAAAGATATGATTATGGTACAAATATATGTTGATGATATTATATTTGCAGCCTTGACCCAAACCTTATCCGATGAGTTTGGGACACTCGTGTCTTCCAAGTTTAAGATGTCAATGATGGGAAAGGTATCATTCTTCTTAGGACTTCAGATATCTCAGAGTCCCAGAGGCATCTTTATCAATCTATCCAACTATGCCCTTGAATCGCTTAAGAAGTATAATATGGAATCTTGCGACCCCGTGGATACTCCAATGGTGGAACGAACTAAGCTTGATGCAGATCCACATGGAGTTTCCGTTGATCCGACACTTTATCGTTAAATGATCGGTACCCTTCTGTATATCACAGCTAGTCGACCTGATCTTCAGTTTGCTATATGTATGTGTGCTCGGTATCAAACTCGGCCTACTGAATTACACTTAGCTACTGTTAAACGGATCATTCGGTATCTTAAAGGAACCATTAATCGGGGACTTTGGTATTCGAAGGACTCTTCGATTGCACTTATGGCATATGAAGATGTGGATCACGAGGGTTGTCAAGATACAAGGTGTAGCACGAGTGGAACTTTGCAACTACTAGGAGATCGACTAATCAGTTGGGCATCTAAAAGGAAGAAAAGCGATGCAATTTCAAGTACGGAAGCAGAATACATAGCTATGTCTGGTTGCTGTGCTCAAATTCTTTGGATGAGATCCCAATTAACCGACTATGGTCTAGGTTTCAACAAGATTCCGAGTATTGTGACAACAAAAGTGCAATTACCTTATGCTGCAACAATGTCCAATTCTCCCGGTCGAAGCATAGTGACATTCGCTACCACTTCATCAAGGAGCAAGTCGAAAATGGAGTGATCGAGCTTTACTTTGTCCGATCTGAGTATCTATTGGCTGATATTTTCACAAAGGCTTTAGATCGCGCTCGAATGGAATTTTTGGCCGACAAGCTAGTATTGAGAACATTCTCGCCCGACACTCTAATGGAATTGGCAGATGAAGCGAAATAATAGTGGTGGTAAACTATCTCCGTATCCTTGGTGATCATCTGTATATATTGTTTATATTTTTTTCCACAAAAGCAAAATACAAAAATATAAAACCATATAAAAACCATAAAAATTGAAAAATTTAGAAAAATTCAAAAACATTTGTACTTTATTTTTCAAAGGCATGTCTTTTGGTACGATAATATTTACGGCCTTAGAAATGTCGATTAATATTGACACGACGCCATAAATATAGTTCGTACAAAAGTTGTAAATATTTCATAAAACATGCCTATATGGCTTGTAGTTATTTCAGACTGCAACCCATTTTTCATATTAAAGTCAAGTATTTCTTATGAAAGATTTGGCTCATCAACGGGAATTAATTTTCTCGGGCACGGTTTACTTTATAAACATTTAAGGGATTGTGTTTACGTTATAACACAATCTAACACGGATACATGTACGTATCAGTGCATTTAATCTCTACAACCATAGCACTCTACAATTGGTATCTACATACTCGACGAAGCGACTACTCAAACGACGACTACAACTCTTTCAATAGAACACGGGTCAACAATTGAGGGGGATCAGTTGTCAAGCATTCAGAATATTTGATGCCGAACGTGCCAAGTTCACAAATTGGTGATAACACAACAATACCAATCGTACATGTGGTGTCAAGAGATGACTTCAGACGTGACAAGGCGACCAACATTTGCCGACAAGAACCATTTGATCTTATCATATGATGTTCTCATCAATCAGGTCCAACCTTGTAAATTTACTCTTATATGGTGGATATGTGATTACTTTACAAATCAGTATTGATTAAATGATTTTGCTAGTTAAAAAGTTCGTCTCTCGATTCAATTCGAATTGATTACCAGTTGAAAGTGTGACTCAGTCGTCTTTGGTGGATAAGAGAAAAGGTGTCGTTGTCTAAAACTAATTAAAGATAAAAAATAAAGCTTTAAAAGAAAATGACAAAATATAAAAGAAATGAACTAAAAATTAAAACGATTGACAAATAATAAAGAAACGATATTAAAAACAAATATTAAAACTAAAAAATTAATAAAAATAAAACTAAAAGAAGAAATTAACTTTCGACTTGAAAATAAAGTTTACCTAATGAAAAAAGAGGAAATAAAACTAAGTGGCTACTTTAAAACTAAACGAGGCAAAAGCTAAAGCGGGCACTAAATAAAAGATAAAACTTAAACTTTTCGAAAAAATACTAATACTAAAAATTGACGAAAAATACAACTAAAAATACGTGACTTTCACAAATAAAAGCGGAACAACTTTCAGATTAAACTAAACGATTACGGAACAATATTAATAAATAAGTAAGCAAGCAAGCACCCTGCTTAAGCAAGCAACCAAACAGCTCATTTTGGCGGGAAAATGGGAAGCAAGTAGGCAAGCTTGCATGTCAAAGTTATACTTATACGGAATCTTTGTTGTTTTCCAACTATCCAGGAAGTTATTTTGACTTTTATCCGGGAAATGGTTACTAGTTGTTATTCGGAATGACTTTTCAAGTTATACGGAATATGGTCTAATGCTTCTTATCCGGGTTCCATGATTTAGAAACTATCCGGGATATATTTTTGTTTACTATCCGGGTTTAGTACTTTTTGGCTCTATCCGGGATAACTGTTTTGGGTCTTATCCGGAATACTAATTTTAGCTAACTATCCGGAATATGTAAAAAAATCCTTATCCGGGATACTGGGGTTTATAAACCCGGATAACATAAAAAAATTCAGATAAGCTAAAAACCAAAAATATGCTAAAAACTAATAAGCACTTGACCAAAACTTAAACCAAATAAGTTTTAAGAAAAACTAAATAAGCCAAAATTTAAAAAACTTTTAAAAACACTAAATAATAAAAATATTTAAAATCAACTTTTTATAAAATAAACTAATAATCACTTAATTAAAAATAAGAAAATAAGAAAATAAGCACTAAACAATTAAGCTATAAAAATCAAACACTAAAAGATCAGTAAGCACAATCAAACACAAACATCAATCAATCAAAGAACATGCTTAACAAACTACATGATTATCAAAATTAAACAAGATTTAAAAGATTAAGAAAGGAAGAATAAGAATAATGAATTGAAAAAGCTTGAAATTAAGATGATTAAAGATTCAAATTATAAGATTAATGAAATAAAGCTTGAAAAACATTAAGAAAAGCTAGAAAAGTAATATTACACTAATCCTACTCCTAAAACTAATCTATCTACTCTAAAAATGACTAACACCTCCTAATGACATATTAGGAGGGTTTATATAGGAGGAGGAAAATGTGTTGGAGCTTTCTTCTTTCTTTCTTCTTGTCGCGACTCGATTTAAATTCTTTGTTTTTTCTCGAAGTCGTCTTGGGATTTGTCGATATAAATTTAACTCGTCTTATTATTTTCTTCATTTATTAGACTTGAGTTCTTCGACTTCATTAAACTTCCGTCTTTAGACTTTTTCCTCGATAAATCTTCAGAATAGGCCTTGGACTTCCGTTCTTTTTGCACTCTTGATCTTTTGACTTCGTCTTTTGTCTTTTTCTTCGATAAAAGCCCGTGAAAGACCGTGTTTTCTCCCCTTTTCACTTTTTGATCCTAAATCACAACAAAAACACAAACCACGCATAATTCCGACATTTACGACATAAAATACACGTTTTAGCTTGGTTATTGTTATAATTAAGTGGTAAAAGGATGGGTGTTTTCACACCTATCAAATCCCCTACACTTGACCATTGCAATGCCCTCATGCAATGCATTAGTTACAAAGCAAGATTTACATTTTCCATCATAATTAACCCACCTTGGCCTTTATTAAACATAAGAAATAATTTAAAGGAAGAAAAACAACTAAAGAGATTAAAGACTTACATTAGGGTATTGGAAATGTCATGAATGTTTATCATCATCAAGTTTCACGTTCTCTATACCAAACTTAAAAACGAGATCATTGTTATTATAAGTTAGCAAACTAACACAAATTCATGTGGCCCAATTATTCACTTAGACTCCCTTATTCCTAGGTGTATCTCTTATATTTTATGATTGTCTTGAATGATCACGAGGATGCATTGTTGACTTATTTCGATAGTTATTAGGCTGAAAATAAAGTAGGACGATTTAATTAATAGTTAGTTAAAGGACAAAATCTTTTAAAACTGCTTCTCGGGACCTCATAAAGTTCATATCTTGGCACAACTTGCTTCACGATTTGAGACCTTTCTCGGATCGATATTTGGCATTGACTTCATACTTTAAATCTTGAGAGACTTTCATGAAATAATGGTCTTCTCTTCATAATAGGAATTTCTTCACTTGAACTTTTTGAGAGATTCTTCATATTTGGACCACGAATTCTTCATTTTTCTCCAATCTTTATTTGGGATTTTGGTATACAATGATCCGCCTCCTTTTAGGACTTGGATCTATATATTCTCATACCTTGTTAGGGTCTTTTCGGATAGATTTCTCCATGATCTTTACGGGAGTATTTGCTTTTCGTCGTGTGTCTCGATCCTTCATATTGATTTTTGATAAATGATTCTTCACATCACTTTGGATCTTCAACAACAAAATGTAGCCGTCATGTCTTGTTAGGACCTTTTCGGACTCGCCAATCTTCGCATCCCGCTTCAATAAGTTATGCTTTGGCTATGAACTCTAATTAATACCGAGCAACTTTTAAACGATCTTGGGCTAGAAGCTAAGTATCTTTTCAAATCGTACAACCTTACTTATTGCAATTAAATTTATTAGCAAGCGATGGGAGAAAAAGCTCGTAATTAACTCACATAAATTTATGAAAGAACACCAAACTTATAATTGACTCTATCATCTCTCGTTCTTCACAATTTAAAATCTCAAGGAATGAGACTCGTGGATGCTTAACCAATTAAATCAAAGTTTTGGGTTTTCAAGTCATCTATAGGATCTTGCATCTTCTTAGACTTTTTCAAGTTTAGAATTTGCGTTTTAAAGTTCCCTTGATAAACGACTTTCTAGGATCAATTATAGGAACTTGCGAAAAGTTCATGTTCTTAACCCGTAAGAGTTAAGACTTTCACGTTTTAAAGTTCCCTATATAAAAGCCTAGCAAAACTTGACTTAACACGTTAAGGATACTAGCTAGAGTAAACTCGGATAAGTAAACTCGGGTTGAGTCAAAAGATTTACAACGTTTGAAAATTAAAACCACTTTATTAAAATTTATTCTAGCAAAGAAAGAAAATAACTCTAACAAAGGTAAATAAAACTAGGCCAAAATAGATCAAAAATTTTGAAAAATGTCGAAAAATCAATTTTCCGGTTAAAATGAGGACAAATACAAGGAAAAGCCCACTAAACTTCGATAGAAGTCCCCCTACACTTAATATAAACATTTTCCTCAATGTTTAAGCATGTGGAAGTAACTCCCCCTACAATTAGGACATTGTGCACTTTGTTTAAATCTTGCTAAGGAAGAGACAACTAAAGTGATTCCTATTTTAATATTGAAGAAAAATAGTGAATCAAAAGAGTTTAGGATAAAACCGGGAAGACGGGTACACGGAATCTCGGATCGTCAAAAGTCATCAAGAGTGTATCTTTGATAGCTCGAATCCCTGCACATGATAAGAAATAAAACAACAAACACATACGAGGGCCTCCCCTTACACTTATTATAAAAGCAGATAAAGATAGATAATCGGGTTGCCTCCCGAGAAGCGCTTGTTTCTGTAAACTGAGTCACGAGCCTGACTCGTCCCCGACTTAAATGGTCCATGGGGAAGCCTCAAATGTAATACCGGGATCAAAGACCTTGTCCTCGTTCCTAGAGGAAAATAATAAAGGAGAGTCCAGAGGATAAGTCTTAAAGGGTAAAAAAGTCCTCTCAACATACGAAAAGTATGTGAGGTCGTGATCCACGGGAGGTGGGGTGGGTAAAGGATCAAAATGTCATCCCCAAAAGACATATGATTATCACTGAGCGGAAAAGCCTTAAAGGTGTCAATCATGGAATGGTCAATGTCACCCCCTGGGTCAAAGCACTCATCCTCCGTAATGGTTTCTAAAGGTTGGGATAAAAGGTGCTCGGGAGGGGGACTTGGGACAATATCTTCATGCAGCAAATTATCAAAAAGAATATCCCCCTCCATGTCATCATCATCAATACCCGGAGGTATTAAGAGAATATCGATTTCTTCTATAGCTATATCATTATTCTCAACTGAAGTAATAGACGGCGGTAAAGACTCGGAAATAGGAGAATAATTCAACGGTTCAATTTTAGTAATAAGAAGATGAACTTTCAGTAGTTTGTCGCGAAGAATAGCGTCTTCCACCTCATCTACAAGACCAAGCTCAGTGGTATACTTCTCGTAAGTCAGTGAGAATAAATCAACATCGCCCTCATCATCCGAAGGAGATTGATAAATTTCAAAGGTGAAATTTTCATAGCATGGAGAAAAATCATAATCATTAAGAGCGACCTCGTCCGTAAGCTCATCAAAAGTAGGGACATCACAAACCTCATCAAAGAATTTATCAAGACCAAAATCACTAATCTCACTCGATGTTTCACTATCCTTAGACGCATTAGGGATATCAAGAGTAGGAGTAGTAATCTCAGAAGACGGGTTGAGATCATAGATATCATCCTCGTCATCATCATAATAGTAGTATGGACGCACAAGAGGAGGAATATAATCACTAAGATTAGATACTTGCTCTTGTTGTTGTCGCTTTTCCTCCTCCCATGCTTCTTTTAGTTGAACCACGGCTTCTTGAAGTTGCAAAATAAGGGAGTGTGTTTCGTCATTCGGATTCAAAGAAGGTTGATGATCGAGGGTCTATTGTGGGGGCTCGAAATTATGAAAACCTGAATTATAGCAAGGATGTAGCCCATCATAAATCATCGGTTGAAAAGAATTAGAACACGGATTTGGCTCATAATAGTTCATCGGCTGAAAAGAAAAGGTATCGTGAGGGCCCCCACAATTGTTGCAATACGGGTATTGAGGAAAACCGGGTGCGTCATGTGGATAGCTATTACTATTGTCATAATTGTAACCCGGTTCTTGCTCGTCATGAGATGGGTATCAAATCGGACACGAAACATGCCAATGAGAATCGCTTCCACAATATATGCAAGAGGGTGGAGTAAGTGCATTAGAAGCAAAGGATGAGTTAATCGCATTGCACGAGGGACACAATCCAAATTGTGTATTGTCGATTTCATTTCCACACCGCTCACATGTACACCATTGACATGTTT
The DNA here is from genome assembly GCA_025667525.1 of Glebionis coronaria. Lineage (NCBI taxonomy): Eukaryota > Viridiplantae > Streptophyta > Magnoliopsida > Asterales > Asteraceae > Glebionis > Glebionis coronaria. Next base: position 45,100,017 of record CM046878.1, read on the forward strand.
GAAAGCCATACAATGGTCTTCCACACCCTGCAGCACAAGCAACATATGAATTCATTAAGAACAATAGATAAGCAAGAAGAATACGTTTGGTGCAAAACTTTTGATAAAGAAATGCTTTTTATGACTTTTTAAATGTTTTTGGGATTTTTGAAATTTTTATTTTTTTTTGAATTTTTGAAAATTTTGGCAGGAAAATAACGTTCAGGAGTGAACGGATCCCAAAGTCCAACGCGTCTCTCACAAAAAACCCTTAATCTTCACGAAAAGAGCCGGCAGCGGCGACATTTGATTAAATGATTTTGCTAGTTAAAAAGTTCGTCTCTCGATTCAATTCGAATTGATTACCAGTTGAATGTGTGACTCAGTCGTCTTTGGTGGATAAAAGAAAAGGTGTCGTTGTCTAAAACTAATTAAAGATAAAAAAAAAATAAAGCTTTAAAAGGAAATGACAAAATATAAAAGAAATGAACTAAAAATTAAAACGATTGACAAATAATAAAGAAACGATATTAAAAACAAATATTAAAACAAAACAATTAATAAAAATAAAACTAAAAGAAGAAATTAACTTTCGACTTGAAAATAAAGTTTACATAATGAAAAAGAAGGAAATAAAACTAAGTGGCTACTTTAAAACTAAACGAGGAAAAAGCTAAAGCGGGCACTAAATAAAAGATAAAACTTAAACTTTTCGAAAAAAAATACTAATACTAAAAATTGACGAAAAATACAACTTAAAATACGTGACTATCAGAAATAAAATAGGAATAACTTTCAGATTAAACTAAACGATTACGGAATAATATTAATAAATAAGTAAGCAGGCAAGCACCCTGCTTAAGCAAGCAACCAAACAGCTCATTTTGGCGGGAAAATGGGAAGCAAGTACGAAAGCTTGCATGTCAAAGTTATACTTATACGGAATCTTTGTTATTTTCCAACTATCCGGAAGTTATTTTGTCTTTTATCCGGGAAATGGATACTAGTTGTTATTTGGAATGACTTTTCAAGTTATACGTAATATGGTCTAATGCTTCTTATCCTGGTTCCATGATTTAGAAACTATCCGGGATATATTTTTGTTTACTATCCGGTTTTAGTACTTTTTGGCTCTATCCGGGATAACTGTTTTGGGTCTTATCTGGAATACCAATTTTAGCCAACTATCCGGAATATATAAAAAATCCTTATCCGGGATACTAGGGTTTATAAACCCGGATAACATAAAAAAATTCAAATAAGCTAAAAACCAAAAATAAGCTAAAAACTAATAAGCACTTTACCAAAACTTAAACCAAATAAATTTTAAGAAAAACTAAATAAGCCAAAATTTAAAAACTTTTAAAAACACTAAATAATAAAAATATTTAAAATCAACTTTTTATAAAATAAACTAATAAGCACTTAATTAAAAATAAGAAAATAACAAGATAAGCACTAAACAATTTAAGATATAAAAATCAAACACTAAAAGATCAATAAGCACAATCAAACACAAACATCAATCAATCAAAGAACATGATTAACAAACTACATGATTATCAAAATTAAACAATATTAAAAAGATTAAGAAAGGAAGAATAAGAATTATTAATTGAAAAAGCTTGAAATTAAAATGATTAAAGATTCAAATTACAAGATTAATGAAATAAAACTTGAAAAACATTAAGAAAAGCTAGAGAGAGAAAGTAATATTACACTACTCCTACTCCTAAAACTAATCTATCTACTCTAAAAATTACTAACACCTCCTAATGACATATTAGGAGGGTTTATATAGGAGGAGGAAAATGTGTTGGAGCTTTCTTCTTTCTTTCTTCTTGTCTCGACTCGATTTAAATTCTTTGTTTTTTCTCGACGTCGTCTTGGGATTTGTCGATATAAATTTAACGCGTCTTATAATTTTCTTCATTTATTAGACTTGAGTTCTTCGACTTCATTAAACTTCCGTCTTTAGACTTTTTCCTCGATAAATCTTTAGAATAGGCCTTGGACTTCCATTCTTTTTGCACTCTTGATCTTTTGACTTCGTCTTTTGTCTTTTTCTTCGATAAAAGCCCGTGAAAGACCGTGTTTTCTCCCCTTTTTCACTTTTTGATCCTAAATCACAACAAAAACACAAACCACGTATAATTCCGACATTTACGACATAAAATACACGTATTAGCTTGGTTATTGTTATAATTAAGTGGTAAAAGGATGGGTGTTTTCACACCTATCATGTATCATATCTCACATTGGTATCATGAAGATAAAACGGACTTGCATTTTTCTTCCCAAATTTTTTCTTAAAATGTTATTAAATCAATTGATATTAAAATCATGGAATGGGTTAATATTTTTAATATGGGGGAGAAAATGTGATTTAATATGGGAATCGATTAATCAAAAATTGTTTGACTTAACGTGATTGCTCATCCCGACATGTGTGAAATGTTTTTGAATATCGTGGCATATGTTAAGGGGGAGCAAAACGGATTTGCACATCAAAATGGATTTCATAGTGATTTTTACTTACCCTCAACCTATTTATTCACGATGATGAAGATTGTGGTGACATAAGGATGGTAGGATAGGTTAAGTCCTATGATTCTTCTAGAATCGTAGGAATCTTCCCAAGGACATTCCATAGCTAGAAATAGTAGTCCTTAGGAAAGTTGGAGAAAAGATTGTGAATATAGCTGAATGCCGACCAAGTACTTAAGTTAGCACTGGAACAATCACAACAAGGTGCTAGTTATGACATATTGGTAAGCATTGAAGGGGTTGAAGAGTGAAAAATAATTGTAAAGATAAACGGTCTAAAGAAAGAAGCCCTCCTTACAACTTAGGCAGAAATCGGGTCAACACATATGCTATTGTGATCATTTTTAATGATGCTTGATATTCAAGATAGATATCATGGACCCAGTGATGCAATGCACAACACATCTCAGCTAACTCAGATATCTCTCAAAAGGTATTTGTTTTAATCACACAGAGACAAAGCATTATCTATCGATTTATTCACTCCGAGTAAACTGGTATTGAAATGGTGGCACTCCTCTCCAGCCTCCGACCACTAAAATCCAAAGTGCACGATCGAGTCTAGAGCCATTTGAGATCATCAAACATCTCATTACGACACATTTCCATATTTACTTGCTTCTTCACACTCTGTGAAAAGTAAGAAAGATATTAAGAGTCCTACACAAAATCTTCATGATCTTGCCTGAACATCCGAGTAATACGCAAGTATTTACAATGAAGATGGAAATCCTTCTTGAGCGAACATTGAAAATCTCATGGTTGGTGACTTGTGAGATTCTTATGAATCAAACTTGTGATAACTGGAAAGCAACAGTTGTTTAATTCTTAATTGAATTTAAATACATTCCAGGCCTCTATGCAATATCTCAGTGATCTTGCCAGAACACTTAGAGTGACACCTTAGTGTTCACAGTGATGAGTAGAAATCCTTCTAGTGTTAACCTCAAACAGCACTTGGTAGGTAACGTGCAAGATTCTATATGAATCGAGCTCGTGACAACTGGAAAGCAAGGATGGTGCGATTTTTTAGTGAATCAAACTTTTTCCAGGGATCAGAATTGACGGATTCAATCATGAGGATAATTTTATCCAAATGATTTACTCTTTACGTTCGCATTCAGCTTTGGACGGTCAAGTAAAGAGAACGGGTTTACCCGCGAAATCTTGTCAAGGAGATTTTTAATTAAATCTACGTGCCACAAGTACGATATTTAATATCGTCCAACGGTCTTCACCGACCGGAGGTAAAATGCTACCGAATTTGTAACACCCCATTTTGGTTAATGGAATGTCACGCGTGATTATGGCGTGTCATCAAAGCATACAAGGATAAATGTCTTAAACATTACATGACGATAAAGGAAATACCAGAAACAAATATCAGTAACCCAAAGTATAAGCTCATCACACACAAACATAAGTATTGTAAAAGAAAAGGACTAAACAATGTCCATGGAAATAAGTAGCAAAATATATGATGATAAGCATAAAGTAATGAAGGCTAGTAAGCTTCCAATCCATATGCACCTATGCTTAGAGTCTACGAGCGCCCTTGAGTACCTGCCGTTTTGGGAAACATGAAAGGAAAAACGGCTGAGCATAACGCCCAGTGAACGACAAGCATAGAATGAATAACATAAGCATATACAACATATAGCAGTGGAATTGATTAAGTCCTGGAAAACCTGGTATAACTTAGTAAAACTGGTTTTATAGTTTGAAAAGCCTTATGTTTATCTTATGAAAACTATTTAACATGTTAACCATTAAGCCAATATATGTCATGAAATATCAACGTGCATGAATACTTGGGGGGGGGGGTGACCTCATCATGCAATTAGAGGGGTTGCCTCTAATTAATATAACTTGGGTAGGAGGGATCAACTCCTTGTGAAGGATGCAAGGCACACACCACATTCACCTGAATAATCTCTTAAAAACATTTAACCTAGGATGCACCCATACGCCCCACATGATAACATAATAATATGGCCAAAAGCTGAAAGGGACGCCACGAGCTATCACTCCGTCGTGGTCAAGTCATAACACTGGTGCCTCTAGTGTTATGGTTATGGTACCTCCATAACTAGGTGAAACTGGTCATGCCTGTATATGGCTTAGGCATTTAATTAAACATAAGCAAATCAAAACATATAAAACATATACTGGGAAAATAGTTGGCTGCATAAGCTTGATTCCTTTCAACAATGTCAGTCATGGAGCTCAAGTCCCACCATATTCCATCAATACCTTGCATTGCTACCATAGCCTTTGCATCTGATTCCTCAACTCTGCTCTCCTTCCTATAACTATTTCCATTCCTTTCTTTTTTTGGATATCTACACTCTCTAGTAAAATGACCATGCTTTCTACAGTTATAGCACTCCACTTTTGATTTGTCAAAACCAGCAACATCAGAAGGGTTAATGGAGATCTTTTTCCCATACTTCTTGTAGAATCGGTTGGCTCTCATACTGAGCAGGGCTATGTTCCATTTGATGTCCATTTCTTCCAAGTTTTTCTTGCTGATTTGAGTTAAATCATCATGCAAGATTGAAGAACCATTTGGACCCTGTGATGCAATGAAGGCATACACAGTGTCAAGGCTAAAGGTGGCAGGTCTCTCTTTTCCTTGTGATTGACTTGGGCTTGGAGAAGTAGTAAATGTAGGTTGATGAGTAGCAGTAGGAAACTCCATCCTGCTGCTTTTGGAGTTCCCACTGTTTTGTGAAATGAAAGCCCTGTTAGCAGGTGGACCAGTTAGTCCACTTGAATTTGTGGGAATGGTGCCCAAAGCCTTCATTTCATTCACAACAGGCTCAAACACCTTCAAGTTATTGTATATGTCATCAATATTCTTGACATCAATGTCATCCCTGTTTTGCCAAATAGATTTGTAAACAAACCAATATCGCTGAAGGCTATTAATAAATCTGGCATTGACTTGCTCTTTTGATACCTTTATTTCAAAGAACTCAAGTTGAGCAACAAGATCTTGAAGTCTGATGTAGATAGATCCAATTGTTTCATCAGTTTTTGATTTGAATGAAGCAAATTGATCTATCATTTGGTTTTTCTTTTTGTTTCTTTTAGCTTCATATCCTCCAAAAGTAGTCCTAATTGCTTCCTAGAGTTCATTGGTAGTGTTATGCTTTCTGAATCTTAACTGGTGACGATCTGGTAGGGCTAACAACAAAGAGCTGTGAGCTCTGACATCATGTATTCTTTGTTGGATCTCCTCTCATGTGATAGCAGCAGATTTAGACTTCTTTCCACCACTCTTAGATCCTTCACCCTCCTCTTTGTCATTGTTCTTACCATCAATAGGAACTTTCCACTGTTTTAGTGAATTGATCACCAAACTCTATGACTTCCCATAGAGCATAGTGTTCCGTTTTGAGAGTTTGTTGAATCCTGAATTCCCACTTTCAAAGTTTTCAGGATCCAAAATCATAAGCTTGAGTGCATATATTTGTGGATGATAATGTGTCTGAAGACATGGTTGGTTTTGATGTGAAAGTAATTTTTGGTCTTGGTTTGATTAAAGTTTCTCAACAAGCTCTGATACCACTTGTTGATCCCAAACTCAGATCTTAAACCTTAGCTTGTTTAAGGGTTCTAATAGCAAGAGTAAACTTGAACTACTACTAGAGAAACTTTGTTTGAGTAAGTTAACTAAACAAGATGTGGAAAGTAATGTTTAGCACAAGAACAAAGAATGAAACAAACTGTTATGCTTTAATATATTGAAGATCATATACGAATACCCTTAATAGTATTGGGGTTTACAACCTTAAAGCAATAAGAAAATAACAGAGAAAGTTATATCAAACATAAACCCTGTGATAATCCGTCAATTTATGGTTTATATTTTATTCTCAAATATTATTTAAAATCATTATTTTAATGTTATATTATGAACTCACTTATTTTTTGGAAGAAATTTAGATTTACGTCTTGAAGTAGCATCGACTACGTCTAAACCGGAGGATTCTACGTTACGTGCTTACGTTTACATACACCGTTTAGGTGACAGTCCGACATTTCAGAAAATAAATTTATCCGTAAATATTATTTTGGGATTTTAAATTTGAGTTGGTTCATAAACTCACAAATTTACGAGAAGAGATTAGGATTTACGATTTTAATTTAACGTCCTTTACGACTAAACCGGAAACCTTAGGATTACGCATTTACGTTTTTGAACTCCGTTTTTTATGAGAAAATGTTTATTAGATTCGTTTTGTGCCGTTGATTCATAATTTATAAAAACGTTTTTCGTAAAACGACCCGAGGGCACGCAAATCGAGGAAACTATAATCGAGGAGTACCCGTAAATTAGTGGGATGAGACAAGATAAATCTTGCCCCACCCCACAAATGGGTGGCAAAGCTTAAGCTACACAACACCACAAAGGTGTCAACTTAATCTTTAAGCTAAGGACACTTGTAACACCCCATTTTGATAATGGAAATGTCACATGCAATTATGGCGTGTCATCAAAGCATACAAGGAAAAATGTCTAAACATTACTTGACCATAAAAGGAAAATACCGGAATCAAACATCGGTAGTCCAAAAGTAAAGCTCATCACACACAAACATAGTATAGTAAAGGAAAGGACTAAACAATGTCCATAGCAAATGTATCATAAGAAAGGAAATGAATAAAGTAAAGAAGGCTAGACAGCTTCCAGTCTATATGCACGTACTCTTAGTGTCTACGAGCGTCCCATAGTACCTACCGTTTTGGGAAGATAGAAAAGGAAAACGGCTGAGCAAATACGCTCAGTGCACGGATGTATAATAAAGCATGAATAGGATAAGCATATAACATATAACAGCGGAAGAAAACTAAGTACCGAGTAACCTGGTTAAGTCTTGATAAAACTGGTTTATTGTTTGAAAGTCTTATGTTTATCTTTTAAAAACTGTTTATCATATTTTACCATTAGCCAATATAGGTCATGCAAATCCACCATGCATGAATACTTGGAGGGGCGACCTCATCATGCAAATTAGAGGGGATGCCTCTAATTTAATATACTGGTTTATGGGTAGGAGGGATCAGCTCCTTGTGAAGGATGCAAGGCACACACCACATTCACCATGAAATCCTGACTAAAAACATGTAACTAGGATGCACCCATACGCCCCACATGATAAATATAATATAAATGGCCATAAGCTGAAGGGATGCCATGAGCAATCACTCCGCCGTGGTGAAGTCATAACACCAGTGCCTCTAATGTTATGGTTATGGTACCTCCATAACTAGGTGAAACTGGTCATGCATGTATATGGCTATAGGTAATCTTAATTAAACATAAGCAATCAAACACGTAACTTATACTACGGGAAAACATTTGGCTGCATACAGGGAATCCTAATAAGGAAAGAATGTCCATACTGAAAGGACGGGAATCCGTACCTTATGTCTAGTGAACGAAGAAGATGAACTGAGAGGAATCCTACTTCCGAATCACTAGTGCTACATAAATACATACATGAATAACTATCTGCTTACTAAATACGTAGCTGGTTTTATGTCATGTCTTAGCTTATTTTATGTGTTCTTATCATGTTTTACTATTTTAAAGCCTTAAACCGTGTTTATCTTATATCTTGTTTAATCTGATTAAGTATTTCTAGTATTTCATGTGTTATTATACTTACTGTGTAATAATAAGTAACTTTCCAAAAATAGCAGGTTTCCTAAAATAGAAAGTTTCCAAAAATAGAAAGTTTCCAAAAATAGAAAGTTTCCAAAAATAGAAAGTTTCCAAAAATAGAAAGTTACCAAAAATAGAAAGTTTCCAACAATAGAAAGTTTCCAAAAATAGATTTACTGCTTAATATAGATAAGTTTCTAAAAATAGAAAGTTTCCATAAATAGATCAGCCGCCTTAATTAAATAAGTTTCCATAAATAGATTAGCTGCCTGAAATAAATAAGTTTCTAAAAATAGAAGGTTTCCATAAATAGATTAGCTGCTTATTTAATTAAGTTTCTAAAAATAGAAAGTTTCCATAATTAGAAATAAGCTGGTTAAATAAGCTAAGTATATAAGCCTAAGTGTTTTCTTGATTATTCTCTAAGTCATATAATATAATGTATAGTTTAATAATTATTCCATGTAATTAAATTAAACTATAGGTTAAAATATTTAATTAAAGTATAACATGTTTTTAATTAAATAAAGTTAAATACTTAGGTTAAAATGTGTATTATTATATATTAATAATATAACCTAAGTCATGTTAATTAATTAATTATAATCATGGTTTTTAAATAATTAATTAATTATAAGTCTAAAATATAAAATACTTAGGTTAAATAATTTCATGATTATTAATAATTAAAATAACCTAAGTCATGCTATTAAATTAATCATGTCATTTATTAATTTAATTTTTAACATAAGATCATAAAACATAAAACTAAGCATACACCATGAACCAGATCTAGAATTAAAACCTTGAACCGGACATGAAATCGACACCGTACCCCGAACCAAATCGGGATACCCCGTGTCTTGAGGCTGCCGTGGGACCCACACCAACCAACCGGGACCATATGGTCTCGGTGGTGGTCGGTTGGCCAAACCGAAACCCCCTTCGGGTTCGGTGTAGGCTGCGGCCAAAAACAAACACCCCTTAAACCATACTTTTGATTTAATTAAACCTCAATTTATGTTAGATCCATTTTTATTTATTAGGTTTTCGTAAATAAACATAACATGTTCTTGATTTATTAAAAGATCAAATCAAAAGAAAAAGTTTAAAAAGGATTTACCGAATTCGTGGATCAAAAGGACGAAGAACAAACACGATCACCAACAAATAATCCAAGATCCAAGATCAACAACCACCTCCTTGTGGTGTTTGTAGGGTGGCGGCACAAAAAAGAAAAGGGAAGGAGGGTTTTAGGTTTTTGCTAAAATCTTCTGTAATTATAAAAAAATGAGTAGTGAAAATCCTTAAACCCTTTTAGTAAGATTTGACAAATGGGCTTGGCCCATTTGTCCCTTGTAGCCGCGGGTAGGGGGCCCCACTTGGGGTACCCGTACCTTTTTCCGTGTCTCGATGTTAAGTTATACGTTCGTGATTATTTGTGTTCGCGTTTTAAGTGTTCTCGTTACGTAAATATCGTGATCTAATATATTTAATTACGCTGGTAATAAATATATATACGTAATTAATAATAGTTCGTGTTTTAATTACGTTCATGATTTCATGATCGCATGTTCGTGATTAATTATTGTCAAATAATTATTACGTGCTCGTGCGTAGTAAATACTTATCGTGTTCTAACACGTACGTAATACGTAAAATCCTAACACGTAATCGTAATCATGCTATATTAGGAAAGTTTAAATCTAGTACGTACGATCTTAAGGGTACTATTCATGGTAAAAGCATGCGGGTTTTACAACTCTTCCCACCTAAAAAGAATAATTCGTCCCCGAATTATAGATAAAGTAAACTAGAAAAGAAGAACATACCCGAATTCAAAATATGAAATGAGGGTAAGAAGCCCGGATAGACTCCTCTGTTTCCCAAGTGGCTTCCCGCTCGGTATGATCCCTCCATAGAATTTTGACGAATGGAATCGTCTTCTTTCTCATGACTCGTTCTTGTTTGTCAAGAACTCATTCGGGTTCTTCTATAAAAGTGAGATCTTCACGTATCTGTTCCAGTGGATACTGAACCATGTGAAGGGGATGTTACTGGTACCCTCTGAGTAAGGACACATTAAACACATTGTGCACATGCGAAAGGTGCGGAGGTAACGCCAATCGGTAAGATACTTCACCGACTCGTTCAATGATATCAAACGGTCTGATGAAACGAGGACTGGGCTTCCCTTTAATCCCGAAGCGTCAAACACCACGTGTCGGCGAAAACTTAAGGAAGACGTGATCTCCTACGTTAAAGTGTATGTCCCTACGATGCTTATCGGCGTAACTCTTCTGACGTGACCGTGCCTCCTGAGTTTTCTGCTTAGCTACTGCGATCCTCTCATTGGTCATTTCTATGATTTCCGGTCCTTCAATTGTTCGCTCACCAACCTGATCCCAGCAGATTGGGGCGCGACACTTTCTGCCATACAACATCTCAAATGGAGCACACTTGATACTTGCGTGCCAACTGTTGTTGTATGCAAATTACACCAAACAGATGTAATCGTCCCAATCACCCATCCATTCCAACGCACATGACCTCAACATATCTTCTAACGTCTGAATGGTTCGCTCCGAATATCCGTCCGTTTGAGGATGAAAAGTCGTGCTAAGCTTAAGTTGTGTATCCCAAGCTTTCTGCAGACTTTTCCAAAAGCGCGAAGTGAATCGAGGATCTCTGTCTGAGACGATGCTGGATGGTGCACCGTGGAGTCTCATGATCTCTCTTCTGTACGTATCTGCGAGTTTACTTACCGGATCTTCCTTGCGGATCGGTAAGAAATGAGCTGATTTGGTAAGTCGATCAACGATAACCCAGATTGCATCGTGCTTCCTCTTAGTAGGCGGAAGACCAGTAACAAAATCCATGGTGATTTTGTCCCACTTCCACTCTGGGATATCTAACGGTTGAAGGAGACCGCAAGATCGCTGATGCTCGATCTTAACCTGCTGGCAGGTAAGACATTTGGAGACGTAAGTGGCCACATCCTGTTTCATACAACTCCACCAAAAGTACTGCTTGATGTCATGGTACATCTTAGTCGAACCAGGATGTATTGAGAATGGGGAGCTATGAGCTTCAGCTAACAAAGCTTCCCGGAGTTCTTGGTCATCAGGAACACAAAGTCTCGTGCCCTGCCATATGATACCATCTGCATCTACTCTGAATTTTGTCTGCTTCTCCAAATTCTGTACTATCGCCCAGATTTCTCCGTCATCCTTCTGAGCTTCCTTGATCTTAGATAGTAACTCGGGTTCTACTCTAAGATTAGCCCAGTAACCGTGCTGTCCACGTACCATGATCTCGATGTCTAGTCGCTCCAAGTCTCTGATGATTTCCTCTTCGATTTTAATGCCGTTGATCATTCCGGACTTCCTGCTAAGAGCATCTGCTACTACATTTGCCTTTCCGAGATGATACTGTAGATTAATGTCATAATCTTTCAACAGCTCTAACCATCTCCTCTGTCTCAAGTTCAATTCACGCTGAGTGAAGATATACTTAAGCTCTTGTGGTCCGTGAAAATGTCACATGATTCTCCATATAAGTAGTGCCTCCATATCTTCAATGCAAACACGACTGCAGCAAGTTCCACGTCGTGCGTGGGGTAATTCTCTTCATAAGGCTTAAGCTGCCGTGAAAAGCGTACGCGATCACTTTCCTATGTTGCATGAGAACACAACCAAGTCCCTTCCCCGATGCATCGCTGTAGATTTGAAATCCACCCGTACTAGATGGTAGAGTAAGAATAGGTGCAGATACTAGCTTCTGGTTCAGGTCTTCAAAGCTCTTCTCTCGATCTTCAGTCCAGACGAATTTCTCCACTTTCCGCCTCAGTTTGGTCAATGGTAGTGCTAGGCGGGAAAAGTTCTCCACGAACCTACGGTAATAGCCAGCTAAGCCTAAGAAACTGCGGACTTCCGTCGCTGATGTCGGCCTTGGCCACTTAGTAATGGCCTCAACCTTCGCTGGATCCATAGTGATTCCTTCTGCTGATACAATGTGACCTAAGAATGCCACCTTGTCTAACCAGAACTCACACTTGGAGAATTTAGCATACAGCTGCTTCTGGCGAAGAATCTGTAGTACTGTACGAAGATGGTCTTCGTGTTCCTCCTTGGACTTTGAGAAAATCAGGATGTCATCGATGAAGACAATGACGAACTTGTCCAGAAATTCATAGAAGATTTTGTTCATCAAATCCATGAACACTGTTGGAGCATTTGTCAGGCCAAATGGCATAACTACAAACTCGTAGTGGCCATAACGGGTACGAAAGGCAGTCTTAGCGATGTCCTGCTCCTTGACCCGTAGCTGATGATAGCCTGACCTAAGATCAATCCTGGAGAAGTGTTTGGCCCCTTGGAGTTGGTCAAACAGATCGTCAATGTGTGGCAGTGGATATCTATTCCGAATTGTAATCTTGTTGAGCTCGTGATAGTCTATACAAAGACGCATACTGCCGTCCTTCTTCTTAACAAACAAGACCGGTGCGCCCCATGGAGATGCGCTCGGTCGAATGAAACCTCGTTCAAGAAGTTCTTGCAGTTGATCCTTCTGCTCCTTCAGCTCTATGGGAGCCATGCAATAAGGAGCCTTGGAGATTGGTTCAGCTCCTGGAACCAGCGCGATACTGAATTCCACTTCTCGTGCAGGTGGTATGCCCGGAAGTTCTGCTGGAAAAACATCTTGGAATTCCGACACGATAAGTTGATCCTGAATCGATGGGGATTCAGCATCCATGTCGTGAACCGTAGCTAGATAACCCTCGCAGCCATGTGACAGTAGTGCACGCGCTTGTAGGGTAGATATGATTTGTACAGACCGTCCGGGTATGAACCCATTATGAATGTACTCTGGTGCATTAACATCACCGAAGATAACTCGATGTGAATGGCAGTCTATGGTAGCATGTTGCTTGGATTGCCAATCCATGCCCAAAATCATGTCGAAGTCATTCATGTCCAGCGGAAGTGCGTCGACAGGTCGAACCTTATCGTCAAATTCTAGGGGAAGACTCTTGTATACATGGGTGATTAATACAGAGTCCCTCAAAGGCGTGGAAATAGTAAGCCTATTTTCTAGTGGCAAGGGAGGCATCCTAATGTTCTTAGCATAAGCAGTATAAATAACCGAGTGAGTAGCACCCGTGTCGAAAAGAACACATGCATCTTGACCATACATATACAAGATTCCAGTGATGGTACTTGTAGACTTGTTGGCCTGGTCTCGAGATGTCGTGTAGACACGCCCGGTAGTAGGAGGCGGCTTGGTATCAGCATGTCCTGATGTACCCTCCATCTCGCCCTTCCGGCAATCCTTCATAAATGGCCAGGAAGACCACACTTGAAGCACGCGTCAGTATTACGGCGACATGGTCCTGGGTGCCTACGGTGGCAAGTAGAGCAAAGAGGATGAGTGTATCCTCCAGCAGGTGCTCTGGCTGGCTGAGAACCAGTGATAGCTGGACGGCTAGGCTGCGAACCTCTCTGGTTCTGGTCCCTACCGTTGTTACGGTAATTATCATTACCGCCACGCCTATCCGTAGCAGAACGGTCGTTAGTCTGACCGTTTCCCTTGGGCTGATGAGGCTGCTGCTGAGTAGCCGGATGAGACCGGTCCCTAGTTTTCTGCCTCTTGTCGGGTCTTTCAGCTTTCCCGAACTCATCTCTCTCCTGCAGCATCTCCAGTTTTCGTGCTGCATCGGCCACTTGTGCTACAGTGTCTAACGGAGCACCTGATAAGTTATTGGCGATCCTTGGATTAAGAGCCCAACGAAAATGTAGTTCTTGTTCCTCAGTGGTGCCCGCAGCTGCTCTCAGGACACCAGCATAGCGAAGGAAACGCTGCATGAAGTCATTGCTGTCTTCGTCAGGTCGCTGTTTAAGGCTATAGTATTCCCCCATGAGCCGATTCCTTCCTTCCATGGGGAAGATGTTAGGCGGGGAAGGATATCCGGCGTTCTGATGAAGAGCGTCTTGCATTTCTACATCAGCAGCTGCAAATATCGCCCAGAGATTGTCTGTGTTTTCCATCTGACAGTATAACATAAAACATATGATTAAACAGATCAAAACATAAAATATATATATATACATGAAAAAAAAATTATACTAAATTTTCACGAGAAAATTTTTATGCAAGAAAATTTTGTGTATGAATGCATGATGCAGTTTTATGAAAATTTTTGTATGCTCGAGAGTGAACGCCTCTGGTCAGTTCACCCAAAACAAAGACATAACGAGGGGACACCTATGGGTCGGTCCCAAATCTTAAAGTTTCGATAAAACACATGCGACTAAATAGGGCCAGTCCTGTACCAACCATTACTTAGTCAAAAATCTGCGTCAATGACATGTATATGTATGCTAAAAAATGATGAATGCATGAAAACAACTGTCAGTTCTAGGAAGACCGTAGTGACTACCCACTAATCACAGGTCATATTTGAGAGCCTACAGGTCGAAGCCTTGGCTCTGATACCATAATTGTAACACCCAATTTTGATAATGGAAATGTCACATGCATTTATGGCGTGTCATCAAAGCATACAAGGAAAAATGTCAAAACATTACTTGACCATAAAAGGAAAATACCGGAATCAAACATCGGTAGTCCAAAAGTAAAGCTCATCACACACAAACATAGTATAGTACAGGAAAGGACTAAACAATGTCCATAGCAAATGTATCATAAGAAAGGAAATGCATAAAGTAAAGAAGGCTAGACAGCTTCCAGTCCATATGCACGTACTCTTAGTGTCTACGAGCGTCCCAGAGTACCTGCCGTTTTGGGACATAGAAAAGGAAAACGGCTGAGCAAATACGCTCAGTGCACGGATGTACAATAAACCATGAATAGGATAAGCATATAACACATAACAGCGGAAGAAAACTAAGTCCCGAGTAACCTAGTTAAGTCTTGATAAAACTGGTTTATAGTTTGAAAGTCTTATGTTTATCTTATAAAAACTGTTTATCATATTTTACCATTAGCCAATATAGGTCATGAAAATCCACCGTGCATGAATACTTGGAGGGGTGACCTCATCATACAAATTAGAGGGGCTGCCTCTAATTTAATATACTGGTTTATGGGTAGGAGGGATCAGCTCCTTGTGAAGGATGCAAGGCACACACCACATTCACCATGAAATCCTGACTAAAAACATGTAACTAGGATGCACCCATACGCCCCACATGATAAATATAATATAAATGGCCATAAGCTGAAGGGACGCCACGAGCAATCACTCCGCCGTGGTGAAGTCATAACACCAGTGCCTCTAATGTTATGGTTATGGTACCTCCATAACTAGGTGAAACTGGTCATGCATGTATATGGCTATAGGTAATCTTAATTAAACATAAGCAATCAAACACGTAACTTATACTACGGGAAAACATTTGGCTGCATACAGGGAATCCTAATAAGGAAAGAATGTCCATACTGAAAGGACGGGAATCCGTACCTTATGTCCAGTGAACGAAGAAGATGAACTGAGAGGAATCCTACTTCCGAATCACTAGTGCTACATAAATACATACATGAATAAGTATCTGCTTACTAAATACGTAGCTGGTTTTATGTCATGTCTTAGATTATTTTATGTGTTCTTACCATGTTTTACTGTTTTAAAGCCTTAAACCGTGTTTATCTTATATCTTGTTTAATCTGATTAAGTATTTTTGGTATTTCATGTGTTATTATACTTACTGTGTAATAATAAGTAACTTTCCAAAAATAGCAGGTTTCCTAAAATAGAAAGATTCCAAAAATAGAAAGTTTCCAAAAATAGAAAGTTTCCAAAAATAGAAAGTTTCCAAAAATAGAAAGTTACCAAAAATAGAAAGTTTCCAAAAATAGAAAGTTTCCAAAAATAGAAAGTTTCCAAAAATAGAAAGTTTCCAAAAATAGAAAGTTTCCAAAATTAGATTTACTACTAAATATAGATAAGTTTCTAAAAATAGAAAGTTTCCATAAATAGATCAGCTGCCTTAATTAAATAAGTTTCCATAAATAGATTAGCTGCCTGAAATAAATAAGTTTCTAAAAATAGAAGGTTTCCATAAATAGATTAGCTGCCTTATTTAATTAAGTTTCTAAAAATAGAAAGTTTCCATAATTAGAAATAAGCTGGTTAAATAAGCTAAGTATATAAGCCTAAGTGTTTTCTTGATTATTCTCTAAGTCATATAATATAATGTATAGTTTAATAATTATTCCATGTAATTAAATTAAACTATAGGTTAAAATACTTAATTAAAGTATAACATGTTTTTAATTAAATAAAGTTAAATACTTAGGTTAAAACGTGTATTATTATATATTAATAATATAACCTAAGTCATGTTAATTAATTAATTATAATCATGGTTTTTAGATAATTAATTAATTATAAGTCTAAAATATAAAATACTTAGGTTAAATAATTTCATGATTACTAATAATTAAAATAACCTAAGTCATGCTATTAAATTAATCATGTCATTTATTAATTTAATTTTTAACATAACATCATAAAACATAAAACTAAGCATACACCATGAACCGGATCTAGAATCAAAACCTTGAACCGGATATGAAATCGACACCGTACCCCGAACCAAATCGGGGTACCCTGTGTCTTGAGGCTGCCGTGGGACCCACACCAACCAACCGAGACCATATGGTCTCGGTGGTGGTCGGTTGGCCAAACCGAAACCCCCTTCGGGTTCGGTGTAGGCTGCGGCCAAAAACAAACACCCCTTAAACCATACTTTTGATTTTATTAAACCTTAATTTATGTTAGATCCATGTTTATTTATTAGGTTTTTGTAAAAAAACATAACATGTTCTTGATTTATTAAAAGATCAAATCAAAAGAAAACGTTTAAAAAGGATTTACCGAATTCGTGGATCAAAAGGACGAAGAACAAACACGATCACCAACTAATAATCCAAGATCAACAACCACCTCCTTGTGGTGTTTGTAGGGTGGCGGCACAAAAAAGAAAAGGGAAGGAGGGTTTTAGGTTTTTGCTAAAATCTTCTGTAATTTTAAAAAAATGAGTAGTGAAAATCCTTAAACCCTTTTAGTAAGATTTGACAAATGGGCTTGGCCCATTTGTCCCTTGTAGCCGCGGGTAGGGGGCCCCACTTGGGGTACCCGTACCCTTTTCTGTGTCTCGATGTTAAGTTATACGTTCGTGATTATTTGTGTTCGCGTTTTAAGTGTTCTCGTTACGTAAATATCGTCATCTAATAAATTTAATTACGCTCGTAATAAATATATATACGTAATTAATAATAGTTCGTGTTTTAATTACGTTCATGATTTCATGATCGCATGTTCGTGATTAATTATTGTCAAATAATTATTACGTGCTCGTGCGTAGTAAATACTTATCGTGTTCTAACACGTACGTAATACGTAAAATCCTAACACGTAATCGTAATCATGCTATATTAGGAAAGTTTAAATCTAGTACGTACGATCTTAAGGGTACTATTCATGGTAAAAGCATGCGGGTTTTACAACACTTGTCCTTAGCCTTACACCAAGACCATTTTTACTTACAAAACTAGCTAAAAACCACCAACTCAAACCATTTACACATTTGATACATGCAAAACAACTCCAATCTCTCTCTCTCTACTCCCTATGAACGTCCTATATCACCACCAACACCACCATAGATCAAAATTTACATCACAAATCTTGTGTTTAACTTGCACAAGATGATAACCCTTTGAAGACTTGTTGATTTGAGGTGATCTTAACATCTAAAAAGGAGATTTCATGAAGATCAAGGGCTGATTTCTCAAGGAGTCTACATATTCTTGGTGATCCTAGAAGTGGTTTTGATATCTCATAAGATTGGTTACCTAAAACCAAGTCTTGTTCATCCAAAATCTCATCATTTCATCACTTTGGTGGTATAAAGATTGTTCTTCCCATCCTCTTGTTATTTTGATTATGTAATCTTGTAATTTATTTATTTATGTATATGTATATGATGATGAATGATGATTAAAAATATTATGTGGGGATTTGGTGTTGATAGATTTGATAAATATGATTAAAAAGATGAAAAACCATAAGAAACAATGCTAAAATCTTGCTTAAAATGTTGGTTGTATAAAAACAGTAAGTAACCAAGTTATAAACTGATAAAATTGCATGGTGGAATCCATTTACAGTAAGTGTTATATGTCATACACATGTGAGAGTTGGCCATGCAATGGAATCATCAAAATGAGTGAGATATGATCAAAACAAGATTAGTATACCAATCTGAATAGTCTGTTTTGTAGGGACTGTTAAGGATAGTTAGACATGGAATGCGCAGTAGCTATAACTAACTTATTTGTAGCACATAATATGAAGTTTATTCCATCCAAAAATGAGCTTATATCTCCTTATATAACTCAAGATAAGATAAAAATGGTGAAGATGAAACTAAAAATCAGATTTTGAAGAATTAATGTTTAATAGTATTATATAAGCACTCAAACTAATATAGTATAAAATGTGAATTAAAACCCACTAACTTATAAATTTCATTTATATAAATATGTATAAGGTTAAATAAATGGACACTTTATAAAAATGGTAGTTGAATAAGATTTATAAGTTATAAAAACTATATACATGATTTTTACGACTTTTTCGGCTATTACCGTAAAATTAACGTTTTTCGCCAATTAAAACTTAGACGATCAAACCCGTCTAATGTAATGTTTTTAAAAGTCATATACTGATATATAAGTACCTAATACAAGTAAAAACCGATAAAACCCGAACTATATGACATACGGACATTAACGAGCTAAGTTAGCATATTGGACTAATAATTTAACTAAATAAGTTAAACACTTATAAAAATTACTTATTGGGCTTAACCCATTTGGGACCAACATGTAAAGTATAAATACTGATAATACAAGTATAAAATGGATTAATACAAGTTAAAGAACTTATAATAAGTTTATTGGACTTAAAATATGTAAATAGGTAAAACTAGTAAGAAGTTACCAACACATAAACACTAAAATGAGTAAAAAGTATAAACCCACTTGACCATCATCATATATATAAAGTCATCATATACATACATAATTGTTATTTTGATAAAGTCATTGGACAAAAGTCTAAGACGAGTATTATTTGTCTAGATTTCCGTGATTGAAGCACGTACCGTACATCCAAATCGCCGATAACCGCCTTCCCACATCAACGTGAGTTCATAGCCTCGCACTCTTTTAAATGTTTTTATGAAATGTTTTATAAACCCGCGAGGGATATAACTTGTTAGTTTTTATAAAATAAGACACTAGTTGTCCCGAATGTCTGTTTATTGATTTGGACCCGAATGATTGTGTGACCCGATGTATGATTCTATGACACGATAGATGAAACGAAATGGATTATTAAAGTTAGGTTATGTCACTAAAAGTCCCATTAGCATGAATTGTGAACTACCGGCATTTGGTAGACGCTTATGCATATAATAGTACTATTTGGGGACGATCACCCCTGTTCGCGCCTTGACGGTTGATCCCCGTCGTGCCACATTGATTGGTAAGCGAATTTATGTATGAGAAGATTTACACAAGCGTGATTATTGTGACGACACGCTAATTTAGATGGGCAAATTGAGTTTCGGGCTAGCTACCCGTTGTTTGTTGTAGTAAGGTAAGAATGTCATGCGGCTTATAATAATCTAAATAACGAAATACTGCTATACGCACTAAATTACGATATATTGCCTGACTAGCAATAAGGGGTCTTACTATTGATATTATGTTCATGTTTTGGTTTTTCAAAACCATATTCATATAACGGTTTTTATTTCTATACAACGTTATAAAACGTATTGTATGATATTTTTACGACATTAGTTCGTATAATGGTTTTGAAGGCGAAAGCCTATATTATGATTTTGATAAGGATTTGTATAAAATGACTTTGGCTATTTTATGGCATATTACAAAGATTTGTGCAAAATGATTTTCGGTATTAGTTATATACCGATGATATATTAATGGTTTCATTAAACTCTATGAATTCACTCGGCGTTATCGCTGACCTTTTCTTTTAACATGTTTTGTCTCAGGTACTTGAAGGTAATTCTCGGGAAGACGACAAGAATTCATGGCCCGCACTTAAACAATAATTTCCATTCAAATGCTTTGTAAATCTTTGTATGAAATGATATGACTTGGGACCTATGTAACTTTGATATTTATGAATGGAAATTCTTTATTATTAAACGACGCGATTTTTAAGCGTTGTTTATGATGTGAGTAATGTGCTAGCCCGTAACACCAACGAGTCTTCCGCTGTATTGAATTCTGTAAATTTGGGGGTGTTACAGTTTGGTACTAGAGCTCTCGTTATAGAGAACGAAAGATTTTTTAAAACCAAGGTTTTGAATAAAATATTTCAAAATCTTTTAACTATAAACATTTTTCTAAAAATGTCTAAAAATATTTTGACTATAACGGTGCCGAAGAATTCCCGAGTTACCGACAAGGCCAGACTGAGAAGTGTTATTTTAATATATATATATATATATATATATATATATAACTTGGATTATATATATGTTGTAACTTGATTACATGATTGTTTGATGATTGTTTTAATATTTATACGAGGTATTTATACGACGTAGATTGTCACAAGAAACCCTAACTTCCCTAGCAAATCTATCGAAGCTATTCCCGTAGGAATTCTAGCTATTCTAGATCTAAACCAAGTTGTGGATATTTATGATACCAAAAAAATGGTTGATATTCGTACAAATGTTGATATTAGTTGATTGTGATTTTGAAGAAGAATTGGCGAGATTAAAACTGATATCGATGTCATGACGATCTTTTCTTATAGAGTGGAGTTTGACAAAACGTTACCACCTAGAAAGATGTCATCTGATTCGTTGTCATCCAATTCTTAAATTGAAATCGAAAGGATGAATGTTGCACTTGAGGCTGTCACTGGAACCATTACCCAAAAGCCTCATGCCACTAGTACCTTTCCGAGATGTCTAATTGAATAATCGAGTCATTTTATACTAGTGACTCATTTGATAACTATTGATGAAGGAGCTATAGGATTGGAAATTAAGTGTTGATCATATCAAGCTTTTATTACCCTTTTAAGGTTTAAAAACAAAGTTGAAAGTATTGGAAAATGAGGTAGGATATCGACTTGAGTATAAGTTGATTAAAACTTGAATAAAGTAAAATTTAACCCGTATGGGATATGAAATTGATAAGAGGAAGTCGTTAAGTTCTGTAATTGAATTATAAGGTTTTAATTGATTGTTGATTCGTGTTAAGTATTGTTCCTAGGCCATTGTCCACTAACGAGGATGCCCAGTGTCCAAGAAATAAATTGAAGAAATCTTCTTCTGAATTGGGACCGATGGATCTTCCGGGACAGGTGGAACACCCATGACTCTTGTAGATTAGTATTCATTGTGGTATCTTTTAAAAATAATCCCTAACTTAACTGAGATATCAGTTGGTAGGATGAGTTCTTGGAATTGTATGACATAGTGACACGTAATGTGTTACCGTACAATTTTGACTTGTTTGTGATTAATGAAAAGACTACCTTTGATTGATAAATTCTACATATATCGATGTTATATATCTTCTGTTGCTTCATCCTGATGTTCGTATTAGTGATGCAACCATTGAACAAGTACTCATCTCGATTTGAGTTACGTTGTGAATTATTCTTTTTGAGTGCCATCGAGGTCATGAACCTCATGATTAATTGGCTAAGCTCATTTCCTATCATATTGTAGTTAGTTATTGGTGAACAAGCTTTCATCACTCTTTTGCAGATCACTCATTGTTTTATAAGATAAAACAGTATTCCTTGAGAAAAATTGGATTTTATCACTATAAGGATTATTCAAAGTAAGATTTATAAGTGATTGTTATCGAAATGAAGTTGTTTATAAAACACCTTGGAAAACTTAATTGTTTCCATAACAAAGAAAATCTTTGTAAATTTATTTTTGATTCTTATTTAAGAATTAAGCATGAAAATGTTTTTATTATAAACATGATGATAAAATTTTGACGAACTGAGTATTGTATCGTTAATCTTGAAATTGTATATAGTTGCGGGCCTACATACAATTTGGAATAGACCATGCAAGGCTGATTAGTAGTCACCATAAAACTAATGAATAAACACTACATTTTCTTCGAAGATTGTGAAAGATTAAATTTTATGAGATCTGCAAGAAGTGAAAAATAGGGACATAGTGTTAGGGACACCTACATATGTACCTGTAGCATCTATTCTTCTGAGTCAAATATACTCATCTGTAGATCTTGTCTTAATTGACAATTGATATTCCCTTCTTGTCCAATTCTCCCGTGGTGAGATTCTTAGGAAAAATATCTGATTACCGAGTGTTGATACCCGACTGGATGTATCGACGTTCCTATCATTTCTTTTGATTTGGTTTCATTTGAATGACCTGGGTAACGATCCGAGGAGCTTTCGAATGCGTACTCAAATTATGAAAACATGGATTCATATTCATTAAATGTTTTCGTCTATATCTGATTTGAAATTCTCTTGCGTAAATTATGCGTTGACATTACTCTTTCGATAATAGTCGTGTCTCCCTATATCCTTGAATTTGTGAAGGATTATGAATTATTATTAGTCTTTTGAGAAGTTCACATCTTATCGACGACAATGAAACTGGAAAGTTAATAGTGCCAGTAGAATGGATTGATTGATTATGACATGACGGCATTGTCTTAATTGATGGGAACTCGAGTAGAATTCCCCTAAATGATAAGACGTTGATTATCAAAAGTGATCTAAATAATTCTTGATGGATGACCATATCCTGCTTTTAGACTTGAAATTATACGTGAAGGGTTGTGAATTAGTCATAGATATTATAATCTAGAAAGAACTTAAAAGTGAATGTATTAAAGGATGTTTCCGTTATCTGAAACTTTAGGAGGTATTTGTTGATGAATTACCTAGACTTTTTCCATTAAGGCAAGTTGAAATTGGTATTGATTATATTCTCGGTGCTACACCCGTGGCGTGTGCACTGTACGTCAGCACCATATGAATTAAAGGAATTACCGTACAACTAAGAGAGTTGTCGGGGAAAGCTTTTATTCTACCAAGCTCGTCATTATGAAGAGCTATGGTGTTATCATTCTTTATATTTATTTATTACCGTGAACTAAGTAAATTGACGATTAAAATCTATATCCACTACCCAAGATGATAGATTGTTCGATCATTTACAAGGTTCTAGAGTATATTCAGGAATTTGATCCACGACATGGTTATCATCAATTTCGCGTCCGCGAAAAAGAGTATCTATTCCAATCACTACATCCAGAACTTGTAATGAATATTATGAGTTTCATGTTATGTCGTTTGGATTGACCAATGCACATGTAGCATCCATAAATTTGGTGAATCACGCGTGTAGGCTGTAATTTGATAAATTCATGCTTGTGATCATTAAGGACCATCTGTTTGTTTATAAGAATAAGAATGAGTTAATAATTATTTATAAACTGCCCTAAATTGGCCGAACAATGAAAACCTGTACCTCGAATATTTAACATGTACTTTAAGGCTTAATCCTTTACATTATTTGATCGTGTGATTAATAGAAAATAGAATATATTGTCTGTTCAATAATTTGAGCCATTTAAGATTTTGGGTTTTACCAAAAAGAAAGTGGAAATATGTTTTGTCAAATAAATTATCAAAGGATTTTTAAGAAATTATTCCCTTATACACAAATCATTTAAATAAACTCCTGTTTAGGGGTAAATGTTTGTGTATACCTCAAGACATCTTAAGAGGGATTAAGGAAACCATTTAAACTATGATTTAAAATTTGAAACGACAATTTTTGCTTTTCAGCTAAGAAAATTTTGACCAAAGTATAACCAAAGATTTTTCGAACATTTACAAATCTTATTAGTTATTTTCAATAAATCAACAAAAATCGTGTTAATTAAATTCAAATTTGTTTTGAACATTTTATTATAATTGGTCGAACTAAGAAATTTAAACTTTTAACGTTTACGTTACATAAAAACTTAATATTTATTGTTAATTTACGTGTAATAATTATCGACGCTTTAAAACGTCGGATCAAGCAAAACTAATAAAAGTAATAGTTGAGATAGAACTAAGACTTAGTAAATATGAAGGAATAATTTCTCAATAAATACGGTCATGATATTTATTTCATCGAGGAAGATGAATGTAATTACTGACACATTATGTAGAAAAGATAAAGAACCAATTAGGACATGTTCCTTAATAATGAAGGTGCAAAATAAATTGTCGAATAATTTAAAAATAGTTGATACTTGTAAAAAGGGATAATATAGATAATAAAAAGGGGTTCGCGGCTAATGTGAACCATTAGAATTGAGAAGCCGATAGCGTTAAATGTTTTAAAGGCCACTTGTGATTGCCTAAATATGGAGATTTAGAGATTTAGTTTTGTTGGAATCTCATAAGGTTAAGTATTCTATTCATGCCATTTCTGATTAAGTGTATCTTTAACTGAAGAAGTTGTACCGATGGCAAATTATGAAGGCATACATCGCCTCATACATTAGTAAACGTCTAACTATTTCAAAGGTCATCATCTGAATTTGATTCGATTTGGGTCATCGTCGACAGACTGACCAAATCTGCTAATATCATTCCTGTTAATGATAAATTTTTGATGAAGAAATTGACTTTTTGTATTTAAAGGAGTTGTGTAAACATAGTGTGCCGTATCAATCATCTCTATCAAGATCCTCGCTTCGCATCGAATTTCTAGAGATTTGCTCAGTAGTCATTGAGAACGAATCTTGATGAGAGTACTTTGTACCACCCCAATCGAAGGGATGAGGTAAAGTAACGATACAAAATACTATAAGTGTTGTTTTATGTTTGAATGATTGACCTTTGGTAATAAACTGTAAAATCGTTTCCTTTGGAGAGATTATCATTGATAGTTATCGTATTAGGATCAAGATCGAATCTTGTGAGGATATATATTAGAGCATCTGTAAGCAGGAGTTGGGATGAAGACACCCGACATACACCCATTGTGAGTTGGACATGTCTTTTAGGTTTAAGGTTTCCTATGATGGCCAACCTAACCTTACAAAATACTCGACCTGCGAGACCTGAAATGATTGTTGAAATTAGGATCTGATTATTGACTGTCGGTAGTGGGTAGGAGGTTATGTGAATATGAAATGTAGATCTTGAAGTGCCAGATGGGTAGCGAAGTAATGTTAAAAATTTTAACCATGGAAAAAAATGAATTGATGATCTGAAAGATCATGGGATATAAGTCCCCGTTGTATGGGACCATTGAGATGATGTAAAAGATCGATTTGAAAAGCATATAAGCCGGATCTACCCTAGGACTTCAAGGGCTGCGTAAATTATGATCTCGTATATCTAACTTGATGAAATGTCTATCAAGTGAAAATCTGACTATTCCTTAATAAAGGTTAGATCGGCGAAAAGTTGCATTCATCAAAAACCCGTGAACATCATGGATAGAGAAAGTAAGACAACATTAAGCCTGATCTTATTCCTGTAGTTATGATTGTTGAAACTCGCGTATTGAAATGAATTACACTTGTGATAAAAGACCGAATGTGGAGGAGATACCCACATGGCTTTAACTCTATAAGAAGCGAGTAGTAAGATAAGATGATCTTTGAGGACAAAGATCCTGTTTAGGGGTAAATGCTGTGACAATCCGTCAATTTATGGTTTATATTTTATTCTCAAATATTATTTAAAATCATTATTTTAATGTTATATTATGAACTCACTTATTTTTGGGAAGAAATTTAGATTTACGTCTTGAAGTAGCATCGACTACGTCTAAACCAGAGGATTCTACGTTACGTGCTTACGTTTACATACACCGTTTTGGTCACAGTCCGACATTTCAGAAACTAAATTTATCCGTGAATATTATTTTAGGATTTTAAATTTGAGTTGGTTCATAAACTCACAAATTTACGAGAAGAGATTAGGATTTACGATTTTAATTTAACGTCCTTTACGACTAAACCGGAAACCTTAGGATTACGTATTTACGTTTTGGAACTCCGTTTTTGAGGAGAAAATTTTTATTAGATTCGTTTTGTGCCGTTGATTCATAATTTATAAAAACGTTTTTCGTAAAACGACCCGAGGGCACGCAAATCGAGGAAACTAGAATCGAGGAGTACCCGTAAATTAGTGGGATGAGACAAGACAAATCTTGCCCCACCCCACAAATGGGTGGCAAAGCTTAAGCTACACAACACCACAAAGGTGTCAACTTAATCTTTAAGCTAAGGACACTTGTCCTTAGCCTTACACCAAGACCATTTTTACTTACAAAACTAGCTAAAAACCACCAACTCAAACCATTTACACATTTGATACATGCAAAACAACTCCCATCTCTCTCTCTACTCCCTATGAACGTCCCATATCACCACCAACACCACCATAGATCAAAATTTACACCACAAATCTTGTGTTTAACTTGCACAAGATGATAACCCTTTGAAGACTTGTTGATTTGAGGTGATCTTAACATCTAAAAAGGAGATTTCATGAAGATCAAGGGCTGATTTCTCAAGGAGTCTACACATTCTTGGTGATCCTAGAAGTGGTTTTGATATCTCATAAGACTGGTTACCTAAAACCAAGTCTTGTTCATCCAAAATCTCATCATTTCATCACTTTGGTGGTATAAAGATTGTTCTTCCCATCCTCTTGTTATTTTGATTATGTAATCTTGTAATTTATTTATTTATGTATATGTATATGATGATGAATGATGATTAAAAATATTATGTGGGGATTTGGTGTTGATAGATTTGATAAATATGATTAAAAAGATGAAAAACCATAAGAAACAATGCTAAAATATTGCTTAAAATGTTGGCTGTATAAAAACAGTAAGTAACCAAGTTATAAACTGATAAAATTGCATGGTGAAATCCATTTACAGTAAGTGTTAGATGTCATACACATGTGAGAGTTGGCCATGCAATGGAATCATCAAATTGAGTGAGATATGATCAAAACAAGATTAGTGTACCAATCTGAATAGTCTGTTTTGTAGGGACTGTTAAGAATAGTTAGACATGGAATGCGCAGTAGCTATAGCAACTTATTTGTAGCACATAATATGAAGTTTATTCCATCCAAAAATGAGCTTCTATCTCTTTATAGAACTCAAGATAAGATAAAAATGGTGAAGATGAAACTAAAAAACAGATTTTGAAGAATTAATGTTTAATAGTATTATATAAGCACTCAAACTAATATAGTATAAAATGTGAATTAAAACCCACTAACTTATAAATTTCATTTATATAAATATGTATAAGGTTAAATAAATGGACCCTTTATAAAAATGGTAGTTGAATAAGATTTATAAGTTATAAAAACTATATACATGATTTTTACGACTTTTTCGGCTATTATCGTAAAATTAACGTTTTTCGCCAATTAAAACTTAGACGATCAAACCCGTCTAATGTAAAGTTTTTAAAAGTCATATACTGATATATAAGTACCTAATACAAGTAAAAACCGATAAAACCCAAACTATATGACATACGGACATTAACGAGCTAAGTTAGCATATTGGACTAATAATTTAACTAAATAAGTTAAACACTTATAAAAATTACTTATTGGGCTTAACCCATTTTGTCACACCCCACCATGGCGGAATATGGGGCGCGACGTATGGATATCATCACAAAAATAGTGTGTCTATAGAGAGAACTATATGAAATAAGAAATGTCATAAAATGTAGACACAAAGTCATGACAATATCTCATCAAACTCAGGAGTCTAGGTAAGTAGGTAACAGTCCTACCGCTTACCCAAGACAAATAAATAACACTAACAATCACATATAGGTGCCAACAATATCACTACGAAACAATCAGAAAGAAAATAAACTAAGAAGGAAACGAGGATTCTCCTTCTATATGCATTCTTAAGCTTCTCCAATCCTAGCCACTTATGTTCTCATGCTTAACCATAGTATCACCTGAAAGAGACACTAAAACACGTCAACATAAAGTTGGTGAGAGTCATAGGTTTAGACTCCAACACAAAACAAGTCATAAGCTGTGAATACCATAAACCAATAAACATATGGACAATGCGCTACAATTATGTACTAACAACTAGCATTCAAGTTCAATCAATCATCACAAATCCAAGGCATCACGCCTTACCAACAATCACAATTCCAAGGCATCACGCCTTGCCAACAATCAAATTCCAAGGCATCACGCCTTACCAACAACCAAAATTTCCAAGGCATCACGCCTTACCAAACACCATAATTTACAAGGCATCACGCCTTACCAAATACCATGGTACCATAGGCGCCCATACACCTATGTACCTTTCCGATCCAAATCATACAGAAACAAGAATCACATAGCAGTTAATCACATAATGTACACACAAGTCCATCTCAAACCTTAAAAACATTCACAACATTAATTTAAAAAATAACTCAACACAATGTCTCTTCCATCCTATCTGGAAGTCAAAACCAATAATAAACATGGGACTATGAAACTCACCTGATAGCTTCTTCACAAGTCCTCGCACTAGCAACAAGCTAACAAACCAAAAACACGAAATCAATACACGAACCAATCACTAAGATGGCTCATCAACCTATGATGGACATCTAGTCTATTCCCATATAATTACCTCATTGTTAAGCTCTAATCACCCCATTACCCTTCCTTAACAAGTCCTTAACTTGGTTAAGTTTAATAACTATCCCGTTCATATTTTGACCCAAAACAGTCCCAGTTTTTAGGTCTCAAAACTTTAAGTCAAACGTCCACTTAAACATACCCATGGTTTATGTAAAAGGAATATTCATACCCTTACGTATGTTGGCTAACACCTCCCACTTGACCTAACCTTAAAGCTACTGTTAAGGCCCCGATATACATATATCTACTTTTGTCAATCCAGATTTCCTAATTTTAAACGTACTAAAAGTTTGTTACCATTAAGGGGTCTTACCCTAAACCACAACCTTAGCCCAAGTGCAGCTACTTACTACAATATATAAAACATCTCTCATGTTCGTGAGAAGATCCCAATGCAACCTAAGTACCCCAAACAACCCAAAACTTAAAAAGAAAACAGGCTGAATTCAAAATTGTTTTTGACCTCCGACTGTTGTAACCTGTTTTTGACCCACTTCCCCACCTCCAATTTAGTTCTAGTTTCTTGCATTGGAAAGCCACTTCAAATACCTTTCCAGGGGTACTTGGATCGTAAAATAAGAGTTTATAGAACTCCCTATATGATCAAAACAATGACCCAAAATTCTGCCCAGTTTTTAAAAACGGGTTTAACAAAATCAACCTCATTAATTAACCCTAATCCCTCTAATTACAAGCCCTAATTTATGTAATCATCATGTTATGATTAATATAACATTAATTTACTGTTTTTATAATAAACCCTAACCTAAATCCATCATAAGATGATTAAAGAAAACATAAAAACAATTTAATTAAAAAGGGTTATAAAGATTTACCTTTGATTTATGAAAAACTAAGATTTTTATGAAAACCCTAATTCCTCCCTTGTATATTTCGACTCCTTATTGATCTCCAGGGATTTTATGAAGTGTTTTGATAAATAAAAACCTAATATAATTAATCCTAATCAGTCCTAGCCCAAATACAAAAGTCCGGTTCCCTTTTTCCCTTTTTTCCCCTTTTCTTTTCTTTTTTTCACATAACTGACCTATACCCATTTAATTTCGTTTTTTTTACTTTTTATTATTAATATTTGTATTAATAATATTACCTTAATTTTCCTTAATTTATTTCAGCTCCTAAAGCCTCCAAAACCTCAAAACCGTAAAACTAGTCAAATTTACGCGTTTTACCGTAAAAGACGTAAAATATACACTTTTAAAAAAATTCTCAAATTTTGAAATAAACTTTATAACTAAGTCCTAAATGACTTAAAACCATCCCGAAAAATATTCATATGACTAATTACCTCATCTGAGACCTCCAAAAGCTAAACCGTAAATCCTAAAAAAATATATATTATTACTATAATACTTATACGTATACGTAAACACCAAAATATAACCATTTCATTTCATAGTCACTAAATGTGAGCTCATGAACATGAAATAACCGTTCCTCGATTTACTTATGAGTACTCTATACTCATAAACAATAACCACACCAACCTCGTTCACACAAAATAAACACGTAAACACACAAATCAAGTAATCACACATAAAATAATCTAAAAATAAGACCAAGTGACGAACCTTAAAACCACGGTTGTCACACATTTGGGCCAACATGTAAAGTATAAATACTGATAATACAAGTATAAAATGGATTAATACAAGTTAAAGAACTTATAATAAGTTTATTGGACTTAAAATATGTAAATAGGTAAAACTAGTAAGAAGTTACCAACACATAAACACTAAAATGAGTAAAAATGTATAAACCCACTTGATCATCATCATATATATAAAGTCATCATATATATACATAATTGTTATTTTGATAAAGTCATTGGACAAAAGTCTAATACGAGTAATATTTGTCTAGGTTTCCGTGATTGAAGCACGTACCGTACATCCAAATCCCAGATAACCGCCTTCCCACATCAACGAGAGTTCATAGCCTCACACTCTTTTAAATGTTTTTATGAAATGTTTTATAAACCCGCGAGGGAGATAACATGTTAGTTTTTATAAAATAAGACACTAGTTGTCCCGAATGTCTTTTTATTGATTTGGACCCGAATGATTGTATGACCCGATGTATGATTCTATGACACGATAGATGAAACGAAATGGATTATTAAAGTTAGGTTATGTCACTAAAAGTCCCATTAGCATGAATTGTGAACTACCGGGATTTGGTAGACGCTTATGCATATAATAGTACTATTTGGGGACGATCACCCTTGTTCGCGCCTTGACGGTTGATCCCCGTCGTGCCACATTGATTGGTAAGCGAATTTATGTATGAGAAGATTTACACAAGCGTGATTATTATGACGACACGCTAATTTAGATGGGCAAATTGAGTTTCGGGCTAGCTACCTGTTGTTTGTTGTAGTAAGGTAACAATGTCATGCGGCTTATAATAATCCAAATAACGAAATACTGCTATAGGCACTAAATTACGATATATTGCCTGACTAGCAATACGGGGTCTTACTATTGATATTATGTTCGTGTTTTGGTTTTTCAAAACCATATTCATATAACGGATTTTATTTCTATACAACGTTATAAAATGTATTGTATGATATATTTACGACATCAGTTCGTATAATGGTTTTGAAGGCGAAAGCCTATATTATGATTTTGATAAGGATTTGTATAGAATGACTTTGGCTATTTTATGGCGTATTACAAAGATTTGTGCAAAATGATTTTCGGTAATAATTATATACCGATGATATATTAATGGTTTCATTAAACTCTATGAATTCACTCGACGTTATCGCTGACCTTTTCTTTTAAAATATTTTGTCTCAGGTACTTGAAGGTAATTCTCGGGAAGACGACAAGAATTCATGACCCGCACTTAAACAATAACTTCCATTCAAATGCTTTGTAAATCTTTGTATGAAATAATATGACTTGGGACCTATGTAAATTTGATATTTATGAATGGAAATGCTTTATTATTAAACGACGCTATTTTTAAGCGTTGTCTATGATGTGAGTAATGTGCTATCCCGTAACACCAACGAGTCTTCCGCTGTATTGAATTGTGTAAATTTGGGGGTGTTACAAACCCTAGAGAGTCCTTTTATTGTACAAGAACCCTAGTACATATAACTATGAGATAAACTAGGAAAGTATACTACTAATGAAATAGAAATGCGTAAATATCTATTTCATGTTTATCCTTCAAGCTGGGTCTTTGACTTCATACAGTGGGAATAAATCCCAATGTCTTCATGTAGGTAGCAAGGGGAAGTTTCACTAGCAGCGATATCTTGAACAAACTATACTGAAATTTATTTATCACCCTCAAGTTTCACTTTCCCCATACCAAACTTAAAAGTGAGATCATTGTCATTCATAAGTAAAAGTGCCTTGACTCATCCATAAGAATTATTTGTGTTAACTATATACTCCCACTTATCTTGCCTCTAATCTGATTTTATTTGAGAAAATTACTTTTGAGCAAATTTGTCTTTATTGCGTGAAATATTAAAGAAAATTCTAAAAATAAGGAAGCATGGTTTTAAACAATAGTTAACCATCTTATCCATTACTTGAAAACCCACCCATAGTTAATATAAGTCCACATTAGAATTTTAAGCGATAATATTTTACATGCTAATCTAATACCTTTCCTAATGAGTGGTTGCTCACACATAAAATAACTCACACAATAAATTATGTCCTCGGTCTCTTTTACATTCTTTTGGAATGTTTTATTATGACCTTGGATTCTCATTCCCGCAGCCCGTCAAGGCAATATTGGATTGGAAAAGTTGATATTATGATCCCGCAATCTGTTAAGTTAATATTGGACCGTAATAACCTTACACATCACTTGTCCATTTTGGACTTGTTTTTGCAAAGATTAGTCCCTTTGGACTTTATTTAGTAAATTAACTCTCCCGCTACTTACTAAAGAAGATTAGTAAAAAATGCATTAGAGACTAATACCAGAAAAACCATACTTGATTATTTATTAACAATTTATGGACGTTGATAAGAAATTAGAAGGTTTCTGATGAGAGTAAAATAGCCACAAATACTTCATATGAACATTATCAAAGCCCTTTCCACTTACTTCAAACTCTATCATCTCTCATTCTTCAAAATTTAAAATCTCAAATAATGAGACTCATTAATGCTTAGCGTAATAAATCGAGTTAACGATTTCATGGTTAAGGTTACTAGCTAGAGTAAGCTTGCATAAGCAAACTCGGGTTGAGTCAAAATATTCATGATGTGCCTAATATGTCAAATACTTCTAAAGAAATCAAAACCATATCATTTATTATATATATATATATATATATATATATATATATATATATATATATATATATATATATATCATAAACCCTTATATAGGAAGGATGGTGAAACAATTCCTTAAATACAAAATTCTATAAAAATGACACATGTAATTCATTAAAAGGTTTCCATAAAATGCTACAAAAATAAAATAGGAATTACAAATGATTCCTTAAATACAAAATTCTATAAAAATATATATATATATATATATAGGAATTAAAAATGATGCATTAAATACAAAATTATATAAAAAATATATAAGGAATGATGGTGAAATAATGCCTTAAATACAAAAATCTATAAAAGTGATTCCATAAAATGCTTCAAATATAAAATAGGAATTACAAATGATGCCTTAAATACAAAATTCTATAAAAAAATATATATAGGAATTACAAATGATGCCTTAAATACAAAATTCTATAAAAATATATATGGAATGATGGTGAAACAATGCCTTAAATACAAAATTCTATAAAAATGATTCCATAAAATGCTTCAAAAATAAAATAGGAATTACAAATGATGCTTTAAATACAAAATTCTATAAAAATATATGTAGGAATTAAAAATAATGCCTTAAATACAAAATTCTATAAAAATATATAAGGAAGGATGGTGAAACAATGCCTTAAATACAAAATTCTATAAAAATAATTTCATAAAATACTCCAAAAATAAAATAGGAATTACAAATGATGCTTTTAAATTCAAAATTCTATAAAAATATATATAGGATTACAAATGATGCTTTAAATACAAAATTCTATAAAAATATATATAGAATTACAAATGATGTCTGAAATACAATACAAAATTCTATAAAAATATATAAGGAAGGATGGTGAAACAATGTCTTAAATACAAAATTCTATAAAAATGATTTCATAAAATGCTTCAAAAATAAAATAGGAATTACAAATGATGCCTTAAATACAAAATTCTAAAAAAATATATATAGGAATTACAAATGATGCCATAAATACAAAATTCTATAAAAATATATAAGTAAAGATGGTGAAACAATGCCTTAAATACAAAATCTTATAAAAATGCACAACAATAATATTAATTTCAAAAAAAATTAATGTAAAAACGTTATTCATACCATTAACATATACAAAATTTATTACCTCATAAAACTCAAAAATACATAAAATAATTATACAATATTATTAAAATTCTAAAAAAAATTTAATGTAACAAACTTATTCATACTGTTAACGTACGCAAATTTAATTAACTCATAATATTCTTAAATAAATAAAATATCTTAAACTACGTTATTTTTGTGTATTCTATGCTACATTATTAAAATATCAATGTCATAACTAACACTGCATATACTAAAACACACATAAATTCAATTTTCATTAAAAAATATATACATAAAGCTAGCCCGTCCACTGGACGGGTCTAAAGGCTAGTATATATATATATATATATATATATATATATATATATATATATATATATATATATATATATATATATATATATATATATATATATATATATATATATATATATATATATATATATATATAAATTCATTTTTTAAGAACTTTAAAGAATTGAAAATATACACAAAAGAAAAAACAATATTTTATAGCCAAAATAGATCAAAAACTTGAAAAATGTTGAAAATTTTAATTTTTCCGTTTTATCATGAAGGCAAAATCAATGGTCTAGGCAAGTTTACTTCGATACAAGTCTCCCCTACACTTAAGATATACATTGTTCTTAGTGTTTAAGAATATTGGAGTAGAAACTCCCCTACACTTATGACATTGATAACTTTGCTTAACCAAGCTAAGGAAAAGACTACTAAAGTGAATTCATTTTAGTCATTATTAAAAAGATAAGTTTGAATCACAATAGTAAAATCGAAGTGAACCAGATACGAAGGCTTCTTTAATAAGCATCATGAAATGAATGAGAAAGAGCAACCCTAAAGAAAACATCAAAAGAACAATAAGAGAACACCCCTCCACTTCAAATTTACTATAACACCCTTTTATTAAACCTAACCTAATTAAATCTACTCTATGTTTTTTAACCTAGTTATTCGATGTTTGATTTTATGCCCTAAATCTCTAGCTCGACTCGGCCCAGAATTAGGTTGTCCTTGGGGAAACATCATGGAGAATATAAGATTTCCTCTTGAAGCACATCTCACATGATACACTCAAACTTAGCACTTTTCCATTTAGAACATAGTTTACCAGAAATCCTTTCGACATTTAAATCCAGTAAAAACTAGATTTCATCGATTATCAAAACATGTTTTAGGAGTTTATCAACCATACAAACCTAATTACATTTTCTTGATCATATCACACTACTCAGAAATCATATTCAAACACAATTCATCATCACACTCAACAATCAACAACACTTAAATTAAACTTAATCAATTCAAGAACAAGAGTTTTACCACAAGCTTCTTCAGTCACAAAATGACTAACAATAGAATTTATAACAATTCTAAACCTTCAATTGAGTAATTAACCACCAACCGAATTCCCATTATTCAAAATTCGTCCCTCCTATGAGGATTAACAGGGTATAACAATCTTTTGGGTTTAGTAGTAATGGTGTTCTAACCTTTGTCAAGTTAGAATTCTTACAAATGCAATCACACCTAGAATCATCACCCTAGGTTTTAATTTATACATGAAATTGACTTGGGAAAGAGGGAAAAACGTCTTAAGGAGTGATTGGGAGGGAAATGATCAGCCTCATTTTTAAGGTGGTGAGTTAATATCTTGTTTAAAGCTTAATTAACAAAAACCATTTTTGGAGTAGCTGACGGCATAAAAAGTTGCTAACCGTCTTCTTGCTTGGCTGGCGGCTCCTTTCAGCTGGTTGGCTGGCAACCACTTGTCTTGACTGGCATCTGCTTTCGTGCCTGCCATCTCCTTCACCATCTTTTCCTTATTTCTTCTCTAGTCCTTATTCATGGTTTCTTTCGTCATTCCTTCTCCCAAACTTTCTAAAACACTTATCCCTCTTATTTATCATACGAAAACCATACTTTCGTATCAACATTCATTCGTTCGCCTCCAAATCTCGTCTTTATTTCTTATTTCCGCGTTTCCTTCTTCTTGCTAGCTAATAAACACAAGAACCGAACATTGCACAATATTAGCAATAAAAGTCCATTTGTTACCGCAAATCCTAAGTGAAGATAACGCGTATAAAAACATGTTGTATTTGAGTGTTATCAAGAACCATGAAATAAAAATGCATTTTCGTTTTTTGTGTAGTTTGTTGCATCTAAGCTAATTTTCACTTATCTGTGCTGATGCTAAGAAATAAGCAACGAAATGTTCATACACGAATCCCTTAACAAAGCATCTCTTTAAATCACCATGGTATCTATGTGACTTTGACATTAATGGCTTAGGTTCCATACATATCCAACATTAAGACCGAGATCAATTGTAAACCATATACTTGGGTGTGGCACTAAACTTTTGGTACCCCTTGATAACCTTGTTCACTGCCTCCAGGTTATCTATTTTGTCTCCTCTTCCTTCGTGCTCTGATTGCATACATTCCTACTTCTGTGCACACACTCCTGATGTTGGCACCTACACATTTATCAGATTCACGTCATTTCCAAGACTTTGAATCATTTAGTTTGTAAGCAGATCACATACTATAAAAAAGGGAAGGAGATCACATACTACGCATTAAAGGTTATGGTTTGGTGTTATAGAGTGGATAAATTATTTTGAATTCCAAATATGTCATTTCTCTAATGACTTGTTTTCATAATATGGTGTTATATAGTGGATAAATTATGGGGGTTGGCTTATCTATAATATTGGGTTTGTCTTTTAGTACTTTAGTCACCTTGGTCAATACAACAATACATGGAATCTTTTGATATTAAAACGGATTTAAATGTTATAAGACAATCCTCATTTCATTAAGAAATTTCTTATGAATCCAAACATCCAAGCATGGTGGCGACGGACGATTGACACGACAACTTTCCACTTAAGGGCAGAATATTCTTCGTGATGATGTGAGGTACGATAGTTCATACTTAATTCTCTTAATAAAATTTTATGTGCTATATGCTAAACAAGTATACTTGTGTAGATACTTGCAGTTTGATTCCATCATATATCTGAGCATGTTCATTTTAAGCAGCTGTCAATCCTTTATGACAAAATTGAGGATTTTCTGATTAGTAATAGGTACTTGCTATTCATTGTGCACTTAGTATATGTTAATTTTTTTGTTTCTTAAATCTACTTGCTTACATTTTTTCGGGATAATTTTATAGATTTCTTGGATGGCACAAACGTCATACATGTGTATATATATATATATATATATATATATATCTTTACATTATATAACAGGAGGGAAATGCCACATGAGCACCTCATAAATCCACGTCATCATTTTTATTTTATTTATTTATTTATTTATTTTTAATGCATATAAGAAGGTTACACGGAATTCAATTTTTTTTGTAAAGAAGTCGCCCGCTGGAGGATTCGAACTCAAGTCCTTTGGCTGGTAATATAATACAAGGTTTTGCTAAGTATGAAAGTTATCGTCCGATGTTTTCGAATTGATTACTAATTAAAAGTGCGACTCAATCATTCTTGGTGGAAAATAAAAAATGATTGATTATCTATTTTAAGCTAAAAAATGAAAATGTCGTTGAGTAAATAAGTAAAAATGAAAGCTTGAAAATATTTAGACTAAAATTAAAGACTTTAAAAAATTTAAAAGTAAATTATTAAAACTTATAAAAATGTAAACTTTAAAGATTGAACTAAAACAAGACAAGTTAAGATGATACTAAGTAAAAAGGCGGGAAAACTAAAGTTAGAAATTAAAACCAGGAACTAACAAAATATAAGTGGGAATCCAAACTTACTGTCACTTATCCGGAATCCAAAAGAATTGCTAATCCGAAATGAGGGTTTTCTGAGGGCTTATCCAGAATGGAAATAAAGAGCTTATCCGGAATCGGTATTGACACCTATATCCGTAATGTGTGTTTTAACGGTTATCCGGAATACTACTTCTGAAGCTTTATCCGGAATACAAAAATTCTGAGGCTTATCCGGAATCGGTTTGGAGGTGTTATTCCGAATGTGACTTTGGGAGGTTATCTGGAATCGATTAAATTTCTTATCCGGAATCCACTAACTAAACGTTATCCGGAATCCTCTTCCTTTCCTTATCCAGAATTTGTCTTCGGGTTCTTATCCGCAATGTGTGTTCCGGATACTTATCTGAAAAAGGACCTTATAATGCTTATCCGGGAAATGAAAATTAATGGCTTATCCGGAATCGGGAAATAGCGACTATCTAAAATCCTATTTTTGTTGTCTTATCCGGAAAAAGAGGGTTATGCCTCTTTTCCGAAATGAGGGCTGAGCAAAGTAAAATTCCGAATAAGAAAAAGATGCCAATAAGCAAAAATAAGCTAAAAACCAATAAGCAGTTTACCAAAAGTTAATCCAAAATGATTTTAAGAAAAAGTAAAAAAGCTAGAATTTGAAAACTTTTAAAACATTAAATAAGCTGGATATCAAAAAGCACTTTTTATAAAAACTTAAACTTATTAAAAACAACTTATTTTCAATAAGCCAAACACACCAAAATCAACAAAATCACATCCACTACATGATTATCAAAACAAAACCATAGATTACTAAGAAAGGTAGAATGAGAATTAAGGAAATAAGCTTGATTTGATTAAATATTAAGATCAAAAGATTACAAGATTAATGTTTGATAAACTTGAAAAACTAGAGAGAAGGAAATTAAAAACACACTTAAAATAAAAACTTAAAATTGACTAAAAACTAACTATAAACTAACACCCTCCTAATGACATATTAGGAGGGTATTTATAGGAGGTGTGGAGGTTTAGTGTTTATGCTTCCTTCTTTCTTTCTTCTCGTCTCGACTCGATTTAATTTCTTTGTCTTTCTCGACGTCGTCTCGGGATTTGTCGACATAAATTGAACTTGTCTTATAATCTTCTTCTATAATTAGACTTGAGTTCTTCGACTTCATTAAACTTCCGTCTTTAGACTTTTTCTTCGATAAATCTTCAGAATAGGTCTTGGACTTCGTTCTTTTTGCACTCTCGATCTTTTGACTTCGTATTTTGTCTTTTTCTTCGATAAAAGCCCGTGATAGCCCGTGTTTTCTTCCTTTTTCATATTTTTATCCTGAAACACAATAAAAACACAAACCACGCATAATTCCGACTTTTACGACATAAAATACACGTTTTGGTCATGTTATTATTGGAAATAAGCGGTAAAAGGATAAGTGTTTTCACACTTATTAAATCCCCTACACTTGACCATTGCAATGCCCTCATGGAATGCATTAATTTCAAAGCACGGTTTACATTTTTCATCATTGATAACCCACCTTGGCCTTTATTAAATACTAAACACTAAGGAAACTAATAGAACAAAACAAGTAAGAATTCAAAGACTTACATTGGGGTTTTGTTTTTCATGAATGTTCATCATCCTCAAGTTTCATGTTCCCCATATCAAGCTTAAAAACGAGATCATTGTTATTATAAGTTAGCAAACTAACACGAACTCATGTGGCCCAATTATTTACTTAGACTCCCTTATTCCTAGGTGTATCTCTTATATTTTAATATTGTCTTGAATGATCACGAGGATGCATTGTTTAACTTATTTCGATAGTTTATTTAGGCCGAAAATAAAGTGGGACAATTTAATCAATAGTTAGCTAAAGGACAAAATCTTTTAAAACTGCTTCTCGGGACCTCTTAAAGTTCATATATTGGCATAACTCGCTTCTCGATTTGAGACCTTTCTCGGACTGATATTTCGCAGCGACTTCATACTTCAAATCCTGAGAGACGTTCTTGAAATTATGGTCTTCTCTTCATAGTAGGAGTTTCTTCACTTGAAGTTTTTGACAGATTCTTCATATTTGGACCACGACTTCTTCATTTTTCTCCAATCTTTATTTTGGACTTTGATATACAACGATCCGCCTCCTTTTAGGACTTGGATCTATTTATCCTCATAACTTGTTAGGGCCTTTTTGGATAGACTTCTCCATGATCTTTAGGGGAGTATTTGCTTTTCGTCGTGTGTCTCGATCCTTCATATTGATTTTTGATAAATGATTCTTCACATCACTTGGGATCTTTAGCAACAAAATGTAGCCCTCATGCCTCTTTAGGACCCTTTCAGATTCGCCAATCTTCGCAGCCCGCTTCAATAAGTTATGCCTTGGCTATGAACTCTAATTAATACCGAGCAACTTTTAAATGATCTTGTGCTAAAAGCTAAGTAACTTTTCAAATCGTACAACCTTATTTATTGAAATTAAATTTATTAACAAGCGATGGGAGAAAAAGCTCATAATTAACTCACATAAATTCATGAAAGAATACCAAACTTATAATTGAATCTATCATCTCTCGCTCTCCACAATTTAAAATCTTAAGGAATGAGACTCGTGGATGCTTAGCCAATTAAATCAAAGTTTTGGGTTTTCGAGTCATCTATAGGATCTTGCAAACTCTTAGACTTTTTCAACTTTAGAATTCGCATTTAAAAGTTCCCTTGATAAATGCATCTCTAGGATCAATTATAGGAACTTGCGAAAAGTTCTTTTTCTTAACCCGTGAGATTTTAAAGTTCCCTATATAAAAGCCTAGCAAAACTTGACTTAAACATGTTAAGGATACTAGCTAGAGTAAACTTGGATAAGTAAACTCGGGTTGAGTCAAAAGATTCACAACGTTTAAAAATTAAAACCACTTTATTAAACTTTATTTTAGCAAAGAAAGTAAATAACGATAACAAAGGAAAAACTACTAGGCCAAAATAGATTAAAAATTTTGAAAAACATCAAAAAATCAATTTTTCGGTTAAAATGAGGACAAATTAATGAAAAAGCCCACTTACTTCGATAGACGTCCCCCCTATACTTGATATAAACATTGTCCTCAATGTTTAAGCATGTGGGCGTAAACTCCCCTACACTTAGGACATTGTGCACGTTGTTTAAATCTTGCTAAGGGAAGGACAACTATAGTGATTTCAATGTGAATATATAAGATATGAAATATTGAATCACGATAGTTTAGGATTGAACCAGGAAGATGGGTACACGGGATCACGGTTCGTCAAAAGTCATCGAGAATGGATCTTTGAAGCTTTAATCCCTGCACATCATAAGAAACAAGACAACAAACACATACGGGACTCCCCCTACACTTATTATGAAAACGGTAAAGGATAGATCAACGGGTTGCCTCCCGAGAAGCGCTTGTTTTTTGTTAACCGAGTCAGAGCCTGGCTCGACCCAGAACTAATTCAAGGGAAATGTGGTGAGGGATGGAATCAACTCATGAGAGATGTCCTCACCAAAGTACAACTTCACGCACTGGCCATTCACTTTGAAATTGGGCCCATTTAGCTGAGAAACCTCAATGGTGCCATAAGGAAAGACTTTGGCGACGGTGAATGGACCAGACCAACGGCTCTTCAGCTTGCCCGAGAAGATCTTCAACCGAGAGTTAAAGAGTAAAACTTGATCACCCACACGGAACTCTCGGTTCTTAATCCTTGCATCATGAATGATCTTGGTCTTCTCCTTGTAGATCAATGAGTTCTCATAAGCTTCATTCCTCAGTTCGTTGAGCTTGTTGAGTTGAATCTTCCAAAGATCGCCGACTTTATTGATGTCGAAGTTAGCCCACTTCAAGGCCCAGTACGCCTTATGTTCCAGCTCAATACGGAGTTGGCATGCTTTCCCGTACACAAGACGATAAGGTGTACAACCAATCGGGGTCTTATAAGCGGTACGGAAAGCCCACAAAGCATCATCTAACTTATCGGCCCACGATGCACGATGCTCTCCCACAGTACGCTTAAGAATTCGCTTCAATCCACGGCTAGATATCTCGGCTTGACCATTTGTTTGAGGATGATAAGCGGTGGAAAGACGGTGATTGACACCATACTTAGCCATGACTCGTGCAAATTGATCATTGAAAAAATGAGTCCCGCGGTCACTAATGATAGCACGAGGAACACCGAATCGAGCAAAAAGCTGCTTCAAAAAGTTCACAACCACCCTCGCGTCGTTCGTATGGAGAGCTTTAGCTTCAACCCATTTAGATACGTAGTCAACGGCTACGAGGATGTACTTGTTCCCTTTAGATGATGGAAATGGCCCCATAAAGTCGATGCCCCATACATCAAAGATTTCACATTCTTGAATGAAATTTTGAGGCATCTCATCTTTATGTGTGATCTTGCCTTGTCTCTGGCAAGCATAACAATGTTTAACCATTTAATGAGCATCATGATAAATGGTGGGCCAATAAAATCCAGAGGCGAAAACATTCTTCGCGGTGTAATTGGGACCAAAGTGACCACCGGTGGGTCCTTTATGGAAAGCTTCAAGAATGTCTAAAGCTGCGGGTCCATCAACACACCGACGAATAATCATATCAACACATTGTATTAAAAGGTAAGGGTCGTCCCAAAAATAGTGTTCAATGTATTTAAAGAACTTTTTCTTTTGTTGGGACGTTAACCCTTCCTTGAGAATTCCACCCGCTAAGTAGTTTGCAATGTCTGCAAACCATGGGGTGTCATCAAGATTGGAATTGATAGACATTAAGGCCTCAAGGGGAAAAGATTCATTGATCTCTTTATTCGGATGATCCCCTTGATAAGGATCCTCGAGTCTACTAAGATGATCCGCGGCTAGGTTTTTGGCTTCCTTCTTGTCGCGAATTTCAATTTTAAATTCTTGAAGGAGCAAAACCCAACGAAGAAGTCTTGGCTTGGAATCTTGCTTTGTTAACAATTACTTCAACGCGGAATGGTCGGTATAGACAATGGTGGTGGAAAGGACAAGATAGGGGCG
The DNA here is from genome assembly GCA_025667525.1 of Glebionis coronaria. Taxonomy (NCBI): domain Eukaryota; kingdom Viridiplantae; phylum Streptophyta; class Magnoliopsida; order Asterales; family Asteraceae; genus Glebionis; species Glebionis coronaria. Next base: position 45,143,266 of record CM046878.1, read on the forward strand.
CAATTTTCAAAAGCATACACTACAGCTAAAAGCTCTTTTTCGGTAGTGGTATAATGCAATTGAGCCCCCGTCATTGTCTTGCTAGCATAATGGATTGGTTGGAAGTGTTTGTTCACTCTTTGGCCCAAAACCGCTCCGATAGCAAAGTCGCTAGCATCACACATCAATTCAAAAGGTATATCCCAATTAGGGGTAACCAAGACCGGTGCCTTAGTTAGATTATCCTTAAGAAGATTGAAAGATTCGAGACACTCTTAAGAAAAAGATAAAAGGAGTATCTTTTTCCAAGAGGTGAGTCATCGGGCGAGCGATTTTTAGAAAAATCTTGAATGAATCGATGATAGAAGCCCGCATGACCAAGGAAACTTCTCACACCTTTCACGGTTGAAGATGGGGGTAATTTTGCTATGACATCAACTTTAGCACGGTCCACGTCGAGACCGGCTTTTTAGATTTTATGTCCAAGCACAATGACTTCTTTTACCATGAAATGGCATTTTTCCCAATTTAGAACAAGGCGAGTGTCTTCACACCACTTAAGCATGCAGTCCAAATTGGCAAGGCAATGAGAGAAAGAATCACCATAGACCGAGAAATCATCCATGAAGACTTCCATAGTTTCTTCAACCATGTCATGGAAGATAGCCATCATACACCTTTGGAACGACCCAGGAGCATTGCATAAGCCGAAAGGCATTCTTTTGTAAGCAAATGTTCCATAAGGACAAGTGAATGTGGTTTTCTCTTGGTCTTTAGGATCGATGGGAATTTGAAAAGACCCGGAGAAACCGTCTAAGAAGCAGTAATAGTCATTACCCGCTAGACGTTCAAGCATTTGGTCCATCAAAGGAAGGGGAAAATGATCCTTTCTCGTAGCATCATTGAGTTTGCGATAGTCTATACAAACTCTCCACCCTGTAAAGAGACGAGTAGGAATCAACTCGTTGTTTTCATTTGGCACAACGGTGATTCCGCCTTTCTTAGGCACACAATGGTTCGGACTAACCCATGGTGAATCCGAGATAGGGTAGATCATTCCCGCATCAAGAAGTTTGATAACCTCTTTTATTATAACGTCATGGATCTTGGGATTCACCCTTCTTTGGCTTTGAATAGTGGGTTTAAAGTCGTCCTCCATGAGAAATTTATGTGTGCAAAAGTGAGGATCAATTACACGAATATCGGAGATTTTCCAAGCAATCGCTTTCTTATGATTCTTTAGCACGGCGATAAGTCGGGATTTTTCGTCTTCTTTCAAATCCTTTGCGATGATGACGTGTGACTTGTTATTGTCTTCAAGGAAAACGTACTCGAGATGAGACGACAGATCCTTAAGCTCTAAATCCGGAGGATTTTCGATGGAAGGCGTAGTCAAATTCGGATCATCGATAGAGATATCCTTAGGAGATGGTGGAGAAACATGGTCCATATTGAGAAGTTTCTCAATGGTACGTATGTCTTCATCCCAATTGAAGGGAGAATCGTCATATTGTAAATTCGCATCCCCCAAAGTTGCTTCAAATTCTTTCAAAAGGAAATCACTTTCTACAAATGGAGTTAGTGATGGAGCAATAGAGGCAACGGTCTCAACAATGGGTAGAGAAGAAGAACCACTTTTACAAGCGTCTTTGAAATGTTCTTCACAAGCCTCATCAAGAACGTCAAGGAAATTCACACTCTCGTTTTCAGAAGGTTGCTTAGAAAGTTTTCCCATGTTGAAGACGATTTTATCGTCAACAACTCTCATGATTAATTCGCCCGTGGCTACATCAATGAGAGTGCGACCGGTCCTCAAGAATGGACGTCCAACGATTAATGGAACACGGGGGTCCATCTCGTAGTCAACGACAACAAAATCCGATGGAAAGGTGGATTTGTCGACACCAACGAAGACATCTTCGGTTATCCCCACCGGATAAGAAACCGTACAATTAGCTAATTCTAATGTCATTCGTGTGGGGACTAGCTCGGGTAGAGATAATTGTTTCCAAACTCTTAAAGGCATTAAGTTGATACTAGCACCTAGATCGGCTAGGGCCATACAATTCTCTACCCCGGGGAAGTTGCAAGGATTGAGAAAACGACCCGGATCACCAAGTTTTGTTGGTAATTTCCTTAAGAGCACTGCGGAGCAATTCTCATTAAGTTGGGTCTGAGCGATATCAAGAAGTTTCTCCTTATCACTGAGAAGATCTTTAAACATTTTAGCATATTTCGGCATGTGAGCGAGAGCCTCAGCAAAGGAGATGTTGAAATTCAGTTGTTTAAACATTTTGAGAAAGTTAGAAACCTGAATATCATCCTTATTCTTCAACTTCTCTTTCCTCAACCTTGAGGGATAAGGTATATTGGGTT